>JACVVK020000291.1:70000-80000 GCA_018292915.2 Batillaria attramentaria
GTGTGTGTGTGTGTGTGTGTGTGTGTGTCTGTGTGTGTCTGTGTCTGTGTGTGTCTGTGTCTGTGTGCGCAAGAGTGTGTGAATTTTTGAATGCACTTTTCGCCACGGCCAATTAAACTGTTTGCTTTGCTTGCGCAAGGGCCCGTCACTCCGGATGAAGACATTTGAGATCTCAGGGGAAACAACCGCGAAGGAAGTTTAGTTACCCTCGTCACCATCTGCCAGTGTGGCTTGGGTAACACGCATGCGCGTGCGGTCACGTCACTCCCTGAATATTCATAGTGCGCCTTTCAATGCGCTTGGTATGTGATATGGATGTTCCCCACAAGCACACGAGCGTTGGACTCTCAATGCTCGGGTCGTGAGTTCGAATCCCAGCTGGGACCAAATATCTGTGCTGGCCTTTTTCTCGTTGCCCCGTCTTTGATATAACCCTAACGTGGTGGAAAAGGACGTTAAACTCCTAAACACCCACCCACCCACCCGGAGTGACGACTGACTCAGTAGAGAAGATATATGATGGGCGCACTGGCGATTGACATTGCACACGGCACCAAGTCACGTGGTCGGCTTGTAGGGAGGGATGTGTAGGTCAAGAAGATAGGTAAACCCGTCACAGCGAGCATACTTTCTCTTTGGAATTGGATTGGATTGGTATTCTTCTTCGTCCCACTACCGTAGTAGGGGAAATGCGGGCTGCTTCCCCCGGGGGAAGCGCGTCGCCATGAACCGGCGCCACCCTTTTTTTTTTCCCCTGCATGCGTGTGTTTGTGTGTCCAAGCCACCGGCCATTTCGGCCTGCTCTTTTTCGAATGATGGAATTGGGATTTTTATCGTTCACACTTGATGGTACGTGCATGCGTGTGTACACGGGCCGAAACAGGCACCGAAAGCGAGTCTGCACATGATTTTGACTCGATTTAGTGAGGAGAAATCTCACACCAAATTCCTGCCCGGACCGGGGCCAGCAGCACCCGGCCTATACCCAGACGGTCACCCATCCAACCGGGCCCAGCGTTGCTTAACTTGGGTGTTCAAGTGAGAACCGGAGTGTCCAACGTGGCACGGGCCGCTCTGACTGACCCAGATATCCCGTCAATTCTCCTTACGGGACTGTCAGACGTGGCCATTTTTCATTCCTACCAGCAGTAAAATCCACTTCCAGCCAATTAAATAGGCTTGCCAGCGACACTGAAGCGCCCCCGCCGTCGGCTCGCCAGTAAACAGAACACGGCCCTATGTTTTCCTCGCCACGCCAGTCAATCGCCGCTGACCGCGCGCATTAATTCACTCTTTGGGTATTGTCCAGCGCCAAGCCGGCGGCGCGGTCCGCTCGCTGCACGTTCGTAGCGTGTAAACAGAAAAGCCGTTCGAGCAACTTGTGTCGTAGGTCTTAGTGGTGGTTCGTTGGTCACCTTCCTATACAATTAGTGTAGGAAAGCGTGCATAAGCACAAAGGCAGATGCGCCGCTGCCAGCGCCTGTGGATGAGCTCCTCAAGGAAACGGAGGGTGAAGGTGAAGCACCAAACTACCAGGCGGACACAACGAAATGGAGAGCTTCCGGGCCGGGACGTGTCTGCATAGTTTTTGTGCCATTTCCCGCCTCCCTGGCCTACGTTCTGAGTGATCCCTTGGGAACTGGAGAGGGTGTCTCACAAAGTCTTTTACAGTCTGTGCCGCGTAACATACCCTAAAAAGTAGATGATAATTTTTTTATTATTGATTTCTTTTTTGGCATATACACATTTCATAGAAATAAAGAAAACAAGACAACAACAAACAAAAGCAAAAAGGTGGACAAAAGGACACACACACACACACACACACACACACACACACACACACACACACACACACACACACACACACATACCGGTATACTAGGTCAACTTGACTGAGGAGGGTTATGGAAAAAGGCACCCCCCCCCCCCCCCTCCAAAAAAAAAAAGTCATAATAAAAATAAAAAAGAGAGAGAGAGAGATCCAGCAAAGGCACTTGTACTACCAATCGTTCACTACTCCACTATCACACAAAAGGGTACTTATGTAGCAAAAGAAGCAAAAAAAAAGTAGATAATAATAATATATTACACTTGTAGAGCGCGGATTTCTGCTTAGGAAAGCACTCAATGTGCTTCTTGCTCACGCAAACACACAAACATTCACACGCACACATTTATACACATCAATACAGGCGGTGGAGTTTAAAGATAAAAGGCTAGTTTGAAAAGATGTGTTTTGAATTCTGCTTTAAACTGTAGGAGGGAAGGGATGTTTCTCAGAGAAGATGGCAAGGAGTTCCAAACGCGGGGGGGGGGGGGGGGGGGGGGGGGGGGGGGGGGGGGGGGTCCACTATAACTGAAAGAACGTTGGCCAAATGTTTTGAGGCTGACCCTGTGATCATCGTATGACCCTTGCTGTCTCGCGCTTCTTCTTCGAAGCACTTGCCAAAGAGTGCGAATGCACGAGGCGTCAAAATGCCTATATGTTCCCTTTTAGCCTCAGGCATCATAGACACCGCTAAAAATGCTTCAGTCAGTCTAGAAACATGATCACACTTTTAGTATTTCTGTAAAGTGCAAGGCGCTCTCTCTCTCTCTCTCTCTCTCTCTCTCTCTCTCTCTCTCTCTCTCTCTCTCTCTCTCTCTCCCCCCCCCCCCCCCCCGCAACAAACCGCGTATTGCACAAAGTACTTTACTTTCTAAATGAAGAGAAGAAAGGTAAATTGGGGGAGAGAATCCAGGGCATGTTTGTTTTCTCCCCTTGCAAAGCATCTCCCTTGTTTTCCAGTGTTTACACGTAATTTTGTCTGCCGACACGCAGATCGCAAAAGACAGCTGCTGCAATAGAGATCCGGCGAGTGTTACGCGAAGCCCTGGATATATCACACACTAGTCTCTCCATTCGCGCGTCTGACGGGGGACCAGACTGAACAGCTTGCAGCCCGTGCTTACTTGTAATGCGGTGGGTGTGTGAAACTACTTACTTACTTACTTAGGCCCCTGGCTCCACGTGGAGCATAGGCCATTGACAACCCTTCGCCATCGCTCTCTGTTCTGGGCTATTATTGCCACTCCAGTCCTTGCCCAGGTGAATGTTTTGGTTTGTTGCTGTCGATGCTTCTGTAACTTTATGTTTTTTTACAGGTAGGGCTGTTAACCCTACGCAAACCCGTTTAGCCTCTTGGAGAGGTGGTCCACATTCGTCTGACCTCTACCCTTCGACCTGTCCAGCTTGAGTGACCCTGCCAGGAGCACGTGCTCCCGCTGGCGTAGCTCTCTGGGTCATTGAGGTACACAAGCCACTACCCCACGACAAGGGTTGGACCATGTAGGGTGTGTGAAACTAGAAATGAGAAAGCCAGAGACAGGCCGTGGCATCTCCAGTACCATTCTGGCCTTGCCGAACGGTACTGAAGTCGCTGAAACACAACAAAGAGAAAAATGCTAGACTATCCGGTACTGAAGTCGCTGAAACACAACAAAGAGAAAAATGCTAGACTATCCGGTACTGAAGTCGCTGAAACACAACAAAGAGAAAAATGCTAGACTATCCGGTACTGAAGTCGCTGAAACACAACAAAGAGAAAAATGCTAGACTATCCGGTACTGCAGTCGCTGAAACACAACAAAGAGAAAAATGCTAGACTATCCGGTACTGAAGTCGCTGAAACACAACAAAGAGAAAAATGCTAGACTATCCGGTACTGCAGTCGCTGAAACACAACAAAGAGAAAAATGCTAGACTATCCGGTACTGAAGTCGCTGAAACACAACAAAGAGAAAAATGCTAGACTATCCGGTACTGAAGTCGCTGAAACACAACAAAGAGAAAAATGCTAGACTATCCGGTACTGAAGTCGCTGAAACACAACAAAGAGAAAAATGCTAGACTATCCGGTACTGAAGTCGCTGAAACACAACAAAGAGAAAAATGCTAGACTATCCGGTACTGAAGTCGCTGAAACACAACAAAGAGAAAAATGCTAGACTATCCGGTACTGAAGTCGCTGAAACACAACAAAGAGAAAAATGCTAGACTATCACAGCCATCACAATAGGCACCGTAGGGAAACATGAATATCTACATGGTCCTATTACAATACTCTGCATGCAGTCACGAGAACATGAATATAACAGAGAATTTTTTGTGTATTCAGTTACTCCATGCGTGTGTCTACAAAGGTTTGCTATAAGAACACAAGGTCAACAGAACATTGACTCTTTTGTCACCGTCTGAAACAGAAAGAACTGAAACACCACCTCCTCCTCCCCCCCCCCCCCCGCCCCCTACCCCCCCCCCCCCCCCCCGATAATAATGCATAGTTTCAAAGGGAGGTAACAATATCTGGATGCAAGATAGTGCCACCCTTGAAATAAAGAGCACATGCGCAAAAACTAAACAAAAAAAAGCGACGATAGGAAATTTTACATCGCTCCTTTTACTGGTCGTTAAACCGTTATTTATATATGCTCAGTCTAGGGTATGTCACCACAGAGAAGTTTCTTCGATTTCGACTCTTCAATGCTCGGGTCGTGAGTTCGAATCCCGGCGTGGGCCAAATATTTGCGCTGGCCTTTTTCTCGTTGCCACGGCCGTTTTTATGTTGTTTCCATAGTAATGGAAACAACATAATAGGACGGGCTAAAATTTCCACGTTCATAGGCAAGCATCTGTGGTACAAACGCACGTCACTGCCGATCTCCCGCAGAGACGATTTTGCAAGTGTAACTCTGACAATGACGTAAGAAAACTTGCGTCATCGATGCTGACGCGTATGGTGTTCCGAACGCAGTTCTCCTCCTCAGTGAGTGCCGTCTGTGTGGATGTGCGTGTGTGTGTGTGTGTGTGTGTGTGTGTGTGTGTGTGTGTGTGTGAATTGTGTCCGGGCCCGTTTCTTCGAAAATACTCAACCGAATGGCTTCAAATTTGGGGTATCCAAATATATCAAAATGTTACATTAGACGATTCAAGCGTGTGATGATTGCTTACGTGATTTGGGAGTTATCGCCCTTTTGAGACAAGTTGGTTGTCTTTCGTGTACAGGCGTAATATTTATTTAAATCACTCAATTTTTTGGCAGTAGATAGCTTGAATACGGACTCTGAATTGACTCACTACTAGAAAATGGTCGCTCTTATAGTTTTCATGTAAACCGAGCCTGAATTGACATTGCATGTGAACCCAGTTCAGATGCCTATTTCTCCAAAAATACTGAACCGATCGATTTCAAATTTGGGGTTTCTAAATGAATCAAGATTGTTGAATAGAAGGCCCGATCCAGATACGATTGCACACATGATTTGCGAGTTATCGCCCTTTTCAGAAAAAGTGGCTTTCTGGCGTTTAAAGGCGTAATATTTACCTAAACCACTCCATTTTTTGGACATAGATAGCATGAATACGGACTCTCAACTAAGTGAATTTTGGAGGTTGTCGCTTTTATACTTTTGGCGTAAGCCGTACCTGATGAAAGTGCTGGTGAACACACTTTAGATCTCAAAATCGCTCCTACTATACATAGATAATGAGCCTGGGGTGCCATAAAAAATATACAAAAAAATTAGAAAAATTCACTGCAGCCGTTATCGTCAGTTGACTCGAAAATTTGTACTCACAGCACATTTCCTCTGCAAGCCACACGCCTCACAAACATCGAAGAAGAGACGCACGCGCACTGACGTAAAGTAAGTGCGTCATGTTTGATTGACGTGATGCTGTTTTTTCTTGGGGGTGTCTCGCCACTTTCTTTCCGAATTCCTCTGTTTGGAGACGTGGTGTTGTATTTTACTTATGCTATGTCGCCATCATCGTGCACTCGCAGAGATGATACGGGATACAACAGACTACAACTCCAATACTTTATGAACAGAATATGCGCGGAGAACAAATTCATGAAAGAGGAAGAATCCAGAACGCTGTGCAGGGCTGCTTACGAACTGAACAGGTAAGATCTAGAACATTCCTCAACTTACTGGAAGGCTCGAAATCTCTCCAAGGTGACGTAATCTACTGACGTTACTGCACCAGCATGTTCTGGGACGGTCTAGAAATTATTTTGCATCGAAATGCAGTATCTTTTCGCAAGAGTCTCTACAACTTGACATGTGGAAAGCGGGAATTTCAGTGGGTTTCGTTTTTGCCACTGACTCACACTCAGAAGCATAATGCAAAGATCTTGGAAACATAAAGATAGTTCACTTACCTCCCTTTGAGGGACAACGCGTAAGAGTTGTAGCGCGCATCCCGCAGATCTACGCAGTTGTTTGACCCAACCCTACACTAGCCGCCGTAAAACATTTTAAGAAAATAAACAAAAACGAAGATGTCAGCGACTGACAGGTGGTCTCCCCCCATATATTTCGCATGTGTTTTAGGCCTATGGAAAACATAAGTACTCTCAAAGTTCCGGAGGACGAACGAAAGATCTAGTTTGGCTTTCACTGCTGTACGTAGGCTACGCAGTGCATTTCGTTCGATGTGTTCAAGTAAAACTAGTACGGAACACAGAAAGATCGAATGTGCGAGAGATCCAAAGATGGACGCATCCGCTGAATGCTTCCTGCTAACTCAGCATTAATCATATCTGCGACCGACGATCCAGCAGATTCTATGTTGTGATATGGTTTTACAATGGTTAGAATGAAGTTCAGCCGGATGATTTTGTTCTGTGTGTGTGTTCTGAATTTAGATGCAGGTAGACGCTAGCACAATTTAAGTCACCGTGATTTGTAAAGTTGTCAGGGAAAAAAATTACGCTGTATCTGCGTCAGCCGCGTGTGTTTACTGTTAGTTTACACTGCATGCACACGTACCACTTGAGGTCTTTTTCTTTTCTTTTTTTTGACAAGAAAGCGAAAAAAAATGTTTGTTTTTCAACAGGAATACGAAAAGAAGTGTTTCCCCGTTTATATTTGTCTGTTATTTGAACAATTCGGCGCAGAACACAATTGCATGCTTTTGTGATCGCTTTCCACTTTCCGCCATGCTGTCACTATAGGGGCCAGATCTAGGATGCGCGCTAATGCGGGCAGACAACTCTTCGCGTTGTCCCGCTATATGTCTCTCTTACGAGGGCAGGAGTGACGCGTCTTTCTGATTCCAAGGTCTTTGCATAATGTGTGTGTGTGTGTGTGTGTGTGTGTGTGTGTGTGTGTGTGTGTGTGTGTGTGTGTGTGTGTGTGTAGGGGGAGGGGGGGTGCGTGCGTGCGCGCGCAAGCGCGCGTCTAAGGCGAGATAGAGAGAGAGAGGGTCTCTTCTCCGATACCAGTAAGCAATCGTCTGTCAGTCAGGTCTGCGGGAAGTAACTCTGTCAAAGGGGAACGACTTTATTACAAGAATTCATTCACCCATGTAGAACCTCGCATACGCCAACAAGTTGTGACGTCAACCAGCTAGGCGAGCTCACACGACCTCATGTGTTTGGGTTTTTGCAAGTGCATAGAGGCACGATAAGGGTTTTCAGTACTTTCTTTATGTCAGCATGCTTGATGTCAGAGAGCTTGCGTTCCGGCGTGTGCGCGCGGGCTGCATACATGACACAACGACTACGACTGTGACTACAGCAGGTCATTGAATGGAAACAACATATTGGGCTGGTGGCCATCTTGTTGATATATATCACCGATACGTGGTGGAAAAGGACGTTAAACTCCCAGACACCCCGACCCATCCCTCGATTTTAACTCAACCAGTACTGGTGCTTTGTTTGACCAAACGACGGCATTCTCATTTGTTCGTTTGTCCAAAAAGATGACATTTCAATCGTCCATTTTGAAATCTGAGTGCATTTCGGCACCGTTCGTCGAGCCACCAGCTACCTTTGGGAACAACCCGCCATGTGGTGGAAAACTCCACTACGTCTCGTACACTTTGGCGACCCGAACACACGCTAATCTCTCGGACTGCGTTCGGAAAAACTCGACCTCGCACGTGCAACCCTTAGGAAGGGATTTACAAGTGCTCCACTGATCCCTGGTACTATAGGGCTCCAAGAGAAGAGGTTAGGCGCGCTGAAAACAAGAAGTCTACAGTGAAAAGAGATGAAGCTAGTCTGAGACTTAACTCTTCAAATTCAAATTCAAATACAAATTAATTTTAAAGAAATCTTCATCATCCCCAAATGGGAAATTTGGTTATGGTGGACATCAAACGAACAACCAGACAATACATGCGACATAAAAATGAAAAACACTGGTATTTCACACACTTTAAAATTAGATAAAGATTTCAGTTAAGTATCACAAGAATTACTCCTTAATATTAATAATGTGCGCCATTTAAAATAGCTATTACGTTTCCTTGTAATTTGTGTACTTGTGAAATGTTGATATTATTGTACATGTATCCTCCAAACCCAAAAAAGGGCAAAAGGAAAAAACTCTAGAAGTGTGTGTGTGTGTGTGTGTGTGTGTGTGTGTGTGTGTGTGTGTGTGTGTGTGTGTGTGTGTGCGTGTGTGTGTGTGTGTGCGCTCGCGCGCGCGCGTGCATGCGTGAGTCCGTGTATGTACGTGCGTGTGTCGATGTGTGCGTGAGTGCGTGTGTGTGTGTGTGTGTGTGTGTGTGTGTGTGTGTGTGTGTGTGTGTGTGTGTGTGTGTGTGTGTGTGTGTGTGTGTGTGTGTGTGTGTGTGTGTGCGTGTATCAGTTCGTGCGTGCGTGCGTGTGCGTCCTTCACCACAAAGTGAACCGTTTTTCAAGTGCACGCTATTTCAGCCCATGATAGATACCCCCCCGTCAAACCGACCACAAACACTGACAAAGGATGACAGACGTCTCACACTATGCGGAGCAGAGGGGAATTAAAACACCCGTGATGCATTGCGCCTTACTGCGCGTCAAAGCAGTCGTGAGTAGTGTTTGCCGTGCACTCATAGGTATTTTGCGAGAACGATCTCTTGTCACCCCCCACAAAGGTTTAACAACCGCTGAAATGTGCAGTTAACAGTGACACGCCGAATTCGCTGGAGATTACGAAAGGAGGTTTTACTGCTTTGCACTTTTATGTAGTACTCCGCGAGAGGAAACAGAAAGAGGAAGGAGTGTCCACTGTGCTAAAGAACAGCCTTCCAACATTATCGCAAATTGTTCAGGACTGTTTTTGGTGATGTCTAGTAACGTGCTACTTAAATACATACACACGTACAGTCTCTACACGGGCTGACAACGAGCTAACAGAAGCCGAAAAGTACAGCGCCTGCTGTCATGGCCGGCCAGAGTGCCACTTCATTCGTATACATAGTTAGCGCTTAGAAAGTGGCAATTTCCCATTACTGTCAGGAGATTTTCTTACTTTAAAATCCCAGGTTGTAACTTTTTTTGTAACAGATCGTTTTGAGGTGTTTTGGTGGTATCTATAGCCTCACGCCTGCACAGTGACAGCGTCTTAAAGGCAGAAGGGTACACACAATAACGCGGCTAACACAAGGAGTGGGCAAGTTTGAGGCACGGTGGACCGCTGAGGAAGAGAAATCGGTTTTTCGACCCCGCAGCATATCGACTATGCACCCAGCGTTAGTGTACACAGCCCTTGCCGTTGCCGACCACACACCTAGACCCCGGGCGCTGACGCGTGAGGACGCTGTTACCAAGCACCCACAACCCATGTTATCTCCACTCTCACTGTTGCCGCTATGCCCAAAATTTTCCAATCAAAAATATTTTGTTCGTGAAAGTGTTTACAATTATCTTTCAAACCATACCAAACAGGACAGGGAACGTCTGAGAAGACCTCTTTCCAAAAAAAAAAAAATTGAAACATTGCTAAAATCGGCCGGTTGGTAAGTGTTGTGCACGCACAGTGCCTGGGTCACGGGGGGTGGGGGGGGGGGTCAAGGCGCGCGATGAAGGTCGGTGTTTGGTGGTGAATGTTCCAAGAGCCCGTCGTCTTACCGAGGAATACGATAACAGTCAGGCAAAAACCCCACACGGCTTTAACTTTTCTACGCGCTCACGAGTCTTTCAGTGTGAGTGAATGAGACTTCTTCCGCAGTCAGTACAAG
>JACVVK020000291.1:82500-105000 GCA_018292915.2 Batillaria attramentaria
TTTTATTAGTTTTGAAAGTAAACGAGGCGTTGTTTTTTTGGGAGTTTTTTTTTTTTTTAAGGCCAGGCAGTTGGAGATGACGGGTGCATGCACCGTGCATGTGTTCAGCCTGTCACGCTGGTTAAATTGGTGCAGACTTTCGCTGCATTCGAGCAATTGGTTTCAAAGTGAACCTGCGCAGGAAGGGGAGACAAAAAAATGTGTGAGGCTGCCTGTAGGTGGTCGTATACCCGAAGACAGGGTAACGATATCCTGAGAGAGTTCTGGCCCTTTAGTTAGTGCCTTCAGTTCAGGGGTAGATAATCAGATAAAGGTAAAGACATTTTCCACTTTCGGCTGAGTAGAGATGTCGTCAGTTACAATGGTTGCGTAATTTGAATTAATGACATGACGTCAATGATAATCACGTCATAAATCGTACGTGTTTAAATTGCAGAGTTTATGTCTGTAAGTGGTCGTATATAACACAGAGGTTGAGATACTTGAGAAATGTGCGATGTTTCGTTTTCGACTGAGGAGAGGTGTCGTGAATTATGGAGGATGCGTAATTTGAATTAATGATGTGACGTCACTGCTCACGTCACACGTCGTGTTTTTATATTGCAGGGACGAAACTGTGTGTGTGGTGGGTACGGGGCACAATGGAGGGGGCAAACTTCACGCGCCGATTTCGCCTCTCGTCTTATCTCTGCCACAGTTGATGATCACTGTGCGCAAGTAGGTCGATCCGTCTCTCATCAGTGCACTGCGAGCGTGACTAGTAAGCAGCCAAAACCTCTCGGCCGCACGATACAAAATTGTTAACACCTTTGCGCGAGCGACCGAACATTCAAAGTCTACGACTGTTGTTACACTGCTCAAGCGCTCAGTATGGTCGGCGCGTCATTGAAAATACTACTACTAATAATAATAATGAGTGTTGTGTAGGCGCTTTACCCAATTCCATGGATCGGCTCAAAGCGCCGCGAACTGAACCCAACACGCACGTTCACGTGAATCACACGCATTTTCTCACACACTGGGTGGGTGGGTGTTTGGGGGTTTAACGTCCTTTTCCACCACATAGGGTGATATCAAAGACGGGCCAACGATGAAAAAGCCAGCACAAATATTTGGCCCCAGCCGGGACCGAACTCACGACCCGAGCATTAGAAGTCCAACGCTCTACCATTCGACCACCCCGGCTCCCCCTCACACACTGGACATAAACACATTACAGTCACGTGGTGCGAAGGATCAGCTCAGCTATCTAAATTTCGGAATTTAGAATTGCATTTATTTTTTTTTTCCAAATTTGGTGGGCTGAACATTTCCAAAGCAGAGGGGGAAGAAGCCGGAGTACCCGGAGAGAACCCCCGACGATCGGCCCGAATGAATACTTCTGTTGGCTCAGTGCCAGCATTGCAGACACTGTCACTGTTCAGGTGTCTAAGCGGTGTGGAAGATAACAGCTCAGAACGGTCTGTGAGCATAAAAATGCCAGCATCAGCCCCTTTAAATGTATCGTTACGACACAGGCCTATTTTGACACGCTACTGATTATAATTATCAAACACATTTTCCGCGTCGCTCATAAAATCAAAGCCTTCGATGTGGGTTATTTGCGGGAAAAAGAAAATTGTTCCCGGGCGATATTACACATGAACTCGATCGTGCATGTTTGGCATATAAACACCTGTGTTATGCTTTGCGGCTGTTTTTGAAGCTGAGAGAGAACTTTCTGGATAGCTTGCCAGTGCTGATGACGTTCCTGTGACATGTGGTGAGCAGTTCAGTGTTCCAGGTTGCTTCAGATGTTGATTACTGATACAGACAAGCTCTTGGGTTCTTCGCAGTAAGCAAATGCAGCTACGCCATAGCCGTAGAAGATGGGATATACAGCTAAAATCTTCACTATAAGATAGGGGGTGGCGTATTTCATGTTGTTGTTTTTTGTTTTTTTGTTTGTTTGTTGTTGTTTTTTTTTTGGGGGGGTTGGTGTTGTTGTTGTTTTAGTTGTTGTTGTTGTTGTTGTTGTTGTTGTTGTTGTTGTTGTTGTTGTTTTGTTTGTTTTGTTTTGTTCGTTTGGGGTTTTTTGTTTGTTTGTGTTTGTTTTGTTTTTTGTTTTTTGTTTTTTTTGGGGGGGGGGTTCTGTTTTTTTGTTGTTGTTTTTTTTTTTGGGGGGGTGGTTTTGGGGTGTTGTTTTTTGTTGTTTGTTTTATCGAGTTTATCTTGGTTTGTTTTGTTTTGTTTTTGTTTTGTTTTTTTGTTGTTGTTGTTGTTTCTTGGGGGTTGTTGTTTTGTTTTGTTTTTTGTTGTTGGTTTTTTGGTTTGTTTGTCGTTGTTGTTTTTTGTTGTTTTTTTTGTGTGTTTTTTTTTGGGGGGAGGGGGGCTTGTGTGTGTGTGTGTGTGTGTGTGTGTGTGTGTGTGTGTGTGTGTGTGTGTGTGTGTGTGTGTGTGTGTGTGTGTGTGTGTGTGTGTGTGTGTGTGTGTGTACAAGTGCTCCTGTACTACCATGTTAATAGGTGCTGCTACTACAGACAGAGAAGGGGGAGGGAGGGGGAAGGGAGGCCTACGAGAAGAAGGTTCTAAATCTGTGGTATCAGCACGTATTAGCATCGCAGTACAAACGCACTTCAGCTCTCTCTCTCCCTCTCTCTCTCTCTCTCTCTCTCTCTCTCTCTCTCTCTCTCTCGGGGAGCCGGGGTGGTCGAATGGTAGAGCGTTGGACTTCTAATGCTCGGGTCGTGAGTTCGATCCCGGTTGGGGCCAAATATTTGTGCTGGCTTTTTCATCGTTGGCCCGTCTTTGATATCACCCTATGTGGTGGAAAAGGACGTTAAACCCCCAAACACCCACCCCACCCACCCCCCTCTCTCTCTCTCTCTCTCTCTCTCTCTCTCTCTCACCGCCCCCACTCCCAAACATGACGTCACCCCATCCCCATACACCCACCGGCTGACTAATAATAATTATGCAGCAACTGGCATATTTCCCCCCAGTCCGTCAGGGTCCTGTCACGCTTCAGTTATTTTATCATTAACGGCAGTATTTTGGGCGGAGGCCGGCCTGGTCTATAGACAGGAAAGATCAAGTGAACACGTGTTTTCGGTGCTGTAAACTGATGTAGATGATTGTGGGAATGTGCTGTGCTTAGAGAGACTTTCCAAAGGCATGGCTAAGTCTGTTCTGTGCCTCCCACAACTTTTTTTTTTTTTTTTTTTTGGTCAGTCTTTTTCGCCTACACACTTTCCGTAGCAATGTGTTTGACCCAAAAAAAAATCAGTGATTATAGACACTACAAGGGCAGCAACTGCGGTTGCAACGATCTGGAAAGCGCTATAAGTCTTCACCAAATTATGTTTGAAATGGAGTATAGTCATATCTTGATAGTGATAATGATAATGATGAGTATTCATGAATCGGCTCAAAGCGCCGCGAACTGAACCCGACACGCACGCTCACATGAATCACACGCATTCTCTCGCACGCTGGACATAAACACATTACAATCACGTGGTGCGAAGGGCCAGCTCAGCTATTTAACTTTCGGAATTTAGAATTGCATTTTTTTTTTTTTTCAAATTTGGTGGGCTGAACATTTCCAAAGCAGAGGGGGAAAGAAGTTGTATGGGGAAAAAAAAGGGTGATTTCAGGATGAAAGAAATTGAAGCAATGGTCTTTTTCCTCAGATGACTTACTGCTTTCTTACCACGTTTCAGTCAGATCAAACTACGCTTGCTTCCCTCTTTGTAGCGTCTGGCAAAAAGTTTGCCAGACCTAGTTCGGGTAACCCATGAGTGGTCGGGGAAGTCACATCCTGGGTTAGGGATCCGAGCGCACAAAAGTTTTGGTGGCTAAATCTTTTGCGTGGTGGCGAAGCTCAGAAAAACGTCAGGCTTATGTAAAAAAAAAAATGGCAGCGTACCTAAGCTGTGCAATGGGGTGGCTCTGCACCGCGGCGACGCGCTTACCCCGGAGGAAGCAGCCCGAATTTCCCGAAAAGGGATAACAAAGTACACTGCAGTAAAAGAAAGCTTTGTAGTGGCGTGTATCACAGTGCAATCATCACTAACAAAAGAGCCCAGTAAGTAATGTTAGGTCGCTACATTTACCAATTACCGCCATTAGTTCTCTCGTGACCTACATCCTTTCCACAAGCACCCACAAAAAACCCAGTTAGTGCAGGGGATTAACCTGTTTCCTGCCAGTCTCCTAATGTGGCTAATTAACGACTACACACACTTTGGTGCGTGGGTGTCGGTGGTAGCTTAAAGTGTCTGTGTTCTGAGGAGGAAGACAGCCGTTTACAACGCCCTCAGACTGTTTGCCAAATGAATAGACGTTTCTTTTGGCCATTGCGACTATTTTGGTGACTTTGATGCTTCTAATAATAGAGAAGATGGGTGTGAGCGGTGGTCTAATAGGTAGCGCGTCGGATTTAGCCGCTGCGTTACTGAACGGCCGTCACCAATGTCATGGCGATGAAGCGTGGGTTCGAGCCCAGGTCGAGCTTGTGATATGTGATACCGGTTTTTCCTGGCTACCGGGCTGCTTATCGGGGGTTTCTCTCCGGGTTATCCGGCTTTCCTCCCCCCAGAGAAATTGTTTTAAAAAAATATAGGACAGGTATTGGGTGGTGCTGCACCGCGGCGACGCGCTTCCCCCGGGGGAAGCAGCCCGAATTTCCCGAAAGGGATGAAAAAGTAGTATTTTAAAAAAAAAGTCTTTCTTTGGCCGAACGCTTCCATTCGTGTACCACACGTCGATACGACCAAGTCGCTAAAATTAACCACCAATCAGCGCTGTCTAACTGGTCTTCAGTCCGCAACCAAATAACGTCGTCTGCCCAGTACGCGGTACGTGTTTACGTACGTAGAACAACATACATACGCCGACCAGAGTCACCACAATGGTTTCAGATGCTATATCGTGTCCCAAGTGACTGATTTGGATGCACAGGTTAAAGATCTAAGCTCCCAACAAAAAGCTTTCCGAAGTGTGAAAAAATGTTAGAGTCGACCGTGCAAGCATAGTCAACTCTGTCACAGTTGCAGAGTTTTCAGCGCTTCGGGGACACTTATAAAACCAGAGCACGAGTTTGCCGTGACGTTATTTGGCTTTTGGTCAGTGGGCGAGACACGTCGCTACAGTGTCCAGCGCCGGGATGTTGAGTGCTGCACGATCTTTCTCGCTCAGTGTCAAAACGCAAACTGAGCTGTGAAATCAGGCTGCCCTTGGCTTTTATTTGGGGTTTCAGGGACGCTGAAAACTCTGCAACTGTGACAGAGTTGACTGTGCTTGCACGGTCGACTCTGTACATTTTTTTCACACTTCGGAAAGCTTTTTTGTTGGGAGCTTAGATCTTTAAGCGCATTCTATGAAAAGTTTTCAACAGCGTTGTTGTATGCCTGACAAACGTATTAAGACTTTAACTGGGGAGGCGTAGGCACGTGGTTTTTCGTGAATGGCTAAACTTCGGAAACACGAGCTTAGTATTTACCTAATACTGGAATCTTTCCAAGCTTTCGTGTTCTCCACTTAAGTCTTTTAGTGTGTCGGGTGACTGACGTTCCTGGGGTGTACGCATACTGTGAAATCTACAGTACCACTTTGTACGGAGGTTTGGCCTAATGGTTAAAACACGCCTGCCTGTGGAATCTGAGGTGCCTGGTAAGAATCCTTAATCTTAAAACAAGTCTGTTTTCAGCGCTGAACACCATTGAACTGTTTGCATCATATGTGTGTGTGTGTGTGTGTGTGTGTGTGTGTGTGTGTGTGTGTGTGTGTGTGTGTGTGTGTGTGTGTGTGTGTGTTTGTCAGTGTGTGTGTGTGTGTGTGTGTGTGTGTGTGTGCGTGTGTGTGTGTGTGTTTGTCAGTGTGTGTGTGTGTTTGTCAGTGTGTGTGTGTGTGTGTGTGTGTGTGTGTGTGTGTGTGTGTGTGTGTGTGTGTTTGTCAGTGTGTGTGTGTGTTTGTCAGTGTGTGTGTGTGTGTGTGTGTGTGTGTGTGTGTGTGTGTGTGTGTGTGTGTGTGTGTGTGTGTGTGTCTGTGTGTTTGTCAGTGTGTGTGTGTGTGTGTGTGTGTGTGTGTGTGTGTGTGTGTGTGTGTGTGTGTGTGTGTGTGTGTGTGTGTGTGTGTGTGTGTGTGTGTGCCGTTGCACCCAGGCCCTGACCATATGTGCATGTTAAAGATCCCATTTCAGCCCGGGTGGAGGCGGGAGGGAGGGGGGCGAAATGAAAAACGAGTATGCATCAAGCATGAAGGAAAAAGGAAAAGAAGAAGATACTGCATTAATCCCAAATGGAAATCACCTGGAAAACACATCCCAAAAAAATCAGCCGGCATCAGAATTAATGCTCGCGCACGAAGGCACACACACACACACACACACACACACACACACACACACACGCACACACGCACACGCACGCACGCACGCACGCACACACACACACACACACACACACACACACACACACACACACACACACACGCACGCACGCACACGCACACACACACACACACACACACACACACACACACACACACACACACACACACACACACACACACACACACACACACACACACACACACACACACACACACACACAGAGGCCGGAAAAAGAGTAAATACTGCATTGACAGGTGTAACTGCTGACATGTGAACAACAAAAAAACTCTCTATGCTTGATTTATCTGTTTGGGCTGAGACACACGCGTCCTTTCTTTGCTTCTTCTCTCATATTTCTTCTACGTGAATTCCTTTCTTACAACTTTCATCCCGAAAAACAACAAAAACAAGCACAAACAAAACACGTTGTTTTGTTTTTAAAAGAAAAGTGGCGAAAAGCTTAGGTTGAATTTACGCTCACGCGTTTTGAGATTAACCACAATCTGTCAAGTCCCTGGCGAAAGGCTTACCTGCATTTTACATTCGCGCTTTTCAAAATTCACCCAAATCCTTCAAATCCCTGGCGAGGTATATTTTTGGCACCAACAACCTCGCAGAAGGGATGTCATTTAAGTGCACTTTTTTTTTTTTTTTTTAAACACAACTACCCCCGTAACTATGCTTCACCCCCGTCAAGAGATGTCTAAGCTATCTCTCAAGCCAGGTACCCGCCAGTAATGGCAAATGATGTACATATCTCATTTGTCTTTTGGGTGGTAGGTTGTTAGACAAGACAACTTTTAAAGGGGCGCTTCCAAGTTGAAGCCGGGATAGCCGAACGGTAGAGCGCTGGGCCCGCATGTAAAAGTCGGGGTTGGGGCGTTTAGCGCCGGGTTAGAGTCTAACCTCGAACTAAACTAGCTCTAGGGTTAACTCTTTGACGACGAAGCACAATTTCTAACACGCGATTTCCTATAGGAAATCGCGTGTTAGAAATTGTGCTTCGTCGTCAAAGAGTTAAATTTTCTGTTGTTTTTTGCTGGGTCACCAGTGACCCAGTGGGTCTCTGAGGAAGCCGGTCCATTCCAGCAAGGTGCCAATGCCGTTATAGAAGGATTTTTGACTTTCTTTCTTCGCTTCTTTTTTTTTTATTTAATTTTGTTTTGGGGTTTCTTTTGTCATCGTCTGGGTTAGGCCCGTAGCCGTGGGTTAAATTATCCTCGAGGTTTACATTCGGGCCCTGGACTGACTCTCAATGCTCGACCCCCGGCTGGGGCCAAATATTTGTGCTGACCTTTTCTCGTTGACCCGTCTTTGATATCACCCACACGTGGTGGAAAAGGACGTTAAACTCCCCAAAACCCACCCACCCCCACCCCCTTCCATCCACCAGCAGAGTCTTCCGATGCAGAGTAATGCACACCTGGTTCTCTCCCCTGGCGTCTCTGGTTAACCCCCAAAACTTTCCACCGTCCAACACTTTCGCTTGTAGCTTAGAACACTGAAAATTCGTATGAGGCTGAAATTTGGCACAGGTCTTCATGGTACCGTGCTAAGTATGCATTGTCTTCTCTTGCAGAGTAAAGCACTGATGGTTACCTCCCCTATCGTCTGGTTACTCCCCCCTCCCCCCCCCCCCCAAAAAAAAAAAACTTTCCACCGTCGAACGTACACTTTCGGCTGTAGCTTAGACCTGAAAATTAGAGGGGGGGGGGGGGGGTTAAGTCCTTTTCCACCACATTCGGGTGATATCAAAGACGGGGCAACGATGAAAAAGCCAGCACAAATATTTGGCCCCAGCCGGGATACGAACTCACGACCCGAGCATTAGTAGTCCAACGCTCTACCATTCGGCCACCCCGGCTCCCCCTGAAAATTAGAATGATCCAGAAATATGGCACAGGTTTTAATGGTGTCATGCTTAGTAAGCTGTGAAAAACTGTGACCCGTGACTGAAAACAAGAACCTGGAAAGCGGTATTTTTAAACGCCTGGGCGTACCTGCCAGAATGTTTACATACCTGCAGGAAGGTGCAAATGACTTTTCTTACCTAGCAGGTATTTTTTTACTCCTCAGGTGCAAGCACATTACGAGAGGGTGACTACACTACAAAGAGTCGAATGCCGATCTGTCTACTGATAAAGCGAGGGAAGGTGGAAATGAGGAACACAGTGAGGAACAGTTCGCGGGGTGCGACTGGTGAAAGATATGTGTACAAATTTGGTTCGTTTTGTGTGCAGTGACTAAAAGAATACTATACGTCAAGTCAGTCTATCAGTCAGTCACTCACTCACTCACTCACTCAATCGGTCGGTCGGTCGGTCGGTCGGTCAGTCAGTCAGTCAGTCAGTCAGTCAGTCAAATCAATCAATCAATCAATCAAATCAAATCAATCAATCAGTCAGTCAGCCAGTCAGTCAATTATTCAATCAGTCAACCAGTCAGTCAGTCAGTCAATCTGTCAGTTTGTTCGTAGGAGTTATTTGTAGTACATAATTATCACTGTCATCAGTCAATCAGTCAGTCAGTCCATCAGTCAATCAGTCAGTCAGTCCATCAGTCAATCAGTCAGTCAGTCCATCAGTCAATCAGTCAATCAGTCAATCAGTCCGCAAATATGCCCGTAGGAGTTATTTGTAGTACATAATTATCACTGTCATCAATCAGTCAGTCAGTCCATCAGTCAATCAGTCAGTCAGTCCATCAGTCAATCAGTCAGTCAGTCCATCAGTCAATCAGTCAGTCAGTCCATCAGTCCATCAGTCCATCAGTCAATCAGTCCGCAAATATGCCCGTAGGAGTTATTTACAGTACATATCACTGATGGAAAGTATAACAGAAATGAGAAAAGAAGCCACTGTTAGTGTTGCTAAATACTCTACAGTGTCTAACAAACTAACTTAAAAAACAACACAGTCGATCAATCCTTCAATCAGACAACCAATCAGACAATCCGACAATCAGCCAATGTACCAACCGACCAGTCAGTCAGTTAACCAATGATCCTATCTACTCGCGCCTAGGACACCCGCTGTATAACAGACACAAGCAGAAAATACATCAGGGAAAAGTTTTCGTGCTCATCTGACATGAAATCTAAACAGGTTGTCAAAACTCATCCCCTATGCATCTCTACAAAGCAGTCAGATGAAAGAAATACGGAATGAAAATAAACTGCTCCTTTCGTAATCTCTCCCATATGTCTGTCTGATCTCTGATGATTGCGAAATAAGGTGTCGAATTTTTGGCAGGTCAGATAGACACGCGTCAGACAACGTTGAGGAGGTATTGGGGTGGGGGGGGGGTCCCAAACTGTGCTTCCTGATGGTTACAGACCAGTAATAGCTTCCGGGTCATGCTCAGTAGTATCAACTCCGCTAAATATAGTAGAAAATCTTTGACCTTTTTAAAATTTGTGTGCAGAGTAAAATAAAAAATTAAAAAATAAAATAAAAATAGCAATCTGGTGCTTTTTTGTTGGCTTTGTAAGCAAGTTTCATGACAGGTAATAGTAAAATTAGGGGAAAATGGGCCTGGTTTGTGGACTATTTGTATTCATGCGCGGCTGGCACAGATGCCAGCAGACGACCGTGGAATGGAATGAGGGGGTATGTGGTCGCTGCCAACATTGCAAAAAACGGAATATTGGAATTTGTTGAAATTTACTCTACACATGAGTCTATGGCTGCCTGCTTTTTGTGATTTTTGGGTTTGTTTGTTTTTGTTGGGTTTTTTTTTTTTTTTTTTTTTTTTTTGGGGGGGGGGATTTTATTGTGGCATTTCTAGGGTGCCCTCTGCAACGTCACGTATAAGAGGAATATATAGCGTTTTCTTCCAAATTTGCATCCACGGTACGTAGCCTGTAAAACAGGGAAGTTGAAATAAGAAGATGGCGGCGTATTAATTAGGATCTTCTTTCATGCAAAGTTGGAACTTTTTTTTTCAAATGCTTGAAAGCGTATGGCGATTTGGATAAACTTGAAAATCTCAGGGAAAAAAATATATTATTATTATGGGGCGGTCGGTGGTCTAGTGGTTAAGAGACGTCACGAATGCGAGAGGTCAGGGGTTCGAGTTCCACTCGGGGCAAAGAATTCTTCCTTCTCGTATGTGGCACCGTTCTTTCGGGCCGATCGTCGGGGGTTCTCTCCGGGTACTCTGGCTTCCTCCCCCTCTGCTTTGGAAATGTTCAGCCCACCAAATTTGTAAAACAAATGCAATTCTAAAATTCCGAAATTTAAATAGCTGAGCTGACCCTTCGCACCACGTGATTGTAATGTGTTTATGTCCAGTGTGTAAGAGAATGTGTGTGATTCACGTGAGCGTGCGTGTTTGGTTCAGTTCGCGGCGCTTTGAGCCGATTCATGAAATTGGGTATTATTATTATTATTACTATTATTATTGTGGTTGTCGTTGTTGGGGAGCCTGGATAGCCGAATGGTAGAGCGTTGGACTCTCAATGGTCGTGAGTTCGAATCCTGACTGGGGCCAAATATTTGTGCTGGCCTTTTTTGCGTTGCCCCGTCTTTGATATCACCCTTGCCTGGTGGAAAAAGACGTTAAACTCCCAAACACCCACCCACCCGCCTTGTCGTTGTCGTTGTCGTTTACTTATGTACTTTCACCCATCAATGATTTGTGTTTTCGAATTTTTTATTTTTTTTTTTTTTTGGAAGTATTTTGTTCTGAGCTATGGTCATTATGGGGCTATTTCCCTTCTAACTTTTAATTCGTCCCGAGACTTTTATCTTGATTACGTCATCAGCTTGAAATTCTTCCACACAGGCCCGAAGAAAAGCAGTATTAGTAGTAACAGCAACCACAAGCAATCCAAAAACAAAAACAAATGAATAAATAATAATAATAATAATAATAGGGCGCCTATCCCCGGGGAACGAGCTCTAGGCGCCTTACGATCTAAAACCGAAGTAAAAAAACAAACAAACAAAAATTCACTCAATTTACACTACTTAAGAACAACTAAAACAGTAAAAGAGCACACACACACACACACACACACACACACACACACACACACACACACACACACACACACACACACACACACACACACACACACACACACAAAGAACTAAAAAAGTAAAAGAGCACACACACACACACACACACACACACACACACACACACACACACACACACACACACACACACACACACACACACAAACAAACAAACAAACAAACAAACAAACAAAAACAACACAACTGAGTAGAAATAATAAAGGACAGGCAGAGACAATTAAAAACCAAGAACAATAATAATAATGATAAAAAAAATTTCATCATCATCATCATCATCACCATCATCAAAAATAACAACAATAATAATAATAATGATGATGATGAAAGCAACACTGGAAAACACACTCAGACAAACAAACAAACAAAATAAAAGAAAAAAAATTACTCTCGTGGCCGGAACGTTAAACTCCAGTTAACCCCACCTTCCCCTTTCTGCAAAACAAGTGTGGAAACGTGATCACCTAACCCTTTGATTTGAAGAGGAAAACAAACTAGATCCCTGTCTCTTTTTCCCTCGTTACGTCTGTACCAGTTTCCAACCTTTTCCATCATACAGAGCTGCATGTGCAACCTACTTACAGGAGATGCAATTTACCTCTGTGCTTCGTTCGTTGCTGGAGCCGAATAATGTCGAAGGTAAAACTGTCAGGGAGGATGAAAAGGGGGATTACAACATTTTATTACTTGCTCGGATGGAGAGAAAAAAAAAGACAAAACAATATGTAAAAGGTAGCGTTGGTTATGCTGTATACTGACATCTCTCTCTCTCTCTCTCTCTCTCTCTCTCTCTCTCTCTCTCATACACACACACGCACGCACACACACACACACACACACACACACACACACACACACACACACACACACACACACACACACACACACACACATACACACACACAGACCACACACACACAACAACAACAACAACAACAACAATCCGAACTAAGGAAGGAACTGCACGTTGTTAAATATGCGAGTACGCAATCAAAACTTAACTCTTACGTGACCGGGGCTGCAGGACCGCCTCAACACTGCCCATGCCTGGACCTGCCACCACGAGACTGGGTGGGTTGGTGTTTGGGAGATTAACGTCCTTTTCCACCACCACGAGACTGCCGTCGACCACATGTAAGTGAACCTCTCTAGCAAGCTTCATTGAAAATCACACACTTGAAACAAATTCAACTGATTATGAAAAAGGGACGGAGAATTCGACTTCGATGAACCGTGGGCGGATTGTGGCTGAACCTTTGATGGAAGTGTCCCGTCATGAATGGGTTAAGAAAAATGCTTAAACCATACTACAACGCTGGTTACAGGTTACAGACCGGTATTAGCTTCCGGGTCATGTAGTAAGAACTCCGCTAAGTATAGGAGAAAATCTTTGCCCCTTTTAAAATTTGTCTGCAAAGTAAAAAATGGCAATCTGGTGCTTTTTGTTGGCTTTGTAAACAAGTTTCATGCCAGGTAATAGTAAAATTAGGGAAAAATGGAGCTGGCTTGTGGACTATTTGTATTCATACGCGGCTGGCACAGGAGCCAGCAGACGACCGTGGAATGAGGGGGTATGTGGTTGCTGCCAAAAAACGGAATATTGGAATTTGTTAAAATTTACTCTACACTGACATGAGTCTGCCTGATTTTTGTGAATTTTAAAGCATTTCTACGGTGTCTTCTGCAACCTTATGTGTAAGAGGAATATATAGCGTTTTGCTCCAAATTTGCATCTCTGGTAGGTAGCCCATTCTGCCTAAATCCTGCTAAAAGACCACATATGGTAATGATAACATACCTTCCGCAGTGTGAGCAGTGATATAGCACTGCTAAAAGTCTGCTTATAGGTTGCTTAATCAATGCTGTCATTTCACCATAACTACGAACACAAAGGCAGTTTTTGTTGACGACACTAAAGACGCGTGTGTTTAAGTACAAAGAAGCACCACAGTCAAAAACGAACACCTACTCAAAGAACAGCAGATAAAAAATCCAAGTACAACATCTAAACCAAGAACACAGAAAGGCACTTTTTGCACACGACACTAGAGACGCAAAATGTCAAGTACGAAAAAAAAAAAAACCACCCCAGACGAGTCCTCAGCCAACTCCTGCTCATTCGAACAGCTCATAGCCTCAAGCACGCGAGGTGACGCATCATTTACGGCAAATCATGCATCTTATCTTCTTGCAAACAAACAAGTTGTTTACCATGTTCAGTTTTTCCCCGCCCCACAGCGGGAAGCCGCATGTCTTCAGGTCCTGAAAGCTGAGGTAATGTAAATGGGCGACGGGGAATTGAAATATCCCACCTCCACAGCAGTCTTCGTATCCTCGGAACGCAGCTTTAGTTGTGGTTGAAACTGACGCCCTCAGTCCAGCCTTAAAGGTCTGCAATCTCAAGAAAAAGTCACAAACAGTGTGGTTTAAAGAGCTATCCGACTGTGCAGAATGCATAGGGAACTCTGTCACAGTTACAGACATTTCAGCGTCCCTGAAACCCCTATAAAAGCCAAGGGCAGCCTGATTTCACAGCTCGGTTTCCGTTCTGACACTGAGCGAGAAAGATCGTGCAGCACTCGACACCCGCTAGACACTGTAGCGATGTTATTCGCTCACTGACCAAAAGCACAATGATGTCAAGGAAAACTGGCGCTCTGGTTTTATAAGGGTCTCCGAAGCGCTGACAACTCTGCAACTGTTTGCGATTTCACAGCTCAGTTTGCGATTTGACATTGAGCAAGAAAGATTGTGCAGCACTCAACACACGCTAGACACTGTAGCGATGTGTCTCGCTCACTGACCAAAAGCACAATGTCACGGAAAACTCGCGCTTTATAAGGTTTTATAAAGGTCTCCGAAGCGCTGAAAACTCTGCAACTGTAACAGAGATCCCTGGATTATGCACAGCCGAAGGAGTCGCAATTGAAAAAAAAAAAAAAAAAAAAAACCCAATGTTTGCGGCTTTTTGCTGAGATTGCAGACCTTTAATCTCAATCGAAGTCGGAGGTCATTTGTTCAGATAAGATCTGCTCTCATCTGGGAAAGGGAAATCCATGCCGCTTAGACCTTTTTCTTGTTTCAGATGTAGATAGAGATCCGTGCATCTCGTTGCAGGCGTCAAAACAAAAGAGACAAACACAGGGGTAGTAGCTCTTTTCAAAGTACGGAAAAGGGGCACGTTACCGAAATATTCCCTCTTCTTCTAACTTTTTGTCCAGGTATCTGGCAGAGTAAACTTGACGTTAAAAAGGAAATTGCATAACATTTGTTCAAGATCCACTGGATTATGCGTCTACTGAAATTAACGTCGATTTTATTTTACGAGATCTCAAGGCGTCTAATGATTCTGGAAGACTGCTGTAGCAATAAGCTAGGAATAAATACCTATTTTTATGTCAAAACTTTTTCACCAACGACCTCTCTCTCTCTCTCTCTCTCTCTCTCTCTCTCTCTCTCTCTCTCTCTCTCTCTCTCTCTCTGGTACCGACCAAAAGTTAAAAATCCTCAAAGTTCTTCCCCTAAAACAGCATCTGGAATTTAACAAATGCTTACTAATGCACAAAATTGTTTACTGCAAAGCCCCAACATATCTTCATCAACTGTTTAAGTTCAAACATGATAAACAACACAACACAAGGAACAGTCTGCTCCCAGTGCCTCGTCCAAGGGTTGATATCTACAAATGTAGCCTGTCTTTCTCAGGGGCATCCATATGGAACTCTTTACCACTGAGTATCCAAAACGTTTCCAAATTCACTTACTTCAAACAAATTCTGCACGACACGCTCATCTGATCATATAGATAGAAATGTGTTACATACATGTTTTTGAATGTTAGTGACGACTTTGAAGTCCATACTTGGCATACAGCCAGTATCATCCACACATGCCACGTATGTTTTGCAGGACAGCATGTAAGACAGGCAGCAATGCCTATATGCTCTATCCTGAATTTTAAAAAAAAATAAATAAATAAAAAAACGTTTCATCATTATCTCTCTCTGGCCACATGCATCTTTCTAATGGTTTCCAACTTTCCCACAAAAAAAAATTTTCAACGTTGTCTGCACGACTTACGGAAAAATAAAGGGACAAGTCACGTGTCACGTGTCACACCGTCTGAAATTGACGTCTGACATTTGACATTCACGTGTTTTGACTCTCAGCAACTGTACAAGTATGTCCAAGTGGGTTTTCACATTAATACTCACTATTGTCAAGTCAACAAGCCAACTCTGTTGTGTGCCTCTTATCTCAGTGACGTTGCTATGCGTTCTTGGAGTGTCTTTTTGGCTGTGCATATTTTGCACTTTCTGGCTGAAGAGTTAGTTGATCGAGTGTGCTCTATCATCAGTGACAATGCCGCACATTTTCTTCTCCCGCAAGGAGGAGTGATGTACCCATACTAGTGAGAGCCTATAGACTCCAGAGTGCAGTCCCTTTTCGGCGGGGCGTGAAAATGTGACTGCTTACAGCCAGTGCCATTTTCAAAAATGGCGAATTTTTTCTAGAAAAGCGAAGACTTGTGTGTCATATGAATCGATTTGAAACGAAGTCTTGAATATCCGACCACTTTTGGTTTGGGCAAAATCTTTGCCAGCGGACAATTATTGTTGCGCTTTGATGGCACTGTTTACGTGGTAGACTGATCCAACAGGATGTGAGTAAACGGCAAGGGGGTTGCACTCTGACAGGCCAAGGTGTTGCACTCTACAGGCAAGTATTATTGCACGGTGCAGACGATCACGTACCTGCCTTGTGGTGGAATAAGAGACGATTACAAAAGCATACACACCCGTGCTCTAGGACTGAATGTAATAATAGATCTGTCCATTCAGACAGAGACATGTTATGTATGTCTGTGATTCAGAAACACGCCTACTTTCACTCTGAAGACAGCCTGCCATCACTTGCGCCATTGAGGATCCCTCTGGGTTCAAAGCTGGTCAAGGATGACATAGTGCGCGACCTTGTGTTTGAGAGCACCGAGACAATTTAGGCCCGTCACGGTAGCGCAGTGAGCGTCATTTCCCCACCGTGCACAGAGGTACTTTCCACTGAAAGACTCAGTGCCCCAGAGAGTGGTGAGAGCCAAGAGAATGCGCACCAAATGCTGTGTTTAAGAGCAAATAAAGTATATACGCTAGAGGGATTGGTCTAGTGGTTAAGTGTTTGGCAGCGCATCCAGTGGTCCATGGTTCGATTCTGGTGAGGTGAAGGTCTTGTTAATTTTTTGTTGTCTTGCCTTGTCTTTTCTTGTGAGGTTTTGTGTCTTTTGCTTGTTTGTTTATTTGTTTGTTTGTTTGTTTGTTTTCTTGGCATTCTGTTTTGTTTGTTGTCGTTTGTGTGCTTTTGTTGTTCCTGTTCTTGGTTTGTCTGTTGTTGTTGTCATTATTGTTGTTGTTGCTTGGTTAGTTGCTTGGTTGGTTGGTTGGTTGGTTGGTTGGTTGGTTGGTTGGTTGGTTGGCTGATTGGTTGGTTGTTGTTGTTTGGTTTTGTTTTGTTTTGTCTTTTCTTTTCTTTTTCTTTCTTTCTTTTTTTTTTTTTTTTTTTTTGGGGGGGGGGGATTTTGTTTGTTTGTTTTTTCGGGCTGGTATGGTTTGGTTATTTTGTTGTTGTCGATTTTTGTTTTGTATTGTATTGTTTTGTTTCTGTTTTGTTCTTATTTTTGGAAGGGGGGGCGTTTGTTTGTTTGTTTGTTTGTTTGTTTGTTTGTTTGTTTGTTTGTTTGTTTGTTTGTTTGTTTGTTTGTAATTGTTCAGTCACGCCACTGCCATTCGCACCCATTATTTACTTACGCCCATGAAGAGCGCCATACTACAAGCATGTACCTGACAGCTTGTTCTTGTGACACATAACGAAAAGACGAGATAAAGAACGGTACCTGGCGGCTGAAGCAGCAAAAAACAGACAAACTGATCAACTAGAGACGCGAAAGGCTCCTCAGTTATTCCCGTTAACCGCCAAGGAAAAAAACTGAGAACTGGCACGAGTCTGTGGCGAAAGAATAGAAAGAAGAGGATAAAGAAGGCCAGTGAACGCTTAAGTGGCAAGATTAATGTCTTGGAGAATCGCAAGGCACATACCTGTCAAGGTTTCTATCGTGTGCTGGTTCTCTTAGAAAAAAAGGGTGCATCTATTTCGCGTTATTTCCGTTCTGGTAGATTCTGTCTGCACGTCATATTTCCATCAACAGTTGTCGTTTCTCATTTGAAAGTTCGTAACTTTTTGTTCGGATGTAGATGATCTTGTGAATACAGTGTGTGTGTGTGTGTGTGTGTGTGTGTGTGTGTGTGTGTGTGTGTGTGTGTGTGTGTGGATGTGTGTGTGTGTGTGTTTGGTGTGTGAGGATGTGTGTGTGTGTGTGTGTGTGTGTGTGTGTGTCTGTGTGTGTGTGTGTGTGTGTGTGGATGTGTGTGTGTGTGTGTTTGGTGTGTGAGGATGTGTGTGTGTGTGTGTGTGTGTGTGTGTGTGTGTGTGTGTGTGTGTGTGTGTGTGTGTGTGTGTGTGTGTTGGGGGGGAGGGGGCGATGGGTGTGTGTGTGTGTCTGTGTCTGTGTGTGTGTGTGTGTGTGTGTGTGTGTGTGTGTGTGTGTGTGTGTGTGTGTGTGTGTGTGTGTGTGTGTTGGGGGGGGAGGGGGCGATGGGTGTGTGTCTGTGTCTGTGTCTCTGTGTGTGTGTGTGTGTGTGTGTGTGTGTGTGTGTGTGTGTGTGTGTGTGTGTGTGTGTGTGTGTGTGTGTGTGTGTGTGTGTTGGGGGGGAGGGGGCGATGGGTGTGTGTCTGTGTCTGTGTCTCTGTGTGTGTGTGTGTGTGTGTGTGTGTGTGTGTGTGTGTGTGTGTGTGTGTGTGTGTGTGTGTGTGTGTGTGTGTGTGTGTTGGGGGGGAGGGGGCGATGGGTGTGTGTCTGTGTCTGTGTCTCTGTGTGTGTGTGTGTGTGTGTGTGTGTGTGTGTGTGTGTGTGTGTGTGTGTGTGTGTGTGTGTGTGTGTGTGTGTGTGTGTGTGTGTGTGTGTGTGTGTGTGTGTGACTACCTTTCAACTGTTTGCTATTAATAAAAAGAAAAACTAAAAGAAACGAGTAAATAACATACTCTTAACTGTTCATACATCAAAATCGAGATCCTGCTTACAATTTTGTGATAAACATTTTCTTCATTGTCCCTGCCAAAGCTAGTGAGCGCAACACCAATCTTAATAACTGTGTGTCCTGAAACTGTGACAGGAAACCGTGGAATTTCTTCGTCTGCCTCAGAGCTATAGCGGCTGACTGCACAAAACACTACGCTGTCACTGCCGTTCTTTGAAGTACACGTAACTGTAATCCTCCCCCCTCCCCCCACACCTCCCACAACACCCACCCCCTCCCCCTTCATCTCGTCCCCCTACCTACCCGCTTGCCACTCAATTAGTTACTTTCTTCAAAGCACAAAAAATACAGCCATCTGTTGTGCATTTTACACTTGTTTTCACGGAGCGTTTTAAGCCGTAATGGTGGCTAATAGGTTTGTCACACGTTACGATTCTACAGGCCTACCAGTGGCAAAATGCCCTCAGAGCCAATCAAATCCGCTTGTAGCGGGCACTCCCCGGGGACGCCGCCGCTCTGAATACGAGCACGGTCCTATTTTTTTTTTCCCCCTCGCCAAGCCAGTAAGTCGCCGCTGACCATGCTTTGTGTACTGGAGCGCCGGGCCGACGGTGCAGCTGATAGACAAAGTGTGTTGCAACGTATGACCGCAACCCTTGCGCAGTACACAAGCGGGAGCCTCGCAGGCACTCCGCGTTTGACAAGGCCTTAACTCAGTAACTGGAGTGAAGAGGTATCGCTGCGGGAGGTGTGAAATAGTGTTGCACTTACATTATACGGGTACTCTTGGCACGAAGGGTATTCTTCGCACGAAGCACCCTGCCTGGTTCGGTAAAGAGAGAATGTTCGTATTCTGTGATGGAAACCTTCTGGGTTGCAGACGACATTCATTTCATTTTGTAGACGTCTGGGTGTGGAGATGATATATAATTATGCAACTGATTTTTAGTTGCAGACTCCCTTCTTAGTCACGTGTTACGCTCCGTCTCTGTCTGTCTGTGTGTGTCTGTCTTTGTCTGCTCTCTCTCTCTCTCTCTCTCTCTCTCGTGTGTGTGTGTGTGTGTGTGTGTGTGTGTGTGTGTGTGTGTGTGTGTGTGTGTGTGTGTGTGTGTGTGTGTGTGTGTGTGTGTGTGTGTGAGAGAGAGAGAGAGAGAGAGAGAGAGAGAGAGATTTATTCTTCTTTATATGCAATTTTTTCTTCTCCTTCTTTCTTGTATTTCCTTTGACCTTTGCCATGGTAGTCTGTATTATTTTATTGTTGTAGCAACGGCTGTTTGAAAATTAGTCACTGTTTGGTTAAATCACTTCCGTTGGAAAATGAAGTTTGTTCGTTCGTTCGTTCGTTCGTTCGTTCGTTCGTTCGTTCGTACACACACACACACACACACACACACACACACACACACACACACACACACACACACACACACACACACAGACCCCGCGTCATTGAGTCCGCTTCTGTTGGCTCAGTGCCAGGATTACAGACGCTGTCACTGTCCAGTTGTGTCTAAGCGATGTAGTGAAAGTACCACGAAAACAGCTCAGAACAATCTGTGAGCAGAGAAAAATGGTAGCATTAGCCTCTGAAAAAAGGCGCCCTAGTTTATGTAAGACAAAAACTGGAGGAAGAATCTAGGGGAGGGAAGGGGGCAGGGCAGGAGGGGGAAGGGGGGAGAGGGGCAGGAGGAAGGTGGACTGAGGGGGGAGGGGGCTGAAGAAGATGGATATGTGCGGTGTTTGTGGAGGGATGAATCTTGTGGGAGGAAAAACTATTCTACGCTGCTGTAGCTGTCTGGTCGGTAATTGGTGAAACTGCACCAGTCTTTTGGTGCGCCGTGAAGTAAGTAACACGATTACTTTGCACATCAGTCCCAGCTGACGAAAACATGTCGTCCCGACGCCAGTTAATGTGGCGGGGATTTTTAGCTGGTGTTCGTGGCAAGAAATGAGGATCGGAGACCTCTCAGCTACTACTCAACGTCAAGTCATTGTGGTTTTGGTTTTGGTTTGTTTTGTTTGTTGGTTGTTTTGGGGGAGTGTGTGGGTGGGGAGGGGGGGGAGGGGGAGTCTGCCTGCCTGCCTGCCTCTCTCTCTTTCTCTCTCTCTCTCTCTCAATGCCTTTTATTTGTCTGTCTGTCTGTCTGTCTGTCTGTTCTCCCTGCCTCTTTCTGCTTTCTGTCCGACTCTCGCTCGCTCTCTCTGTCTCTCTGTCTCTCCACCTGATACACACACTTGCCTACGTCCCCAGAAGCCCCGAACATGGGCAAAACAGAGGTGGTTTGTTAGCAGGGTTAGGCTATCCCTTCTCCAGACATCCTAAAGACGTAAGGACATCTCGAGTCAAGCCCGAACGATAGCGCGCCGGTCACAAACACACACGCGATACGAGAAAGTAGCTTTTGACCATGTTCGGGGCTGTAGAACACCCTGTGAGGGTTTGTATCGGCTGCTCTCTCTCTCTCTCTTTCTCTCTCCCGTGTGATGAGCCTTTTATCGTTCAGCACTTCTTGATCTCGTGCGTGGATCTCGCCGAGACTCGTGACGAGTTTTATTCTGTTGACTCATTGCGGGTGTTGTTCAGGGACGTTCCCCCCCGACAACATCTTCAATTTCTTGAAGGAAGTCAACCTCTTTCACAAAATATAGTCTTTTAGCATAACATAATCTGTGATATTGTTTTTAGTCTGGAAGAAGTCAGTCTTGTACAGGACCTCGTTTAAGCTACACACATTTTTAATGTATGTATACTTTTTTAAGCTGGGCATTTTTTATGTTTTAAAGGACCTGGCAGTAAAGGACTCTGTGAAGCCGCGAAATAGTCTTTGTTGCTTGCGCGGCGTTAAGCCCTAAATAACTCTCTCTCTCTCTCTCTCTCTCTCTCTCTCTCTCTCTCTCTCTCTCTCTCTCTCTCTCTCTCTCTCTCTCTCTCTCTCTCTGTTGCAAAGATTTTCTTTTTTCTTCAATTTTTGTTGTTTCTCTTTATCCTTATTATTCGCTTTTCTCTAATCTTTTGTAGTATTAGCAACGGCAAGTTTGCAAACTGACGTAACTTTTTCTGTCAAAACTTTTTAAACTTAAAGTTTCATCATCATCATCATCGTCTCTCTCGCTCTCTCTCTCTCTCTCTCTGTCTGTCTCTGTCTGTCTGTCTCTCTCTCTCTCTCTCTCTCTCTCTCTCTCTCTGCCTCTTTTTGTATGGGTGGAAGTGTTTGGGGGGGGGAGGAGGGGGGGTCTTCAGTTGGTGTCAGTGGCATAAGAGGACTTTACACATTTCAGCTACCATTCCACGTCAGCTCCTGAGGGGTCGTGGTGGGGGGTGGGGGTAGGGGTGGGGGTGGGGGAACGACGAATATGCGTTATGTTTGGTGCGGAATGTGCAAATGAAGGGTGGCTGTTTGTAAATCATCACTGTAACTGACAGAGGCTGGTGGAGTCGCTGGGGTTCATTAAGTCAAGGACATGGATGTTTCAGTCCAAAAAGCAAAACTTGAAAAAAAAAAATGGGAAAAAAGGTTGATGTGAATGGATAAGCTGCTGTCGACATTTGGAACCCGGTGAATACCTAGCTTGTTGTGTTTTTTGTTTGTTTCCGCTTGTTCTTGGTTTGTTTAGTGGTGCTTTCTGGTGTTGGGTATTTTTGTAGTGTTGCCTGGTGCAGACTGTTAAGACTGGTTGGTTCGGTGGGTGGATGGATGGTTTAGTTTGGGTTGGGTTGGGGATGGGATGGATTTGTTTGCTTTGCTTTTTCTTGTTGTTTGTTTTGTTTGTTGTTTTGTGTTTTTTAATTTTTTTTGTATGTTTTGTTTTGTTTCGCTTTTATTTGTTTGTTTTTGATTTGGGTTTGTTGTTTCTTTTTAATGTGGGATTCTTTTTTCTTTCTTTCTTTTTTTGGGGGGTTGTTGTTGTTGTTGTTGTTGTTGTTGTTGTTGTTGTTGTTGTTTGTAGGGGTTGGTTTATTGTTGCTGCTGCTGCTGCTGTTGTTGTTGTTTTGGTATGG
>JACVVK020000291.1:110000-130000 GCA_018292915.2 Batillaria attramentaria
TTTTATGGTCCCTTTTGTGAGAACGGGTCACATTATTGTCTTAGAAGTGTACCGCGTACTGAGCAGACGACCGTATTTGGTTGCGGGCTGAGGACCAGCCAGACGGCGCTGGCTTGTTGCTATTTTTAGAAGATTTTTTAAGTCCCAGTCCGGCGTATATATTCATTATATTGTCCCAGAACTGTACCGCGCACTGAGCAGACAACGTTATGGTGGTTGCGGGCTGAGGACCAGCTAGACGGCGCTGATTGGTTGCTATTTTTAGAAGATTTTTCAAGTCCCAGTCTGTTCAGGAATCAGTGGACCGTAGGCTCCATTAAAGCAGTATTTCTGTAATAATAGACGCCACAAAGTCCCGAAAAAGGTCGCGATGGTCAAATGAAACATCCTTCTATCTGGCAATTGAACAGCCTTGGAGCTTCGAACGCGGGAGTGTTTCATCTCAGCGGCGTTGGGAACATGGAGGCTTTAAAACCACTGGAGAGACACTTCACGCTGGGATTATTAAAGCAACTCCGCTGCTGTGATCCGTTTGAAGTAGTTTGTGTGTAAATGTCATTAAGGCTAACTGTATTTTAAAATAAGTGGGGGGGGGGAGGGGGGCGGGGGGGGGGGCATCCATGTAATGGTTTCTGAAAATTACAAACCACTTAAGTTTATCGCAGTTGTGAAGTGTTTCCTACAAGATAAGAAAACCAAAAACATTCCCACAAGATTCGTACGATGGCTTGGTTTACGAGTAGCTCAAAAGCGACCAAACGAGCCTGCTTAAGATAATTAATGGGAAAATGTTCAAGCCCCAATTTTGCCGATTCTGCTACTCTGTACTAAAAGCTTAAACGGACTAAGTCCATCTTTGCTAAGCCAGCTTAAATTTTGGAACAGTTTCGTTCGTGAGCGTGAGTGTGCCTGTACGCTCGAAATACACTATCTTGATGATTAGTACAGCTCTTAATGCGAAACAACGTTGTTTACACTTCAGTTTGCGCGAGCGATCGAACATTTCACTTCTACTACTGTTGTTATACTACTGGAGCGCTCAGTCAGTGGTCGCCGAGTCAGTCATCGCTGTCAGACAGAGTCAGAGTCAGTCAGACGCTGTCACTAAGTGTCAAAGGGATGTGATGATACATACCACAAAACAGCTCAGAACGATCTGTCAGAAATAAAATGGTGGAACTTTAAATCAAGGGCGCTGGACTTTCAATGCTCGCTGCGACTGGGAGCCGGGACAGTCCAGCTGTAGAGTGACGGGCTTTCAGTGCTCGGGTGGTGAGTTCGAATCCCGGCCGGGGCCAAATATTTGTGCTGGCCTTTTCTCCTTGCCCCGTCTTTGATATCACCCATATGGTGGTGGAAAAGGACGTTAAACCTTCAGGCACCAACCCACCCCGTTAAATCAAAGGAAATACATAAAGCAGTTCAGATCAGTCTTACAGGTCAGTACATACGGCACCGAGAAAAGCTGTGATCTGTGTCTCTACCAAGCATGCAGTAAATTATGTGAATCTTTGATAGTTCTCGTGCTGCACTGCTGGCGAAGGAGACAATAGTGAGACTTAGTAGGGCTTCTTACGGAGAACTTCGCTGAGCAGCGTAACCCACTTGCATGTAAATTAGGCACGTTACGGGTACCATTAGCTAATCGCAGCGCGCGGCCTCTGCCGTGTGAGCCTAATTTACATGTAAATGGGTTACGCTGCTCAACGAAGTCCGCCTCCGTACGAAATCCTACTAAGTCTCACTAATTGTTACTGCTACACTTTTCAGCTGTCGTCACTGTAGTTCTTTTAGTCTGTTACGCTGAAGAACAACTAAAGAACGAGAGGATATAAACTAAACAATTGTTTAATTGTTTTGATCGGAGAATTTCAATGGTAAACTTCCCGTTACTACTACTACTACTACTACTAATCGCATTAATAAAGGTGCTTTATCCCGCAAAGTCGCGTGAATAGCTAAGTTAGTTCAGTGGGTGAGAGAGAGAGAGAGAGAGTGAGTGACAGACAGACAGACAGACAGATAGAGCGCGCGCGCGCGCGCGCGTGTGTGTGTGTGTGTGTGTGTGTGTGTGTGTGTGTGTGTGTGTGTGTGTGTGTGTGTGTGTGTGTGTGTGTGTGTGTGTGTGCGCGCGCGCGCGAGCGAATGTTTGGTTTGTGTCGCTTGCGTGTGTGTGTCGATCCACAGTTGCCTGCTTGTGAGTTCTGTCAGTCAGTCCTCAACCCCCCCACCCCGACCCCTTTAACACAGCTTCTCTCTCTCTCTCTCTCTCTCTCTCTCACACACACACACACACACACACACACACACACACACACACACACACACACACACACACCCCTCCTACACTGTCTGCTTATCTCCAGCACTTCCCAATCTGCATCAGTCTACAATTGGCAAGACACACTTAGGAAACTCATATGTGACGTGTGAATGCTGCTTTATCTCGGCGATCAAGTGCTGCAATACAGAAGCGGACAGAAGGTAATTGTAGGTTCAAGACCTGATTTGACACTGTGTAGTCTTGCAGACTGTGTGTTCGCTCTAGACTCGAGGGAGTGTATGTGTGCGTAGTGTGGTATTGGTGCGTTGTCTGTCTGGAAGCAGGGTATAGTAGTTTTATCAGCGCGGGGCGCGGGGCGCGCGCGCGCATACACACACACACACACACACACACACACACACACACACACACGCACGCACGCACGCACGCACGCACGCACGCACACACACACACACACACACACACACACAGAGGACTTTATTATTTGATTTTACACACAATACCGTGCAAAAGAGAGAACACACACACACACACACACACACACACACACACACACACACACACACACACACTGTGACATGTACGCACACACCAGCATAAACGTACACACACATACGCGCGCGCGTTAGTTACTACAATGCTCACGCACTTGTTTAGGTTCCAGTTGCATTCCCTTACTTCAAACAAGAATCAACTTCATTGTTTTTCATCATAGGAAAGTATTGTTTGAACACTTGACATGAAAGTCAAATTCGTTTTCCAAATTTTGCAGCAAACAGACATACAGGCTGATGAAATGATAATGATATTATCTACACGGTAAGATTTTTTTTAAATAAAACAATAAAAGGCTATTATAAACGGTTGCAGGTCCAGAAGGGAAGCAAATTCCTGGAACAAGGGAGGCAACTATCCACTGCACAAACCTAAGACTGTCCCGGCAATGAATTATTTCCCTTGCCCTGATTACGCAAGCGCTCTCTCTCTCTCGCTCTCTCTCTCTCTCTAACCAAAAACAAAACAAACAAAAACATGAAAACGCTGTATGCTAAATTTAAAACAAAATACGTACGTATTTTGACGTCAGTAACACTATTAACAGGCGAAAACAGGCTTCGTCGTTTCAATGCCGGTGTAGCATCCGGTCCGGTCCCCCCTCTGAAGTAGTCCCCCGGGGGACCAATTCGTGGCAAAAACTGCTCTATAATGGTCCCCCCCTTAGACATCCAGCCTCGTTTTCGACTGGTCCCCCTGGGCGATTTTGGTCCCCCCTCGCATCCAAAATAGGCCCCCTCTCGAACTGGTCCCCCTCTTTTCTAACCAATGTAGAGCTATGTCAGTATTTATTTTTAACTTTATTGTTACAAAACTTTATTGTCCCCAAAAGCACAGGGCCATAGGAACATTTTTTTTTCTTTTTTTTTCCCGATTTATGTGCTTGTTGTTATTTTTGTGTGTGTGAGATATATTTGTTTGGTTGTTGGTTCTTGTTTCTTTCAGTTGTTTTTTTGCATTGGTTCTTTTTTTTTTGTTTTTGTTTATGAGATGGTTGTACCGAATACTAAACATTATTACTAGAATTTCAAACAATAAATAAATAAGTCAATCAATATTCTCTCTCTCTCTCTCTCTCTCTCTCTCCCCCCCCCCCCCCCCCCACTCTCTATCTCTCTCTCTCTAGCAAAACCTGAAATAGACATTTACGTTCTTTGACAAGAAAAACTTTATTTCAAAAGGTATGTCCAGTCAAACTGTGTCAAAGAAACAAGAAATGAAACAAGAAACAGTTAATGAATAGCAAAGAGTTGCAACAGAAATTGTTAACCAGAGCGCTGTGCACTTTATAACGCAACATAAATGTAAATTAATAAATTGTTAATCGCACATCTTGTCCTGAAATGAGCAAAATAATAACAATAGCAAAGTACAAAACAAACTTCTACCGTACTGTCTTTGCATGAAACGTCATCGAATGCATGAAAGTCCACATTTCCTGTCAATTTTTTTAAACTGGAAATAGCATTTAGAGAATAACATCAAAGACCAAGTATCTAATATTTTCTATACAACGCCATAGAAAAATATTTCTTCAAAATTAAGTAAGTGTCCATGACATGAAAACTAGTTGCCACCTTTGGCTTTCAGCGTACTTCAAGTAGACAGTCAAGACTGAGTACCAGTGTCTCAAATCATGACGCTTGAAACAACAAAAACAGCAGAAGACTAACAGTTCTGGTCTAAGGAGTGACACAAAAAACAGGAGCAAAGTGATGTCCAAGATTCATTATATAAATTGCTCTGTCTGTTTTCAATGGGGCCGATTGCCAAACTGGCCCGTATTTCAGCCACCTAGGTTGTCGGCCTGGAGCCTCTCTTGTGAACACATACACGGGCGTGTCCAAGAGGGTGGCTGCAGCAAATATCTCAACCTCGGTGGCCCAAGTACGGTCGTTTCTCATGTTTGATGTCGCGACGTAATTTTCACGTGCGCTCGTTCCGTAGAAGCGTTTGTCATTCTTTTCAATCCAATCGCAAATGATATTTCGGAATTCCTTATATTTCGACTCAGTCCCCAAAACAACAAAGCTCACAGACCGGAAAAAACAATTCCCATCTCCTTTTACGCTAACGCTATCGAGAGGTGTAGCCGTAATGTCAACTTCAACACTTTCCCTTGAGGGGTGCCGCCTGAAAAGTCTGGGGAAATTCAAACTGGAGGCCCGATCCTTTTGCCAGGCACCATCAACGGGGTGGAACTTCATTCTCAATGGCGGCTGGCAAGAGGGGTCAGCCTGTGGATGATAGGAGGGGTCAGCCTGTGGAGCATGGGAGGGGTCAGCCTGTGGATGATAGGAGGGGTCAGCCTGTGGATGATAGGAGGGGTCAGCCTGTGGAGCATGGGAGGGGTCAGCCTGTGGAGTATGGGAGGGGTCAGCCTGTGGATGATAGGAGGGGTCAGCCTGTGGAGCATGGGAGGGGTCAGCCTGTGGATGATAGGAGGGGTCAGCCTGTGGAGCATGGGAGGGGTCAGCCTGTGGATGATAGGAGGGGTCAGCCTGTGGAGCATGGGAGGGGTCAGCGTTGTCCTGTGTACGATCATGGAACAATTTGACGTTGCTGATATTGTAGAGATTCTTCAGTATTTTCCCACTTTTAGTGTTCTTCAGTTGAAGTCGACCCTTCGGCAACACACTTATGACCTCATATGGCCCGACGAATCTTGGTGCCATCTTGCCTCCCATTCTGTGTACTCGTGCAGCATTGATGATTAAGACTTTGTCTCCGATGCGGAACCCGTGGTCATATGCACGCCTGCTGTCATAGTACTCTTTCTGCTTCTTCTGCGCCCTTGAAATGTTTTCACCAATTTTGTTCTTGACTTCCTCGTGAATCCCCTTCATAGTGTCCATGATTTCTTCGTTCAGATCTTGCTCGTTGGCATCACCAGTGACGTCAAATGGTAGTTTTGCCTGCTCACCATACAATGCCAAAAAGGGTGAAAACTGTGTAGACTTGTGAACGGATGTTCGGTAGGCGAACAGGGCTGCTGGCAAGAGTTCATCCCAATCATCATTGTCTGTGATCTTTACCAAAGTGTCTTTGAGTGTCCTATTGTCCCTCTCCCGTTGGCCGTTCGTCTCAGGGTGGTAGGCCGAAGAAATGCGATGGTTGATATTGAAACGGTCGGTGAGAATATCAAGCGCAAAGTTAATGAACTCACGGCCTTGGTCAGTTATGAGGGAATCAAACGCGCCAAAGATGCAGATGGTTTCGTACATGAATCTGGCAACTTCCTCTGAACTCTTGCACGGGATGGCCTTGGCAACGGGAAACTTTGTAAAGTGGTCTGTGAGGGCAACAATGTACTGGTTACCTCTGTCAGTGACCTGCAAAGGTCCTATGATGTCCATTCCAACGAGGCTCCACTTCTTTTTGGGCACTGGGATGGGGTGAAGCGGTGCTGCTGGCTTCTTTCTGCAAGCGTTCATGTTCTGGCACACACAGCATGATCTGCAGTAGTCTTCAACCTCCTGTTTCATTCCATGCCAGAAGTAACGCTCCAAGACCTAGAGAGAAAAAAGAGTAATGAAATATTTATAAATACTATGTCTTAAAGATAACTGGTAGATAACAGTGTGTGTGTGTGTGGGGGGGGGGGGGGGTGTGAGTGAGAGAGAGAGAGAGAGAGAGAGAGCCAGCAAAGGAAATGTCTTCAATCCGGAAAATGTCCGTTATATACCGAAGACATCGGCTATACCGGAAAATTTACGTTATATACGGAGTCATCGGATATAACGTCCACCAGGACAAAAGTGGCCGCTATATCCGATGTGTTGGTTATACCAGACATACCAGAAACACACAAAACCTCGTTCCCATTCTAAAGCCTGTTAAAACTGGGAGTACAAAAACGGGTGCTCACCTTCTTATAAGTCTTGTTCATCCCCAAATGTCCTCCGCTCACATAGTTGTCATGAAACTCTTGCAATATCTCTGGAACCTGGTTCCTCTTTGCCACGAGGATTCCGTCGTGGTAGAGCACATCCTCTCGAATTGTGTATTTTGCAGCAGTCTTTCTCAACTGTCTCTTTTTAACTTTAGTCACATCACGGTTTTCCCCTTTCGCGGTCAGAGGGTAAGTGCCATTTTTCAAATAGTTCAACACGTTGTCATACAGAGTGTCGTCCATGATGATAGTCAATGAAAAACGAAGACTGGTTGACGGAATGAATTGTCGTGTACTTATAATTATAGGCATGTTTGACACGAGTCACGTGACGTGTCAAGAAGCGCGGCGATGTTTGACACGAGTCACGTGACGTGTCAAGAAGCGTGGCGACCGTTTTCTCATCCCACAAAAAAAAAAAAAAAAAGAGAAAACAAATCTAAACTTTTAAAAGTGATTTAACTTCGTAGATTTGCCGTTCTATGTAGCCTATACTTTTGTTTTTTAGTGGCGACCGTTTTCTCATCCCACAAAAAAAAGAGAAAATAAAAAACAAAAGTATAGGCTACATAGAACGGCAAATCTACGAAGTTAAATCACTTTTAAAAGTTTAGATTTGACACTGTAACCTTGACCCAGTTCAAGATCATCTTGAATAACATCTCTGTACAAAAATGAAAATAATTATACATATAACGAAAGAGGGGTGTGTGTGTGTGTGTGTGTGTGTGTGTGTGTGTGTGTGTGTGTGTGTGTGTGTGTGTGTGTGTGTGTGTTTGCGTGCGTGCGTGCGTGAGTGAGTGTGCACGCGTGCGTGAGTGCGTGCATAATGTGTGTGTGTGTGTGTGTTTGAGAGATGGGGGGAGGAGAGAAAGTGTGGGGGGCGAGAGAGAGAGAGAGAGAGAGAGAGAGAGAGAGTGAGAGAGATCCAGAGTCACGTTTTCTACTGAGTTGACACACACTATAACAATAAAGTTAAAAATAAATACTGACTACATTGGTTAGAAAAGAGGGGGACCACTTCGAGAGGGGGCCTATTTTGGATGCGAGGGGGGACCAAAATCGCCCAGGGGGACCAGTCGAAAACGAGGCTGGATGTCTAAGGGGGGACCATTATAGAGCAGTTTTTGCCACGAATTGGTCCCCCGGGGGACTACTTCAGAGGGGGGACCGGACCGGATCCTACACCGGAATGACCACATGTTGGCGATTTGAGTACTGAGTCTCCCAGTTACCAATTCCGACACATCGCGTCTGTGATCAGAAGCAGTTTACACCACCGAAGATAAGTGTGGATGACATGCTGAATCTTCTTCTGCGTTCAGTGTTTGTTGGTTGCGTCAGACCAAAAGTTCGGTTTTTTCAATGAAGGCAGCAGTCGTCTGGAGGTCGGGTAGGGAGCCCCAGAGTTTCTGCTGCAGGGTAGAACCAGTTGGCCAGGTCTCTGTCCTAAGGGTTTGGAAGGTTGGGCAGAGCTGCAGGATATCATGCTGAATCAATGTTAAGAAGTTAGGTCTAAACACAAATGTGTACCATGCACTAGTTCGGGTAACCCATGAGTGATCGGGGAAGTCATGCTGAAAACGTGTACCCACTCGAACAAACATTAAGCGTGCACGCTTTAAAAAAAAAAAAAAAAAAAAAAGTCAATCTTTCGAAGCCTGTGGCTACTGGCGTGGACAACGGAAATATTGTCGCACGCACCAGAGTGAATAGCAGGGTGGAGGTCTGCACGTAAAGTAGCAATTAACAGGCTTTCACAGCTTCGTCCTCCAGCCCTGCGGCGCTGTAAGCATCTCAGAAGCCAGTCAACTTAACCGATTGTCAGTTAGCAGCCTCATGTGACAGCCCCGTCAGTTGCAGTCTCTTGAACAAAGCGTGTACGACTTACATGTATATCACTCCACGAATGCCTTGTTGTCAAAACATTTCGCCGACCCTAGCCACAGTTCAACTTTGGAAACCGACCCGGGAACAGTCCCCGAGTTCGTCGCGTCTTCACCAAGCGTTCCGTAGTTAGAAACGCTCGCATTGGTCGGCGGAGCGGAAGGGACGGTGATCGTCTGCTCCCGCACGTCACTTCCGCTCGGCATTTTCAGTTCCGGGCCAACCAGCGACAGGATGACCGGCATGAGGAAGACAGCGTGCAGGACTCCGAACAGAATGACTAGAAACATGATTTTGAAGAACGACTGGAAAATGTAGGAGTCGGACACGCAAAGCACGGAGATACCGACCAGGGACGACAAGCCGCCGTTCAGGATCGGACCGGAAGCGTGTGTCAGCGCCTGCCTGGCGCGCGCATGCCTCGTGCACTCCAGCGACGTCATGTAGGCGGCGCAGACGTGGGCGCTGAAGTCGACCGAGAAGCCGACACTCATGATGAGGTGGATCATGGTGACGGAGCTGAGCGTCAGGCCCCACAGCGACATGAAGCCGAAGATCCCGATGACGATCATGACGACGTTGAAGAGGACGAGGCAGACCATGAGAGGGTGAGCCAGCAGGAAGAACGACACGACGCACATGGCCGCCAGGGTGACTCCCACGGTGAACAAGGTGTTGGGGACGATGGCGGCGTACTGCTCAAAGTACACGAAAGCCGGCTGGAAAGCGAAGACGTTCAGATCCGACTCCTCGGCCAGCTTTCTCATCCTCAGCATTATCCCAGCCTGCCGGGTCGACTCTTTGGCGTCTCTGGTGAACACGTGACACCGTGACGCGGTGATGACGTCAGAGTCCTCGTCGATGACGATGTCGTTCTGGTACTGGGGGTTCTCCGGGAGGAACTTGAAGCGCAGGTTGTCCACGAAGTCCTTGTTGGAGGTGGTTGTGAAGTAGGGGGAGAGATAGTAGTCGACCAGCCAGCAGAACAGCGTCAGGTGGTTGATGTCAGGGTCGTCACGAGCTTTGTCGAAGAGCTCCTTCAGCTCTGTAGATGCCTTCTCGTCGGTGTAGTCAAGCGGCTGGTCTATCACGAAGCTGTGGATCATGCAAAAAAAAAGAGGAGCTTACTTAAAAGCTTACAACAACAAAAACAACAACAACAACACATGGACGCACGCACGCACTCAAGTACATGATACGCACGTACGCTCTCTCTCTCTCTCTCTCTCTCTCTCTCTCTCTCTCTCTCTCTCTCTCTCTCTCTCTCTCTCTCTCTCTCTCTCTCTCTCTCTCTCTCTCTTCAGATTAAGTTCTCAAATCATACACTTGTTTGTCCGCAATGGCTGTATTCCTTAACTTGTATTAACCATTGTATTTGTTTTTGCTCGCCAATTTCTTGGTATGTTCCGTTTGAGTTCTTCCTGAACTTTGTTTTCTTTTTGTCTTTTTTACTTGTTTTGTTCGAGTTTCTTTCGTTTCTTTTCTGTACCGGCATTCTGCAGGTCTGTAGACCTCATTTACCAAAAACACTGGGATTTCAATACCTGACATTTTGTTGGACTCTCTGTGAACTTTTTGTGGACTTGTGTGGACTTTGAGTGGACTTTTGGTGAACTTTTTGTTGACTGTGTGGACTTTCCTGGACTTTCTGTGGACTTCCAGTGGACTTTGTCCGTACCTCATGTGGACTTTTATGGACTTTGTGTACAGCCCAGCGACTACGAGTCACTAACCTGATAGGAAACGTCGTACCGAAGATGTCCTCTTCCCAAGTGTTGTACTTGTAGTAGTATGACGTGGGCAACACCAGGTTCTTGATGCGGAGTCCCTGTTCCAGACCCGACGCTCCCCAGATAGACACGCCTGCAACAGAAACGGGGATGCAAGAATATCTCACTGGTGGGTATGTGGGTAAGTGTGGGTGGGTGTTCGGGAGTTTCACGTCCTTCTCCACCACGCATGGGTGATATCAAAGACGGGGCAACGAGAAAAAGGCCAGCCCACTCGTATTTGGCAGCAGCCGTGGTTCGAACTCACGTCCCGACTATTGAAAAGTCCAACGCTCTATCATTCGGATACGCCCCCCCCCCCTCCCCCACAGGGTCAGTGAGCCAACATTACAGCCGCCGGAATATTTATGACAGGAAGCGGCCCTGTCCCGCAGTCCCAAACCACACGGACCTCCATAGCATCATCTTACCACCATCCTCATCTCCAGCATCACGCATAATAAAAATTGCCCCAGCTTCCGAGCCCTCCGTGGATTCTACCGCATGACCAGGGAGGAACACCACTGGAGCTGGCAAAGAGATGGAGCAGCAAAAAAAACCAAAAAAACGTTACAGCCGCAGCACAAAAAAACATACCGAGAAATCCAGCAAAACAGATGAAAATGACGATTTTCATGGGCCTCCACAAAACCAGTCTCGGCAGAAGAAGTCTCGGCGCTCTCTCGCACAAACTCTCGTCTGCTCCGTTTTTCTCGGGAATGTTTCCGCTGCAGCACAGCACACCCAGTGACGATCCGCCCTCGGCCTTTAACAAAGAAACTTCAGCGGGTTAAGTCAAGATGGCGGAATGAATGAAGACGTGTTCTGGTTGATAAAGGGCCCTCTTCTTTCATGCAAACTGAATTTGATCGACTTAAAGTAGGACCGAGTGTCTCCATTATCTGATTATTTCGGTTGTGAGTAAAATCGGAAACACACCTGGCATTTCACTTTGTGTGGAAGATCGTATAACCGTACTAGCAATTCCTTGCGGATTCTGAGGTTGGCATCTGGGGCATGTATGCTCGTTAACAATAACTGGCAAAAGATACCTTGAGTTCATGACGTAGCTTGACCTTGCGACACGTCACCGTGTGACGTCCGCTGTAGACGCGTCGCCCGTGCAATGCCATGCAACCCGCCAGGAAGGTCAGATTACACACGTAGCAACCAAACACCGCAACTCCTTGGTAACAAAAGAAAGAATAAAATTCAGGCCCGAACTTCTTTTTTTATGTTGTTTCCATAGTAATGGAAACAACATAATAGGACGGGCTAAAATTTCCACGTTCATAGGCAAGCATCTGTGGTACAAACGCACGTCACTGCCGATCTCCCGCAGAGACGATTATGCAAGTGTAACTCTGACAATGACGTAAGAAAACTTGCGTCATCGATGCTGACGCGTATGGTGTTCCGAACGCAGTTCTCCTCCTCAGTGAGTGCCGTCTGTGCGGATGTGTGTGCGTGTGTGTGTGCGTGTGTGCGTGTGTGCGTGTGTGAATTGTGTCCGGGCCCGTTTCTTCGAAGATACTTAACCGAATGGCTTCAAATTTGGGGTATCCAAATTTATCAAAATGTTACATTAGACGATTCAAGCGTGTGATGATTGCTTAAGTGATTTGGGAGTTATCGCCCTTTTGAGACAAGTTGGTTGTCTTTCGTGTACAGGCGTAATATTTATTTAAATCACTCAATTTTTTTGGCAGTAGATAGCTTGAATACGGACTCTGAATTGACTCACTACTAGAAAATGGTCGCTCTTATAGTTTTCATGTAAACCGAGCCTGAGTTGACATTGCATGTGAACCCAGTTCAGATGCCTATTTCTCCGAAAATACTAAACCGATCGATTTCAAATTTGGGGTTTCTAAATGAATCAAGATTGTTGAATAGAAGGCCCGATCCAGGTACAATTGCACACATGATTTGCGAGTTATCGCCCTTTTCAAAAAAAGTGGCTTTCTGGCGTTTTAAAGGCGTAATATTTACCTAAACCACTCCATTTTTGGGACATAGATAGCATGAATACGGACTCTCAACTGAGTGAATTTTGGATGTTGTCGCTTTTATACTTTTGGCGTAAACCGTACCTGATGAAAGTGCTGGTGAACACACTTTAGATCTCAAAATCGCTCCTACTATACATAGATAATGAGCCTGGGGTGCCATAAAAATATACAAAAAAAATTAGAAAAATTCACTGCAGCCGTTGTCGTCAGTTGACTCGAAAATTTGTACTCGAAGCACATTTCCTTTACACAAGCCACACGCCTCACAAACATCGCAGAAAAGGCACACGCGCACTGACGCAAAACTGTATCAGCGTCAGTTTGCCGACGTCATGTTTGATTGACGTGGGGGTGTGTCGTCACTTTTCGGAAGTTCTCTATTTGTAGACGGGGAAAGCGGGAGTTTCATTGATGTAGTGAGCTTTGTTTTTCCCACTGACTCTCACTCAATAGCATAGTAGAGTGAGAGAACACCACATAGGTCTCAATGGAGCACATGCACAAACGCGGCTCGCGCAAGTCTGCGTGCGTGCGTGCGTGCGTGCGCGCGCGCGTATGTCTGTGTGTGTCTGTGTGCGCGCGCGCGCAGCAGACATAACACATAGTGAAAAAAACGTTCGCCGCGCAGACTTGTCTGTTAAACACATTGAGCCGGTATAAATTCGATCTTTACACTGCGCAGCAGCAACACTTCAATTTTCATGGGGCTGCTTTCATTGCAAGAATTGTATCCGAGTCAAAGTTATTACGTCAAATGTATTATGCGTCATCCCAATGAGGAAAACGTCATAGATTTCAAAGAAAACAACTTGACGTCTCTCTTCCAAAACCAAGATTGGTCTGACAAGCCCGGTCAGTTGTTTCCATTGAGAGAGAGAGAGAGAGAGAGAGAGAGTGTGTGTGTGTGTGTGTGTGTGTGTGTGTGTGTGTGTGTGTGTGTGTGTGTGTGTGTGTGTGTGTGTGTGTGTCCTCCCGTATACATGGCATTACAAAAGAACGACCGTGACGACAGCAGGTGATTAAATGGAAACAACATATTGGGCTGGTCAGTGGCCATCTTGTTTTTGTTTTTAAATAATATTCCACATATACCGCTTGGAGCACACTGGGTGTCCGTGGAAGCCTGCTCTTAACTGGGCACAGCGCGCGAAACACACATGCGCCACACCATAGTCGTTTCGCTCGGTGTGTCTACTAACTACAAAACTGAGTGTGTGTGTGTGTGTGTGTGTGTGTGTGTGTGTGTGTGTGTGTGTGTGTGTGTGTGTGTGTGTGTGTGTGTGTGTGTGTGTGTTTGGGGGTTTAACGTCCTTTTCCACCACATAGGGTGATATCAAAGACGGGGCAACGATGGAAAAGCCAGCACAAATATTTGGCCCCAGCCGGGATCGAACTCACGACCCGAGCAGTAGAAGTCCAACGCTCTACCATTCGACCACCCCGGCTCCCCCTACAAAACTGAACAAAGGCAGCAGTGTGCAAAGTGACGTACGATCACGATACGATACCATCCGACGCCCGTAGCGTCTGCAATGGCAAGCAGATCTCGGAGGCGATCCGTCCGGCCTCTGTAGTATTTATCTAAAACGTCCTAAAGACATTTGTGTCCTTCGAACAGGCCTATAAACACTGAAGTCTGTTCAGGCGACAAAGCAATTGAGGATGCACAGTCCGAAATGTTTGCGCGCCGAGTGACGTAGCACAGCCAATCAGAATCTGTTGTGGAACCCACAGTCACAGCTGGGGCTATTTGAAATCCCAGTAGCGGTGGTGACGCCACAGCCGCGGAAGCCCCCGAAATCACAACTGTGTCACGTGTGTGGACAACATTGTGGCGCTCCACAGTTATGACCACTTATGAGTCCCCAAATGGAGGCCTGAATTCGAATCTGCACATACCTTAAAACAATGCACGCACAGTTTGTTTCAATAACAACACAGTTTTTCTGCAGACAAAACTTTGGACGAGGAGAAAGCTGGAACAATCGACACTGGTCACGACACCATACATCATCACAAGCACACAAGCTGTTAATGTTACTAAAGCGATGCATACTGACAAAATCATGAATATGCTAACGAATGAAACAGGAATTGACGACTCCAGCCGGCAAGCCCCGAGGTCAAAGCCCCGCCAACATACTCTCCCGTATATTGGTAAAACACGACGTCCACGACGTCATTTCATGGGAAAAGAGGAGATTTCAAAATTGACGTAATGGTCGTTTTCCTCAAATGACGTCAATGGACTTACTGCTTTCTTTCCATGTTTCAGTCATACCCAACTAAATGTGCTTCCCTCGTTGTACTGTCTGGCAAAATTTTTGCCAGACCATGCCATGTGTTATACTCATTATGCCGCGGGACGCGATTGGCTGAATTCTGGAGGCTCGACACTTTTGAGTTACAGGAGTGGAGTCGCTCATTACAAGATACATACAAGCACAATGTACCTAGGATACTTTTAGTTAGTTAGTTAGTTAGTTAGTTAGTTAGTTAGGGCTTAACGCCGACAATGTACCTAGGACCAACATAATGGTAGAGTCTTCACGATAAAAATGTGCAAAATTTCAAAGGAAAAAGAAGAAAAAAAACCCAATTACCTACCTGTATAAAAACAGAAGTTTCGGACGCTCTCAAAGACAGAGACGGTGCCCACGGCAAAAGCCAACCCGTCAGTAAGGGAGGTAATCGTGATGCCGATGCCGGCTGCGCGGATTGTGGACCCGAGCCGTTCAGGGATAGAGAGATCCCTGTTCCCCAGCGTCCCACTCCACGCCGCCATCAGTAGAAACATGTCGTCCACGCCGATTCCTGAAACGAAACAGGAGTTTACTCTACCCACGCAGCTCGCTGCGACTGTAACGTCACAACCCTCTGGAGACGAGAGGCGAGGTGTGTGTGTGTGTGTGTGTGTGTGTGTGTGTGTGTGTGTGTGTGTGTGTGGTTGAAACATCCCACTGCCATTTTCTCAGAATCCACAAAATAAGAGAAAAAAAAAAGCTTCGCAAAGTGGTAGCTGGTGACAAGTGCTTTCCAAACATGACTGCCTCTAGAGGTCAAGGTCAAGGGTCACGATCATGTACTCATTATTAGAAGATCGTGACCCTGTGACCTTGACCTCTACTTATTACTAGAATGAGCTATTGCGAGCGTGGGCAACAACTGTTCACGCGCACGATCATCTACTCATTATTAGAAGATCGTGACCCTGTGACCTTGACCTTGACCTCTACTTATTATTAGACTGAGCTATTTCGAGCGTGGGCAACAACTGTTCACGCACAAACTTGTCTTCCACGACGGCTGGAATGTAACAGACGCGTTTATAAAAGTTGTCTTCAAAGCAGGTGAACCCGCTCACCTAGGACCAGAAACGGCATGCAGCCAGCAATGTTGACGAACGGAACGCCGAGCAGACTGACGAGTCCCAGGGACGCTGAGATCCCCAACACCGCCGCCACGACCCCACCAATGGCCAGGAGAGCACGTGACTCCACGCAGTCCCCTCCGCACGTGACAACCGAGGCGTAGGCGATCATCATGACGAAGGTGAGGGCGAAGAGGTAGAGGTCGCCCCTCGTGCCCCTGTCCAGCTCCTGGGATAACGAGTAGGACGAGCCGTGCGCCTCCTCAAGGTCACCGAAGTTCATGTCGGCTGTGGCCTCGACGAAGCGGTTCTCCCATTCCAGAGACAGCCTCTAGACACGGAAGGTGAAATTGTGACCTGCTATCTGTCCCGTAGGAGACATAAACGGAAACACTTTAACCTATACTTTGAGTATACATGACTTCGAGATTGGAGACAGTACAAACTCACAAATATATTTCGGCTGTATCACTAAGAAGCCATTTTTTTAGAAACAAAGTATCTAAGACAAGTTTCCCCGAGTTTGACAATACTGTTTTTTACACACCTCTTACAAGCCCATGCCAAAATGGCAGCGGTCTCGGAGCCAGCGGGAAGGCCCACGCCTTGTGTAATAGTGGCTTGAAGTGGCTCCTACTGGTTTGCAGTGGCTTTCTTTTAACCAGTCTGCGGGCGGTCGGGTTTGGGCTCTTAAGAGATATTATCCCCGTCTCGTGATTTCCCGGGCCACTGTAACTGGAAACGGGACTCAGCAGACGCGAGAGAGCTCTCCACTCAAGTCCCACAGAAGCCTCTTATTTATCAGCTCTGTACCTACGCCTTGCGCTACAAAACCATAACCAAGATCCATGCACCATACGATACCTTGTAATGTTGATTGTCGCGGCGGAGATAAAAGATCAGCCTAACAGCCCCCGCCGCAAGGAGTGTGCCATTGTCAGTGACGGTGGGGTCCCCGATGACTCTGGTGACATCGAACGCCCCCCAGGGGGAGTCCCAGAAAGGGTACTGGACATTGCCTTGTCTGTACTCTTCCTGCAAGACGTTGATAAGAGTCTTTTTGGCATCGTGAGTCATTTTTTAAAAACTCAGGTGCACTAGGGCATTAATTGTGAAAAATAAAGTCTTGTACTACGACTACTACTACTACTACAACTACTACTACTACTACTACTACTACTAATAATAATAATAATAATAATCGCATTAATAAAGGTGCTTTATCCCGTAAAGTCGCGTGAATAACCGTGTTAGTTCAGTGGGTGAGAGAGAGACAGACAGACAGACAGACAGAGAGCGTCTCTGTGTGTGTGTGTGTGTGTGTGTGTGTGTGTGTGTGTGTGTGTGTGTGTGTGTGTGTGTGTGTGTGTGTGTGTGTAACGTTTCAGGTCTAAACAAAATCCGAGATTTTACTTTTTTTCGAGAGGGCCAGAACACTGATGAAGCATTACGAGCAGTAAAAACAACTTTCAAATATTTGCAGTTTTTGAGCCTAATTCTCAAAGCAAATTTGATAAAGAAGTAACGGTCAAACCTCAAATCTCTCTGATACGAAAAATCCTCCCTCAGTTTGACACTTCCGCTGCAGGCGCGCACACACGTCATTCCACGTCACAAGTCGCTTGATCGTCATCACTTTGACGTCTTTTCTCCATCCGAGTTTGCCTTCTTTATATTCATACTCCTCTTTCGTCACGTAATTTTCTGACGTCACCAACCCGTCTGACGTCACATTCAGTCCCAATGACGTCACATCGGCAGTGTTGTTTGGCACCACAATGTCAACACTGATGACGTAAGAAATGTTTTCAATCTGCTGCACGATTTTGCGGATCCTCGTCAAGGTTGTTGGGGTCAGAAGGTTTGATGCGTTCTTGTATTTCAAGATAACAGCGGCTCCCATGTTGTGTTCGTTTGTACTCATCTGACTAAACGTTTCTCCCGTGTTGTCTGTAAACAGCACCTGAAAAATACAAGAACGGACCTCCATAGCATCATCTTACCATAATCCTCATCTCCATCGTCATGCATAATAAAAATTGTCCCAGCTTCTGAGCCCTCCGTGGATTCTACCCATTACCTGAGAGGAACACCACTGGAGCTGGCAAAGAGTTGGGGCAGCGAAAAAAAAAAGAGAAAAATACAAGAATTTTAGATACATGTACTGTTAATACCAAGGTTGTGTACATGTTCTTTTAGTAAAGTCTTTGTCCAATCATTCACGGCTGTTTTAACCAGATGGATAAACTTTTCTGAATTTGAAAATGAAAAAATATGTTATGCATGTATGTGTATTCAGATTAGTGTCTGTATGTCCAGGCCTCTCTCTCTCTCTCTCTCTCTCTCTCTCTCTCTCTCTCTCTCTCTCTCTCTCTCTCTCTCTCTCTCTCTCCGCAGGTCTGTACACAGATCTATCGAATGCACCCCTCATACGAGCAGCATAGGCCCAGATAGATTGTCTCGTGTGTGTGTGTGTGTGTGTGTGTGTGTGTGTGTGTGTGTGTGTGTGTGTGTGTGTGTGTGTGTGTGTGTGTGTGTTTTCATTGCGTTTCAATGTGTAACTTGTGATACATCTTCCCCACTGTATTCCTGTAGCTTAATAAAATGGGTACTTAAAGGACGCCCTCCCGAGCCCTCTCGCGGGAGCTCAGGGCGCCTTACAAAGAACACACACCTACTCACCAAGAAACACACACAAACACACATACATTTAACTAAAAACACATGATGTGCAGCATCATACTTATAGATTTTTCTTCCTTTGCTCATATTCTCGTCGTTTAGCAACGGCAAGTTCGAACATGGTATTTCTGCCAAAACTTTTACCGTTGGAAAAATGAAGATAAGATTATTGTCATTGTCATTGTCATTGTCTCTCACACACACACACACACACACACACACACACACACACACACACACACACACACACACACACACACACACACCGTGGCACACACACACACACACACACACACACACACACACACACACACACACACACACACACACACACACACACACACACACACACACACACACACACACACACACACACACACACACACACACACACACCGTGGCACACACACACACACACACACACACACACACACACACCGTGGCACACACACACACACACACACACACACACACACACACCAACCTTCATTCTCTCTCGGTCCGTGAGAGACTTGCTGTTCGACGGCGAATACATGTCGATGTCCGACTTGTGGTCAGCGTAGATAAAACCGACTCCCAGGCCTAAACACACGACCACGGGGATCACGATGAACGGCACAGGGTTTCTGCCCACTATCTGTCCGTATCGTGCGAATAGCCAGCCGATGGTTCCCGTCACGACGTGCGCACAGTGTGTAGGCCCCGTACACTGCGTCATGTTTGTAGTGTGTCTGACTGGAGAGAGAGAGAGAAAAAAAATAGGCTGTTAGGAATGCGTCATCTATCATATTGGTAAACAGAGCTCTGAATACAATACAATGACGTCTGCTGGCTGTGCGAACGAAACTTTAAACGCCCCGAAGCGCTTCTAGTCAGTGTGTAGCCGCAACATTGCACCGGACGCATCGTTCTTCGCGCTGCATTTCGCCTTCTGCTGGCTCAGTGCCAGCCTGTGAATGTGTAAATGTGGTAAGACATTAGACACTGCAAAAATAGCCTACACATGTTTGATGGTGAATTTTTTTTTTTTTTTTTTTTTTTTTTCTGCCACAACTCTTCGCCAGTTCCAATTGTATTCCTCACAGTTCATGTGTGGAATCCACGGAGGGCTCGAAAGCTGGGACAATTTTTATTATGCATGATAATGGAGATGAGGATGACGGTAAGATGATGCTACGGAGGTCCGTGTGGTTTGAGACTGCATGACAGGGCCTCATTCCACGCTTCCTGTCATAAATATCCCGGCGTTTAACAAGGCCCTGGAAGTACGGCCCTGCAATGCCGGCCGTGTAATCATCCACACCATGAGGCGTGTCATACCAAGGGAAGCGCCCTCAAAGTCGCACCCGTGAAGTGGGTGAATCGCGGCTGTGTGGCAACAGCCTCCCCATTTGTACCCATAGCACACCCGCTCTGGGTAGGAGCCGACCTAAGTAGGAAAAGTTCCGCTTGCCTCGGCTGGGATTCGAACCTGGGTCTCCCGGTCCATGGTCCGAAGTGCTAACCACTACGCTACGGTACCTGGTGGTGAATATAGTCTGAGTGTGCT
>JACVVK020000291.1:135000-155000 GCA_018292915.2 Batillaria attramentaria
GTAACTGCCTCGTTGTGACTGCCTCGCGCATGCACCGCATTCCTCAGCATGGCGTGTACCTCGTTGTACAGTATAACACATTATAACTAGTACTTCATGAATGCCCCTCGTTGTTCACCAAGAGGCGCAAGTTCGCCGAGAAGACACGTCAAGGTGATTCCCGTACGACAGCTGGAGATCCATGCGACCACACTCAGGCATGACACCTCCCTTGCGCTGTGGCCTGTACTACAGCCTCGTCACACAAGCGGTCACAACAGCATTTGTCCCCGTCACCGGTGAGGCCTAGCTGCCCCCAGCCCCCCTGAACTCTCCCGCACCGCCCCTAGCCCCCCCCCCCCCCTCCCCGTAATCCAAAGTACTTTTCCAAAGTCACACGCGCCACACCTTTCCATCTTGCCTCACCGCCCCACCTCCCAGCCCCTAGGACCCATTCCGACTGTGTAGCGGGAACGTTAAGCCTGAGAAAGACCAAGTAAGACAAGCCACTTTCCCCCTCAGCCCCCCCCCCCCCCTCAGCCCCAACCACCACCACACGCCCTCCCTCCTTCCCCTTTTTCTTTCTTCTACAACTTGTGTTTTTTTTACACCGTCTGACGGGTAACCTTACAGATCATTGTTTCGAGGAAGTGTTTCGGGAGAAGGTTCCCGAAAGGCGTGCCCTTGTCTCTAATAAATTATCACTTCATTCCTCACACACACACACACACACACACACACACACACACACACACACGGCATTAATCCAAATATCCAGACCGTATTTTGACGCTGTATTTATCGTGGCTGCTTATGCTTTGTAGTGCTGCTATTTTGCTTGATATTTCAGCGATGCTCATACTGTTCCTTTCTCGACTGTTTGGTTAGCTGGTTGGGTAGGTGCTTGCTTGCTTGCTTGCTTGCTTGGTAGCTTGGTAGGAAGGAGAGTTGGTTCGTTCTTCGGGTGGCTACAGTCTGGATTGTAGTCGGAATTGCTTTTGTCAAATTCCGGAGGACGGGGGAGAGACCCGGAGCGACAGCCTCGGTGCGGAGCTAAACGGTAAGATGTCCGCCGCTCTGCGCCGCTGTCCCAGTTGGGGTTTAGCTCTCTAGTTGCTGCTCGAGTACGGACACACACGTGTCGGCAACGTTTACCCGGTGCCGTGCTGGAACCGCCGGAACGAACTGTCCCGGTGAAGGCTTCCTGGAAAGAGCACGGACGCCAAACACGTCTGATGCTGTTGCTCCGGCGCCACCCACTCTGACGTGGTAGCGACTGACCGATTCTTGATGATGATGATGATGATGATGATGATGATGGAGACTTGATATGGCGCACGGCTCCACCCTAACTGAGTGCTCACGGCGCTTAGGGAGAGGTTTTGAAAGGAAAGATAGTAGTTAAAAAAAAAAAAAAAAACTTGCAGATGATTACTGGCGCGAGGCACTGAAGAGATGAGTCTTCAGGCGCTTCCAGAATGCGGTAATGCTGACTGCCTCCTTCACTGTGTCAGGGAGGGAGTTCCACAATTTTGGCGCTGCATTATTGAAGGACCGTGCACCATGCCTCTTCTTACTGGTGTCGTCAGTTGAAGGGAGCCGCAGACGGAGAGAACTTGCAGACCGCAAGTTGCGCGCTGGCTGGTACACAGGAATCTGTTCCTTAAGGTACGTGGGGGCAGTGTTGTGGATGCAGCAGTATGTCAAGGAGAGGACTTTGTGGTCAATGCGCTGCTGCACAGGGAGCCAGTGAAGTGCCTTCAGAACCGGGGTGATGTGGTCAGTGACTCTTGGTTGCTGACAACAGGATATTTGGTCACCTGGAAGTGCCCGCCTAAAATCCATCATGCGGTCAGAATACTAAACTTGCCTCGAGTAGCCTCTAGGCTAGGAAAATTGCTGAACATGGTAGAACAAATTTGATCCTAACTTTTTATCACAGATTTCAGTAGAACACAGGCCCCTAATGCTGTCGTGGTCTCCGTGAATTTTTTCTCCGTCCGCGTCACAGTTAAAAACGACCGTTTATCTTGCCATTTTCACTATATGAGCCCTATAAATGGGCTTTTGAGGGTGTGCACAAAGTATGCGTAGTTGCGGGTACAGAAATACGCAGAATTCCGGTCTAAACACTGTTACTGCTAGACAAGACATGCGTTGCTGACATACGGAAATTTCACACCAATCAGAGTGATGCTTCCTGGATAATTGCGGCCATTAAATTGGCCGTTGATTCAAAGGGCCCTGAAAACCGACTGCATTTGATGCTTGTGCACTTGGCAGGTCACTGCAGGTGACATGTATCGCGGAAAACATTTACGAACATTGAACAGTTTAGTCAGAAAACGCTTCTTTGATGTTGCGAAGTTCCCTTGTCGTCGCAGGTGCAGGTAAGTATGGAATATGATATCCAAGTGAGCACTTTTTTCGGTAGGGATATTTTGGGGGTGTACTTATTAAAGTAGTTGCTGCGTTGTGAGTAGTGAACGGGTTTTCTCAAAGAATAGTGCACACGCAAGCATAGTATCCCAGTTGTGTCATATCAAAAGTTCATTGAAATCGCTTCGGTACTTTGGTCACAAACAGCCACCGGAAGTGCGATCTGTTTAATAATGACGGAATACCCGTAATGATAGGAGTAGGGACACATGACTGGTTGTTGTGATAATAATTATGTGTTTGCGAAAACGAATATAATATGATGCAAATATTCGGACACATGCTCGGTGTTTCAGAATTATCTTCTGGAACTTGTAGAAGAGATTCATTGCTTATAGATGACCGTTAATTGAGGTCATCAGTTTCCTATATAGGCTGAAGGCGGTGCTTAGTAAAGAGCCTGCCATAATTGCTACGCTTGATTTGGTTTCTTTTTATACATTTGTCGTGGTGGAAAAGTCAATGACTAGTTGTATGAAGAAAGATCCCCGAATCCAAACAAGCACGTCTTCTTTACAGGGGTCATTATTTTTCCCCATTTTTTCCATTTCCTTCATTACATGTTGCCAAAAGTTGTATTTACAAACTGTTCACCCAGTCTCTATGACCTTTTTCCCAAGGTCAAGGTCACCAAAGCTGTACACAAGAAATCTTCTCGTACAAACTTCATTTGTGCTAATTTTGTTTTGCCTGGTGCTTGTGACTGCTTGTTCTTTTGCTTAATCTAATGGAGCGATAAAATAAAATGTTTGGGAGTAAGCAGATGAACCGATGACCTTGACCTTGAAAACATACGTTTGCCGTGTGATTAACATAGTCATAACACTTGAAATGAATTCAGAAACTTACTACTGTAGACTTGAGGTTGTGTTCTACATACTTTCCATCACACTTTGCCAGTAATGTACATGTACTTCATTTGTAACTTTGAGAATGTCCAACAACAACAAAAAAGGGCAAAATAAACGGCGTTTGTTTCCCAAGGAAAAACACGTTGAAAGTAAAAGAGATTTCACAGATTTGCTTTTGTGTCTATTGTTTTTATTTGCATTCGCGTAATATCATTTTCCTTGAAGTTTCATATTAAGTTTGTCTAATTTCTTTACCTGTACCCCAAAACAGGAATTAATGAAAATGTCCGATATTTTCTAAGTGCGTTAGAATTTGAGACAAAAAAGTATATTTCAAATCGTATTTTTGGGATGCTGGACCATTTATCTAAAGCATGATGTGCGTCTGCACATGATCTGTCAAGCGTAGCAGCTGCAGCAGCGTAATATGTCAGCCCGGTCCTCATCAGTAAGAGAATCGGCGTCTATGTGGAAAACGGAAGATTTGATAGCCGCGGGCTGTTACAGGCAAATCTCTTTTCATTTCGTTGGACCACCGCAGGGTCTTTGGTCTAACATATCCAGTAGTCAATCTTGAGATGTGTGTGTGCACAATATCTGCTGCAGCGGCGTCATTTCTAAGCGTTGCTGTGTATAGTCAATATTTGAACCCAATCACTATACGGATTCCCCTCATTACCACTCACAGCCAAAGGGACATTGTGGGTGGGCTAGTAATACGTGTGTGGCAAGCCTCTCCTCTAAAAGTTGGTTAATAACAAAAAACGCTGTGTTCACAGTCGCCGTCATATCAGGCTACTTGATAACCTACCCCCGTAGCAGTTAATGGTCTGCTAAATTAGAAAAAAAGGTATTTTAAGTCACCTATTTCAAGCAGTAAAGACTTCGTGAAATTTGATGTGGGATGTACGCTTTCCTTCTGCTGAGATCACTCTTCTTTTTCCAATATGTAAAACAAAGACAAGTTAATAGTGGTAGTTACTAGCAGCAAAATATAAACCTACCCCCCACGTAGCATGTAAGAGAGCAAGTGAACAAAATGTGGAAAGTTGATGACCGCCGTAAAGAAGACGTGCTTGTTTGGATTTGGGAATCTTTCTTCATAGGACTAGTCAGTGTCTTTATCACCAGGACAAATGTATAAAAAGAAACCAAATCAAGCTTAGCAAATATGGTAGGCACTTTACTATGCACCGCTTTCAAGCCATATAGGGAACTGATAGCCTCAATTACCGGTCATCTATAAGCAATGAATCTCTCATACAAGTTCCAGAAGATAATTCTGAAACACCGAGCATGTGTCCGAATATTTGCATCATATTATATTCGTTTTCGCAAACACTTCTTATCACAGCAACCAATCATGTGTCCCTACTCCTATCATTACGGGTATTCCGTCATTATTAAACAGATCGCACTTCCGGTGGCTGTTTGTGACCAAAGTACCGAAGCGATTTCAATGAACTTTTGATATGACACAACTGGGATACTATGCTTGCGTGTGCACTATTCCTTGAGAAAACCCGTCCACTACTCACAACGCAGCAACTACTTTAATAAGTACACCCCCAAAATATCCCTACCGAAAAAAAGTGCTCACTTGGATATCAAATTCCATACTTACCTGCACCTGCGACGACAAGGGAACTTCGCAACATCAAAGAAGCGTTTTCTGACTAAACTGTTCAATGTTCGTAAATGTTTTCCGCGATACATGTCACCTGCAGTGACCTGCCAAGTGCACAAGCATCAAATGCAGTCGGTTTTCAGGGCCCTCTGAATCAACGGCCAATTTAATGGCCGCAATTATCCAGGAAGCATCATTCTGATTGGTGTGAAATTTCCGTATGTCAGCAACGCATGTCTTGTCTAGCAGTAACAGTGTTTAGACCGGAATTCTGCGCATTTCTGTAACAGCAAATAGGCATACTTTGTGCACACCCTCAAAAGCCCATTTATAGGGCTCATATAGTGAAAATGGCAAGATAAACGGTCGTTTTTAACTGTGACGCGGACGGAGAAAAAATTCACGGAGACCACGACAGCATTAGGGGCCTGTGCTCTACTGATTTCTGTAATAAAAAGTTAGGATCAAATTTGTTCTACCTTCCGCTATATAAAAAGCCTAATTAGACTAGCCTACTCATCTAAATCGCCGACTGACAGATTATTCTAGAAAAACACCCTAGGCGCCATAAATTTGAAAGTCGCTTACGTCCTTTTTCCGAGACGACGATAGCAAAGCAGAAAACATGACGTCATGGCCCAAACGCAAAGGAGTGACGTCAGTAGGTGACGTAATTTTACTACTAACCCTAATTTTACTAGGCCTTCATGTAGAACAAACAATGAAGGGGACAGGAGGGCGTTGAGTGCGCCAGTCGGCCCTTTCAATGGGATAAACCAGACTCTTTAGCGTGTGAAAGCGAACTTGAAACGTTTCAAGAGGACTTTTTGCCGGCACTCGCTGTCATGAGCCGACATGTCTGGAAAACGGCCGAAACGGATATGATCAGGTTCGTGTTGACCAGCTCTAGACACAGTTACGCTACTCTACTCGATGAATTCATGCTCCACCAGTGGAGCTTCGGTGTGTTGTTGAAAGTGATTGCGACGTGGATGAAGCGAGCGACAGAATCAAAGGTCCGGTGTGTTTTCAGATGCCTCCGCGAGGCCTTCGAGGATTGCCAGAAGTCCGCAGAACCTCAGCCCTCTGAAGCTGCGATCGAAGGAGATGCAACCGACGCAGACAAGAAAGCATTGTGTTTGTAGCATCTTCCTCTTGGTTTGTTGAATGTTCTGGACATGCGTGGGGAATGGTTGCTGTTTTGTATGCGTGCAGCAAAAGCATTGTTCTTCTTCTTCTTCCGCTAATGAGTTGGACTTGTAGAGCGTTGAGAATTCAGCGGTGTGACTCTGTAACCGGAGGTGGTCAGGTGGTAAAGTTTTTTGTTTTTTTTAAACCGGTAAAACTATGTACATTTGAGGGGGGGGGGGGGGGTGTCACAGTTAGGGGATGGCGGGGTTGGCTGCAGGTTGTTGTTTTCTATAATTGTTCTTGAATCTTCTCCGTCCCCTATTTAGTGAGTTCAGCATGTATGTAGACAAGCCTGACGAAGTTAGAAGTTTGCAAACTTTTGTAGTTTGTGTCTATCCCCTAAGGCCACGCTCAACCCTAGATCCCCTCCTACATCGCCCCCCCCCCCCTCCACACACACACACACTGGCTGGTGGGATAGATGGTTTATTGGATGGGTGGCTGGGTGGTCGGTTGGTTGGTTACTCTATTGGATTATCAGCGTCCCAGCACAAATATTTGGCCAGCACAAATATTTGGCCCCAGCCGGGATTTGAACTCACGCCCCGAGCACTGGAAGTCCAACGCTCTACCATTCGGCCACCCCGGCTCCCCTGTACTGTGTTAGTTAAATACACAATCTGTAACCTGGTTTGTATTAAACACAAAAAGAATTAAAACACACAAAAATAAAAAGTTAGATCATCAGAAACGAGCTAAGTGGCTTGTTAACCTGACTGGTCGGATAGCTGGTTTACAGTACGGCAATTCGACGCCTGTTTTCTTGAATACGTTGGCGTGTTTTCAGATTTCCCCGACGGACCGCCCTCGTACGACCCAGTCCCATTCGCGCTGGAGGGTAACACCAACAACAACGCTGTCATAGTTCAGGTCGCCGACAACGCGCCACTGCCAGCCTCAGCCATGCCTGACGTCATGGAAGAAAACGCTACCAGCGCCCCCTATGATGGACACGTGACTGAGCACTCGCATCCCGCCGATTCTGGCCAATCCGTGAACGACGTGGAAGGAGACTCGAGCGCCAGCAATGCTTATGGCGTTGACGTGACCGAAACCGCGGAAAGTAGTACCCACGCCGCGGCTGAGATGAATTCTAGCAACAACGCCAGCAGCGGTGAAGTCACGGAGTCCAGTTCTGAGTCGAGACCTGATTCTTTTATTGGGAACGCGACCAACAACGCGGGCGATGGTCAGATGACGGAGAGCGGAGGTTCCTATGACTCCAGCCTGGAGAATACTCCCCAGAACTACCCCAGGAAAGCGCTGAAGAGAACGCTGCCCAACACCAACATGTCTGCCTACATCGACGATAGTTTTGAGGGTCGTCTCCTCACCATTTCTCCGGCCGAAGAGCTCAACTTTGTCGCTGGCGTCGGGGGTAGCAAGGATGCCAAGGACGTGATCACCCTCGCCAACACCCTGCGCAACCCCATCGCCTTCAAGATCAAGACGACCGCTCCCGAGAAGTTCCGACTCAAGCCAAGCGCTTGCATCGTGAAGGCCGGTGACGTGTGCCAGGTGGACGTCGTCTGTCTTTCCGAGTTCGCCGACAGCATCAACGGCGACAAGTTCCTCATCATGGCCACGGAGCTGCCCTACAGGACCTTCGACCCCACCGACTCCGGCGTGTGGAAAAAGGTACCCAAGGAGTCCCTGATGGAGCACAAGCTAAGGTGCTCCAACAAGCCCAAGGAGAGAAGGAGAACGCCCATGGAGGAGCTGACGTTCCAAGTGGAGCAAGCCAGGCGGTGGATGGCCTGGCTAATCTTCTCCCATCTCTTGTTTTTCGTTCTGACCATGTTGTTCTTCACTGCTGCCTTCTGTCTTGGGGAGGACCTGTTCTCGAAGTACTTGGGCATCCCTCTGGGCTACTGCGCCTCGTCGTCCTTCACCAGGCGTTGCTAACGTTCTTGTGAGCTTCGTGCTTCCCAAGCTGATTGACAATCACTAGAAAAGGCTGCGTGATATCGTTTTGGTAGAATCTTTGTTTGCGGAGACACATCCGTGCCAAGTTTATATAAGCCGGTGAAACTACGCTCACCCGCAATTACAGTACACCCACTGGTAGTAAACTACGCTCACTGGTGCCAAACTACGCCTACCAGAGTCTAAATACGCCCATTAGTGTCTAGTTTCCTTTTGAGAACACGAGCAACCAGAGAACAGATACACGCCATCTACATCGCTACAAACGACAAGCTAGTAAACGATCGGAGAACATCAGGCAGTTTCTCAGTGTAATTGGTTAAAAGCGCTCATCAAATTCTGAATTTTACCAGAGTCTTGACCTGTACCGCTTATCAGCTGATAAAGCTTCAAGAGTACTTTACATTCCAGTTTGACATTGACACAGGAGAAGAAGTTACCAGGCGTATAGGAGAAGAATTTACCAAGCGTACAGGAGAAGAATTTACCAGGCGACGTACCACAGGAGAACGTCCTGTCCAACCTCACCAAAATACCAAGAGATGGAAGTTTTTGAAGGACAGCTTCGGACCTCCTCTTGGCGCTCTTACGAGGAAATCCAAGTCATATTCAGCATCGCAGGTGACTGTCCGCCGCTTGTTCACGCTACAGCCCCATCGAGTCCCTGCAGCCAACGCCAGCGCAGGACTGTGAGAGCAGTTCCCCCATTGCGCACTATGCCTGCGCCTTACTACGAGGAGTTCCGGCTGACCCTTAGAGATGGAAGTAGAAGACGAGTCGTCCCGAAGCATCAGTCGGCTAGGGTGCTCCCGAACGTGCCAAAAGCGGAGCCTGCGAAAGAGGACGTGTGTGCGTCTCTTGGTGACCCTGAGGCAAAGCCTGAGGCTCCCGACGCGCCCAGGCCGACTGCGCCGTCAACCTCCACGACGTCAAAAGACAAGAGTGTGACATTTTCCCCGTCGTCGGATAGGGAAGCTGCCTCTAGCGAAGAAAAGAAATCCGTCCGCAGGTCAAAGCGTTGCCATCTGCGGTGGCTCCTTTCGCTTCCAGCGAGTGAAGATGATCCACCAAGTGAAACAGTCTCGAGCTGACCTGAGCTTAGGCCAAGTGGATCGTCTTGGTGAGACATTTCAAGCCTGGGTCACTGCCCAGCTGTGCCTTGAACTGCCAATACCGCCAACTGAGAGAAAGCTTTAGTCTTGCCTGTGATCCGTTTCGAGTCTGTGGTCAAACTGAGGAGGTTGAGTCTGCTGTGAAGCCCGTGACGTCAGCCGGGACGTCTCCGCCCTCAGCATAATGTCTGGAATTGTACCAATCACAGCTTGATCATTATCGCAGTGAAGGAGTACCTGCGCTGTATAACGAAGCGGGCTTAAGCAGTTGCATGAAAACTCCAGTGGCTTATTCACCAGCAAAACCAACCTTGTGCAAAAGTCCAGGCTTTCGCTTTCAGATAGAACTTTCGCTTTCAGATAGAACTTGTACATAGTAACTACGTGATTTAGATTCAGTCGTAGCGATGACTACCTTTTTTCTACTTGTGCTTTTTGAGGTTTGCGATTGTACGCAATCAAGGAGTTTTGTAAGTATATTTTGTCTTTTATAGTCTGTGAATCCGCAGACTTTTTTTTACGGAGCGGTAATTGAAATGAGGGGAAAACTGACTTCGTTTGTTGTTTTGAATGTGTGTGTGTGTGTGTGTGTGTGTGTGTGTGTGTGTGTGTGTATGTGTGTGTGTACGGTGTGTGTGTGTGTGTGTGTGTGTGTGTGTGTGTTATCACGACTGAGAGATCCACAGAGGATCGGAAGTTCATGGAAGAGTGTCTCCCCGTGGCATTTCCACGCAATCAAAATAACAGGCGTATGGATCAAGTTGCTGAGCCATACACAAGGGATGCTGTTTCTGGAAGGGCTGTTCGTCTCAGATATTCCCAGTGAAGTCTACGTTGTCCTACTCGCAGACCGTTCACGTGTTAAAAAAGTTGTCTTCCATACAATCCATGGCAGCGACTTCTCCCGCAGGGAGAGAATGGACGACCCCACTCCTGTCAATCAAAAGGGCCGAGCCCTCAAAATTCAGCCAGTCGCGTCCCATGGCATATTGAGCACAACACATGGCATGGTCTGGCAAGCTTTTTTTTTTTCCCCAGACACTATGTCATTGTATAGTATACAACGAGGGAAGCACACGCAGTTTGATATGACTGAAACATGGAAAGAAAGCACTAAGACCATTGACGTCATTTGGGGGGAAAACACCATTACGTCAATGTCTTTCATCTTGAAATCACCCCTTTTCTCATAAAATGACGTCATGGACGTACTGGGTTTTGCCAATTCACGGCAGAAGAAAGGGGCGATCGGGGCTTGTCGAGTGGGCTCGTCGAGAATGCTCTGTTTGGATGCGTTTTGTCCCGTAGTTCGAAACACGCGTGGGACTGGTCAATATAAAGCCCATAGAGAGAGAGTGGATAATGGAGACTGAAAATCCAGCGGAATCATTGCCGCGGCCTCACAAGGCATGAGTTTTGCATGATAAACTAAATTTTGGCGTCCATTCCGAAAGGCTCATTTTTTTAAATTTTTTTTTTTTGTTCTATTGGTTATTTGTTGTGTTTTGTTTCGCAGTTTTGATTCAATGGGAAGTTCGATTTTAAAGATTTGTAGTTTTATGGCCATCCCAAGTCGCCGTCTTTCCCGAAAACTCTGCAAAATATCTAAGTCTGATTTTGGCAAATTTGCTTGATTAACATCCCCTCCCTCCTCCACCCCTCCATCCCCCCTCCTCCCTTTTAGACATTTCTGCTTTCACCTCACTTATTCATGTTTTCCAAGTTCTTGTGCAATGCAGCTTCCAAACGAATGTTGGTTTGTCAAAAGTTTGTTTGAGTTACTCTATTCTATTCTGATATGTTGGTCACTGTGCCCGCGGCGCTGATTCCAAGATGGATAATACAGGCGGTTTCCAGTCTCCCCTATCCAATGTCTCTGCGAAGACACAGGTGATATTTTGCCCTTCTACTCATACCCACCATCCATTCTGGCAAAGATATCTAGCCTGCTACTAAATTTTGAATCCTGTCACGAGTGAACGGGCAGATGACAGACAGTATATGGGACGAGCATATTTTTATGTGTCTGACGTAAACTGTCAGTTCACTTTCAAGAGAAAAAGATGAAGTGTGATTGATTAAACTGCAGAAATGACGCTTCACAGGTCCCTATACATTCAGCAACTCCCTCCCTCCCCCCCCCCCCCCTCAATCTCCCAGCCCCTACAGTTTTCTCGCACGGTTTCGGAATTGAGGTTACCTTCGAGGCGAAGTTCGAAACAACCAGACCCTGAATACGCAAAACTGAAGCAAACAATCAGAACGTTTGTGCATCAGTGCATTTTCGCTTTGAAATTCAATAAGATAATGAGAGATTACCAACAATGCATTTAATTAATTGAACAAGCCATTTTCATGTTCATAAAGCCCACTTATATTTTTGTACAGTTTCGCTCGTGAGTGCGCCTGTACGCTCGAAATACTCTATCTTGATGATTAGTACAGCTCTTAATGCGATACAGTGTTGTTTACACTGACTTTGCACGGGCGTTCGAACTAACATGATTCAAATTCTCCGACTGTTGATACAACAGTCTCGATCAGCGTCTTAGCCGCGTCAGTGAGTACGCTTCTGTTGGCTCAGTGCCAGCATTTGAGATGCTGGCACTATGTGGGTGTCCAAGCCGTGTATTGCTACACGTCACGAACAGCCTCTCAGGGCCTGTGAACATAAACATTCAGCATAAAGCCGGATTGCCCCATGGCAAAGGTAACATGGAGAGAGAAAGAGTCCGTGTCTATTTTCTACAGAATGTTGACTCGTGGATGCGTTTGAGAACACAAAATCATGTGTAACGTACAACAAATACTTTATTTCATGTTTTTAACATCGTCAGCACAGTACAAAATCGAGTCCGGCCACAACAGGGAGCACTACGTATATTTACATACCGATATCTGACAATATTCACAACCTTAAAGCACAAAGTCATCCATCCATACGTGGTGGACAAGGACGTTAAACTCCAGAATACCCGCCCACACACCCATCGTATTTTAGTCGGTTGTATCCCCAGCATAAAACTGAAATGGTCGAGCCATTACCAAGGGAGGTAATACACTGAGAGCAATGTGGGTACTCTTGCAGGGTTGTTTCCCTTAAGTTGTACACTATATCTCACAACAAAAATGACCAACTGCTTTTTAAAATAAAATATATTAAAAAAATCATACGATGTCTACCTATACGCACGATAGAAATGAGCGAGAAAATATACAATATTACAACAGAACCATACGCAGACGCGTACTGGTCACAAGAACGATATTCAAACAGACAAGAACAGGCGGCATCTGAGACAGTGGAAAGGAGAGACAGGAAACCCAAGAGAATCATTGCCACGGCCTCGCTTTCGTTTGATAAACTACTTTTTTTGCGTCCGTTCTGAAAGCCTCAGCTTTTTTTTTTTCTAGCGGTTATCTAAAGTATTTGATTTTATAGTATTGATTCGATGTGGTTCGAATTTACAGAGTTGTAGTTATTTGCATCTAAAATCGTCTCTTTTTTGTCCCTTTTTTGTCGAAAACTGCAAAAACTCTAAATCCGATTTTTAGTAAATTTGCTTGATAAATTTCATTTTCCCTTTCCCTTTGAGACATTTCTACATTCACCTTACTTATTCCAAGTGCTTTGCGCAATGCAGCTTCCAATCAAAGCGTTGGTTTGTTTAAAAAAAAAATAATAATGGAGCTATTTTGCAGCGCTGCCAAACCTAGCTATCCTGTTTTTTGTTGTTGCTGTTTGCTTTTTTAAAGTTTTGCCAAGAAACCGCCGATAAGCAGTCCGGTAGTTAGGAAACCTCGGTATCACATATCACAAGCTCGACCTGGGCTCAGTCGAACCCACCCTTTTGCCGTGAGAGAGGTGACGGCCGTTCAGTAGCGCAGTCCGACGCGCTGCCTATTAGACCACCGCTCACCCCTTAATGTGAAGAAACGTATAGCAGTTCAATACAATACTGACCAAAAATGCAAACGCAATATATGAAAACACGTATAAGCACGAAACAGTAAGATTTCATGTATCATTACTACACAACAGCAGAACAAAATATTAACAATTATACGTTTCAGATTCACGATCCATGCCATTTGTAGTCGGGCCAGCACTGTCTAACGGCTGGTCAGTGGGTATAAAATGTCATCCTGTGGTAGGCCGAGTTAGTACTCGGTCGATTTGGCGTGTCATTGGGTCGAGCTGCGACATGACGACAGTGGGTCGAGTTCGTAGCGTATCGACTTGGCAGTGGGTCGAGTTCTGTAGTGGTCGACCAGGCATGCGGGGGGGGGGGGGGGGGGGGGGGTCGAGGTGTAGCTGGTCGACTTATACGCGCTCGGAAAAGTCAATGTGCGCTCGAAAAAAGTCCATATTATGCGCTCGGGACAATCCATACGCGCTCTGAAATGCCCACGTCCTTATGCGCGCACGGCAAAGTCCATACGCGCTCCACCCTCTCAGTCTCTCCCAATTCTTCCAAGCATGAAACTGTTCCAGTGCAGTGGTTCCTACACGTAAATTTTGACGAACTGAGCAGCTGTGGGTCACAGATGAATGGCAGTGTGTCTGTTGTATATGGTTCCATATTCCACAACCACCTGTTCACTGTGCTGATGAGAACTGCGTGATGTATCCAGTTCCGCCATTTCGGGTGTCACCATCTGGCGCCATCTCTGATGAAAATCAAATTCGAACGGATAAATAATGGATGAACTTGTATAGCTGATTTATAACTCTTAAACGCCCCAAAAGTTAGTTGGTTGGTTATTGAGGGCTTTACGCCGCGCAAACGCCCCCCCAAAAAAATAAAAAAAAATCGCAAGTTTACTTGAAATCTTCAGGCCACCAAGAGCCATTTCAACCCACTCTTAACGCAGTCTACAGCTGTCTTCGGTCTAGCACGGAAGGTACACACCTTGCGTAATAGTGACTCAAAGTGGCTCCTACTGGTGTGCAGTGGCTTTTTCTTATCAACAAGTCCTATCATACTGCGAGCAGCGGGTGGCAGGCTCCTAAGAGTCAAAGGGGATTCGGTTTTCCGGCTGTTCTGTTCCATGTGTCATTATTCAAAATTCACCCTTTTTTTTACATGGAAGTCAAACACAATAAGCACAGGCCCAAAAAAATCTTTTCAAACCCGTGCATATTCTAGATTTTGCTGGTAAGACAAAAGTTTTCAAACAATCCAATGAAAACTTGTTCAAGTCATGTTTGCTTGCCTGGTCCGTCCGTGCCTTCAATTAGTCAGTCTACAGTTCAGCCCAAAATAAATCACATGCTCTTTAGTGCATAGCACGGGTTAGGAACAGCAAGCAGGCTCCCTCACGTATGAGGGTTTGTTTTGTTTCTTCCCCAGGCTGAAGCATCAACTGTAGCTGAATAACCAACAGCAGTAGTTGACGTCAAGAATAAGAGTCTCTCCCGTAACAAAATGAAAAGGGAAATTGTAAAAGTTACTGTCAACCTGCCTACCATGGATAGGGAAATCTATAACGGTCACAATTTTAACAGACTACTGAATTGAAGGAGGGTGGGGGAGGGGGGGAGGGGGGAGGGAGAAAGGACGGGGGAGGCGGGACGGGGGGGGAGGGGGGGTTGGTTGCTCACCTGTCTAATGGAGCCATGAGAAGTGAAGAATGACCATGCTGCATAGCCGGGAATACAGACGATGGAGGCGAGTGTGACAAGCCACCCGACCAGCTCCGCCCACCCCGGGTAGATGTACCCGTCCAGGGATAGCCTCTCGTACCCAACGAACGACAGGGAGAAAAGGATCTGCAACAACAGACAAACCGATTACACTGCCGGAATTTATGAAACTCGGGGGTGAAACAAAATGCACGGGCGTTTTTCCAGTGCTGTACCGCTCGAAATCATTGCACCGTCAATCAGCGGATTCCCACGCCATAGCATCGCGTTTTTCCAAATCCAAAACGCCATACCACCGGAAAAACGCTTTGGATTGTCAGTTGCCGGTTAGAATGATTGAAAGAGGCCGTTTCCCAACCAGAAACCGACTTGTACTAATAGGTTACTACAATCTAAAGACGTGTATAATGCTTATGTTTTAAAATAGCGGTTTTAAATGAGAGCAATCGTCGCCCGGAAACGTTTGAAACGACATAGCAACGGGCAAAGGTCGTCCATTTTGATTATCCCCCGTGTTCAAGGAGAAGACAATCAGGACCCGTATGTAATAGTCGAGGTTAGGGCTTTTAGCCTCGGGTTAGAGTCTAACCTCGAACTAAACTAGCTCTAGGGTTAAATTTTCTGTTGTTGTTGTTGTTGTTGTTTTAAATCAGGAAGCGGGCCCATTCCAGGAAGGTGCCTGAGCTGTTATAGAAGGATTTATTTCTTCCTTTCTTCGCTTCCTTTTTTTAAATATAATTTTGCTTTTGGGTTTCTTTTGTCCTAGTCTGGGTTAGGTCCGTAGCCGTGGGTTAAATTAACCTCGACTTTTACATACGGGCCCAGAAGAATAGATAGATGTTGCCCTATCTTAACCCCTGAACCCTTTTTACACTGACGCTGCCATCAGAAGTCTGACACTAGCTGCCTGGAACCCCCGCAATGATACCAAGCCGCCTTGTTTTTGATCTTTTTGGATCATTCTTTTTACCGCATAAAATGCATGAAAAACGTACACAGCGGTAACCAACGAAAACAGGAACCGTTTCTAAGGGAGATCACTCACTTGGTTTTGATATCAAACCTGACGAGACGAAAAAACACGTTAACACCTCCTTCATTATTCCCCTTTATATGTTCTCTCTGGCATTATTTTCATGCCATTTCATTTCATTAAATTATTCTTAACTTCTTCTTCATCTTAAGCGCTGAGTATAAGCGCAATGTAAACATCCAATATTATTATTCTTTTGCACCTATGGATGTAGGTGTGTATCGGATGTTGGTATGTATGTAGGTGTCAGTGCTTGTATGTATGTCTGACTGTATGTCTGACTATATGCGCCTAGAGCCCCGGCTCCGGAGATTAGGCGCTATAAAAATCCTCATTATTATTATTATTATTCACAGACAAAATGTTATCTCACCAAAAGTCCCAGAGGGCAGACAGCCGACCAACAGACCAACCAGAAGATGGAAGGGCGGGTTCCAATCATACTCTTGATGTCGTCTGCAAACCGCCGTGCTCCTTAATCAAAAATGCAAAATCAACATCAGCAGTTTGCGCGGGCAAGTTTCACACTCACAGTAAACCCAAGCCTGTCGTAAGTTAGACATGATAAGATCAGGAGTTATTCGTGTAAAGGAGAAAAGATGAGTGTCAGTTCGTTGTAAACGGAAAATTTCTTTTGTGATTTTGTTGTTTTATTTCCTGCTTTTTTTATCCCTTTCGGGAAATATGGGCTGCTTCCCACGGAGGAAGCGCGTCGCTGCGGTGCAGAGCCACCTAACATCAATCCTTTTTTAAATAATTTTTGCTGGGGGAGGAAAGCCGGATAACCCGGAGAGAAACAGCCGATGAGCAGCCCAGTAGCCAGGAAAAAAACCGGTACATGTAGCTGTTTTTTTTTTTTTTGTTTTTTTTTTTTTTCTTGTAATCGACAAACCTTGAAAAATTATCAGTAAACTTCACCTTCGAATTATAGTCAAACCTGCCAGGATTTCTACCGCGATATCCTCTATAGGTATTGCTGAAGCTGGCAAAACTACAAACCATAGAACCAGTTGACGGCAATGACCTCCACGAAGCAGATGAAGAGGAGGGAGATGGGAGCAGCGTGCGTGTCCATCAGGTAGATGAAGTATGTCCCACCCTGAAAGATAAAACATAGTAAAGTCTTTAACAGCAGTGACAGCGGCGACGACGACGACGATGATGATGATGATGACGACGAAGACGAAGACGACGACGACGACGATGATAATGACGAGACGATGACGACGATGACGTTGACGATGGCTGCTTCGCGACCTAAAAACTGTGGTACTGGTAGGTATTGGTATTTACTGTTCGTCCCATTACTGAAGTACTGAAGTAATGGAAAGTATAAGCTGTTCTTCTTTGTAAATAAATAAATAAATAAAAACAAAGGCTCTTCCCCATTCTTACAACGCAACCTTTCTTTCCACTTTTGAGAATTTCAACATCCATAATCAATTCACTAATTCTGAAGACTACTCAAAGTGTTTCACTTATACATTATATACTCACAACGCAACCTTTCTTTCCACTTTTGAGAATCTCAACATCCATAATCAATTCACTAATTCTGAAGACTAATCAAAGTGTTTCACTTATACATTATATACTCACAACGCAACCTTTCTTTCCACTTTTGAGAATTTCAACATCCATAATCAATTCACTAATTCTGAAGACTACTCAAAGTGTTTCACTTATACATTATATACTCACAACGCAACCTTTCTTTCCACTTTTGAGAATTTCAACATCCATAATCAATTCACTAATTCTGAAGACTACTCAAAGTGTTTCACTTATACATTATATACTCACAACGCAACCTTTCTTTCCACTTTTGAGAATCTCAACATCCATAATCAATTCACTAATTCTGAAGACTAATCAAAGTGTTTCACTTATACATTATATACTCACAACGCAACCTTTCTTTCCACTTTTGAGAATCTCAACATCCATAATCAATTCACTAATTCTGAAGACTAATCAAAGTGTTTCACTTATACATTATATACTCACAACGCAACCTTTCTTTCCACTTTTGAGAATCTCAACATCCATAATCAATTCACTAATTCTGAAGACTAATCAAAGTGTTTCACTTATACATTATATACTCCCAACGCAACCTTTCTTTCCACTTTTGAGAATCTCAACATCCATAATCAATTCACTAATTCTGAAGACTACTCAAAGTGTTTCACTTATACATTATATACTCACAACGCAACCTTTCTTTCCACTTTTGAGAATTTCAACATCCATAATCAATTCACTAATTCTGAAGACTACTCAAAGTGTTTCACTTATACATTATATACTCACAACGCAACCTTTCTTTCCACTTTTGAGAATTTCAACATCCATAATCAATTCACTAATTCTGAAGACTAATCAAAGTGTTTCACTTATACATTATATACTCACAACGCAACCTTTCTTTCCACTTTTGAGAATTTCAACATCCATAATCAATTCACTAATTCTGAAGACTACTCAAAGTGTTTCACTTATACATTATATACTCACAACGCAACCTTTCTTTCCACTTTTGAGAATTTCAACATCCATAATCAATTCACTAATTCTGAAGACTACTCAAAGTGTTTCACTTATACATTATATACTCACAACGCAACCTTTCTTTCCACTTTTGAGAATTTCAACATCCATAATCAATTCACTAATTCTGAAGACTACTCAAAGTGTTTCACTTATACATTATATACTCACAACGCAACCTTTCTTTCCACTTTTGAGAATTTCAACATCCATAATCAATTCACTAATTCTGAAGACTAATCAAAGTGTTTCACTTATACATTATATACTCACAACGCAACCTTTCTTTCCACTTTTGAGAATTTCAACATCCATAATCAATTCACTAATTCTGAAGACTAATCAAAGTGTTTCACTTATACATTATATACTCACAACGCAACCTTTCTTTCCACTTTTGAGAATTTCAACATCCATAATCAATTCACGAATTCTGAAGACTACTCAAAGTGTTTCACTTATACATTATATACTCACAACGCAACCTTTCTTTCCACTTTTGAGAATTTCAACATCCATAATCAATTCACGAATTCTGAAGACTACTCAAAGTGTTTCACTTATACATTATATACTCACAACGCAACCTTTCTTTCCACTTTTGAGAATTTCAACATCCATAATCAATTCACTAATTCTGAAGACTACTCAAAGTGTTTCACTTATACATTATATACTCACAACGCAACCTTTCTTTCCACTTTGAGAATTTCAACATCCATAATCAATTCACTAATTCTGAAGACTAATCAAAGTGTTTCACTTATACATTATATACTCACAACGCAACCTTTCTTTCCACTTTTGAGAATTTCAACATCCATAATCAATTCACTAATTCTGAAGACTAATCAAAGTGTTTCACTTATACATTATATACTCACAACGCAACCTTTCTTTCCACTTTTGAGAATTTCAACATCCATAATCAATTCACGAATTCTGAAGACTACTCAAAGTGTTTCACTTATACATTATATACTGACAACGCAACCTTTCTTTCCACTTTTGAGAATTTCAACATCCATAATCAATTCACTAATTCTGAAGACTACTCAAAGTGTTTCACTTATACATTATATACTCACAACGCAACCTTTCTTTCCACTTTTGAGAATTTCAACATCCATAATCAATTCACTAATTCTGAAGACTACTCAAAGTGTTTCACTTATACATTATATACTCACAACGCAACCTTTCTTTCCACTTTTGAGAATTTCAACATCCATAATCAATTCACTAATTCTGAAGACTACTCAAAGTGTTTCACTTATACATTATATACTCACAACGCAACCTTTCTTTCCACTTTTGAGAATTTCAACATCCATAATCAATTCACTAATTCTGAAGACTACTCAAAGTGTTTCACTTATACATTATATACTCACAACGCAACCTTTCTTTCCACTTTTGAGAATTTCAACATCCATAATCAATTCACTAATTCTGAAGACTACTCAAAGTGTTTCACTTATACATTATATACTCACAACGCAACCTTTCTTTCCACTTTTGAGAATTTCAACATCCATAATCAATTCACTAATTCTGAAGACTACTCAAAGTGTTTCACTTATACATTATATACTCACAACGCAACCTTTCTTTCCACTTTTGAGAATTTCAACATCCATAATCA
>JACVVK020000291.1:157500-172500 GCA_018292915.2 Batillaria attramentaria
TGAAATGAAGCGTGTCAGGGAATCCAAGGTTAAAAAATAGTTTTAAAAAGTGCCCCAACCCCCAGTATCATTCCTGTAACCCCCTTCACCAGCCTACGCACTCTAGCCTGTATGTTTACCTACCATGTGTGGCCACGGCTTCAACAGTGGTTCCCTGCATGTGCGCCATGTAGCCAAGAACAGCGAACACGACGATCCCAGCCAGAAAACTCGTGCAGCAGTTCACGCTGGATGTCAGTACTGCGTCTCTACAAAGACAATGGAGAGGTTCGTGCTACCATTTTTCATACTCACAGATCGGTTTGGGCAGTTTTCGTGGTATCTACATGTATCATCACACCACTTAGACAGTGACTGCATCTGTAATGCTGGCACTGAGCCAACAAAAGCGTACTCAGTGACGCGGTGACCGCACTGAGCACTCCGGTAGTGTCACAACAGTCGCAGAATTTGAATGTTCGACCGCTCGCGCAAAGTGTAAAGAACACTGTACCGCATTAAGAGCTGTACTAATCATCAAGTTGGAGTATTTCGAGCGAAACTGCTCCAAAGCATAAACTGGGTTTGCAGTGATGGAATTACCCCGTTTAAGATTTCCATGGACAAAGAAAGACAATGGAGAGGTTAAGATTTCGACGGACGAAGAAAGGCAATTAATGGAGAGGTTAAGATATCGACGGAGAAGGGGCAGTACGGAGACGCCAGTCAATGATCAACGTTGCCGCTCTCAGCTCGTCTCCGTATCGTGTTTTAATGTTAAAGTCACCGAAACGGACGAAGATTCAAAGCTGGCTTACCTGAAGCAGTTGTTGTGAAACTTGTTGTAACTGGAGAGTGCGATCAGGGCTCCGAACCCCGGACCCAACGAGAAGAAGATCTGAGCCGCTGCGTCCACCCACACCTGCGACGAAGACGAGGCAAAAAAATATATTAACCCTTTCATTGCCGCCGTCGCAGAATTTCACGAATTGCACCAGTAGCCCCGCTGTCAAATTAGTTTAAAATGTTAAATCTAGATTTTCCGGTGTTGAGGGGGGGGGGGGGGGGGAGCTGTTTAGATGCAGTTTAGGTTTTGATTCCTGTGTACAGGAATTCAATTTTCTTGTCTGTTCCTCGATATAAAATGGATAACTAAGGCAGACGCTCTTTTTCCATTTTTGGCCCCAAAACTTGGAACATGCTGCCATTATCTTTAAGATCAATAAAATCAGAAAGTTCATTCTAAAGCAGTTTTAAAACTTACTTATTTAAAGCATATTTGTCATGGAAAAAAATTTCAGACAAGATCTCTTTGGGTTTCACGATCCTGTCTGTCGATCGGCTTTCAGTTTTGTCTTTCTGGAGTATTCCTTGTTAGTGCTTAATGTCTCATTTCTCTGTGTGTGTGTGTGTGTGTGTGTGTGTGTGTGTGTGTGTGTGTGTGTGTGTGTGTGTGTGTGTTTTGTTGTTGTTGTTGTTGTTGTTTTGTTGTTTGTTTTTATTTTGTCTGTTTAATTTGCGTTAGCGCTTAAAGCATGTAATTTTACATGGATATGCGCTTTATAAATAAAATTATTATTATTACTATTATTATTATTATAGCACAGTGACGTCACGAGATGTTATCCGTGAGTGAACCCAAACGCGTCTGGCAGTGAAAGAGTTAAAGGGGTTAATGCTCACAGATCGTTGTAAGCTGTTTTCGTGGTATCTATCATCACACCACTCGGACACCTGGACAGTGACAGCGTCTGTCTTACCTCCAGCGTAGCAAGGCGAGAGAAGTCTGGCCTGAGATAGTAGATGATGCCGGTCCCGGCGCCAGGCAACGTCACTCCCCGCACGAGCAGCACGGCAAGCACCAGGAAGGGCAAGGTCGCCGTGACCCAGACGGCCTGAACACACACACACACACACACACACACACACACACACACACACACACACACACACACACACATGAACTATATAGTAATAATGAATAAATATATAGGCAGGTGCCTGATTCATCGGGATTCCTACGGTGACTGTCGAGAAGAGTTCTTTGCATTTGGCATGATTGGCAATGATATATGTGTCACTGCTAAGTAAGAAATGAAAGGTAACGGTTGCACCAAAGTAAAGAAACGTCAAATCACTAAAAACATAAACTTAAAGAAAATATTCCTTTCATCCGCAAATTAGAAATCAGCAAAATTCACAGGAACACTGTGAGACAGGGAGCACTCTCTGGGGAAAGGGATGGCACTCAGGGGTCCAGAGAGGATGAGCCTAGAGTTACGTACCTTGCCCGTGGATTTCGTCCCTTTCCAGCAACAGAAGAAAATGACAATGAAGACGACAACGAGACAGAGAAAAAGCTGCCAGCGGACGGGGCCAAGGTCACCAATGCCTGACGACTTGTGTGCCTCCAGAACATGGTTGCTGCACAGAGAAAATTGTTCTGAGGAACAGACGACCCCGCTCGACACGCCCCGAGGCCAAAGCCTCGCCATATTTAGCTCAGTTGATATAGTTCGCCCAATAGGGGGTGCAAATGTATACCAGTCATGCGCAGGAGGGGCAAATAAACTCCAGTCGTCCACTAACGGGGGCGACTGTATCCCCGCAACGCGGGAGGGGGTGCAAATGTACTCCGGCGTCTGTCGAGGTGAAGTCACGTGGCCGCCGATTTGGTTCTACGACTTTACTTTATGCCGAAATATCGACGGAATTGACTGGTATACATTTACACCCCCTACCGGGCGAACTATGCCAACTGAAGCAAATAAAAGCGACATAGAAGGGACAGAAACCACTTAAATTTCGCAAAGGACGGCACGGGTCAACGTTTCGACTTTCGCCTTCCTCAGGACACAAACAAATGGGACATAACTTCAACAAACAAAAGGTAACTCTGCTGACATACTGACGTACACGGCGCGGGAAAAAAATAATAAAATAAATAAATAAATAAATACATTAAAAATAAAATAAAATAAAATGGGGGAGAAAAGGACCAGAAAACAATAGTAAAAACATCACAACATCCATCCTTTGGTGACAGAAGACCATGGACTGTGTGTGAAAAAAAGTTTCCTTTTCTACACCAACTGAGCCATATTGACTAACCCAACATATGTTTTGGGAATTGTTTCGCTTTGTGAGTGCGCCTGTCCGTTGGAAATACTCAATCTTGATGGTTAGTAGAACTTCTACTGTTACAATTTGTTTGCACTTTGCGCGAGCGGTCCAACAGTCAGATTCTACGACCGTTGATACGACAATCTCGCTCAGCGTGTTAGCCGCGTCAGTGATCACGCTACCGTTGGCTCAACGCCAGCATTAACGTGCTGTGACTGTGCAGATGTGTCAGTGGTGTGACGCTTGACACCACGAGAAACAGTTCAGAATGAGAAATGCGCCCACACTGTCTGTTTTTTTAAGAGCAATCTTAAAACGTCCCTCTTTTGTAAAGCTTTCCAGTAATTTCCCGTGTCAACAACTAGTCAGTTTCACCAGTGTATGTCTGTCCACTGTTTGTAAAATGTACGTGAGTGTTGGTGAGTGATTGGCGCATTGAGTTTATGAAATGCGCCCTACAAATGCTGTTTAGTAGTAGTGGTAGTAGTAGTAGTAGTAGTGTCGGGGAGCCGGGCTGGTCGAATGGTAGAGCGTTGGACTTCCAATGCTCGGGTCGTGAGCTCGTATCCCGGCGGAGGCCAAATGTTTGTGCTAGCTTTTTCATCGTTGCCCCGTCTTTGATATCACCCGTATGTGGTGGAAAAGGACGTTAAACCCCCAAACACCTTCCCACCCACCCACCCACCCACCGTATTATTATTATCTGTGAGCACGTAACCAGTGTCCATTTAAAATCTAACACGGGAGAGGAGGTGATAAAATGTTTCCTTGGGAACAGAGTAACCTCTATGTTTCTGCCGCGAGAAATAAACCACAACACAGAAATGAGCTATAAAATACATTAAAAAAAATATTACCCTCAAAATATCCAGGTGTTGGTGTTAAATTCGACTTCAGGAAAACTACATGCCGACAATTCAGACGTGACTATGAGTTTCATCGTGATATTTTTTTTTATTAACCGTAGCAGTTCTATAGTAATCGCCAGTATTTTCATTTCGGGAAATTTAAAGGTCTGAATCTGTCACACATTTCCCGTCACCTGAGTGTATACAGGTCCGGTTTCGTAATAACTCTCTGATAGGCCTGACGCAAGAGAAGGTACACGCTGACAGATGCAACAAATGTGGACTCGGTCTTACAACTGTTAAAGACGTTTAGGGGAGCAAACTCACGAGCGTTAGTGTGAGTTATCTCCCATGAAACCCCTCTCTACTTCATCTGAACGCGGCAGACACGGGCGGGCGCCTGATAAGAAGTCACGGAATCGCAGATAAAACCAATTTTATTAGAATTCGGCGATTACGACAAAGATTTATCCAAACTGTCTGGCGCGCGCTCGAAAACTGGTGCCCGAAAATGCGGTCACAATGAAACCACAGACCAGGTAATATTTTCTTGATGGGTCTCTTAATGAATAAGTCAAGAGATCTTGACTTTCCTATCACGCTTATCGCCTTCCGAAATTATGTTTGATAAGGGGAGACAGTTATTTAGCAATATCTACATATGCCTGGAGGCTTCTGATTCCGTTTCAGTAATTTGCTGTGACTTTATCGCGGGTCTTTGTGTGTGTGTGTGTGTGTGTGTGTGTGTGTGTGTGTGTGTGTGTGTGTGTGTGTGTGTGTGTGTGTGTGTGTGTGTGTGTGTGCGCGCGCGCGCCCCATTGCACGCCGATGTGCGTCACAGATGACTGATAACAAAACCGATATCTGTCCCCTATTTTCAAGTGTTTTTCGATTACGGTGGGCGCTTTGTTGGCGTCGCCTGCGTATCAGTAACAGACGCAGGGTGTGTCGGGATGGATAATGATTGTAAGTTGTTTGATATGCCCCGGCAAGAGTATAATCAGGATAAGTAACCCACTGTCACGTTCAGCATGATTCCATCTTTGCAAAGCCAGCTTGTGTTTTGCATGCTTTTTACGTTTTATGTGTATGTTCTACGCGTGTTGCAAAGCGATTTTCTCAATCCTGGGACAAATAAATCTGACTTCACATGGAACGGTTTCGCTCGTGAGTGCCCCTGTACGCTCGAAATACTGCCATCATGCCGTTCATACATACTGAGACATTAATTTACTTGAACAACTCTGTTGCATGCCTTTCATACGTGTTGAGACATTAACTTACGTGAAGAACTCTGTTCTATGCCTTTCATACGTATTGAGACATTAACTTACTTGAAGAACTCTGTTGCATGCCTTTCATACGTGTTGAGACATTAACTTACTTGAACAACTCTGTTGCATGCCTTTCACACGTGTTGAGACATTAACTTACTTGAAAAACTCTTTTGCATGCCTTTCATACGTGTTGAGACATTAACTTACTTGAACAACTCTGTTGCATGCCTTTCATACGTGTTGAGACATTAACTTACGTGAAGAACTCTGTTGCATGCCTTTCATACGTGTTGAGACATTGATTTACGTGCAGAACTCTGCTGCATGCCTTTCATACGTGTTGAGACATTAACTTACTTGAACAACTCTGTTGCATGCCTTTCATACATGTTGAGACATTGATTTACGTGCAGAACTCTGCCGCATGCCTTTCATACGTGTTGAGACATTAACTTACTTGAAGAACTCGGCAACTGACGACACAGACGTGTTGGTTCGGTTGGCGCCGTCTCCTGGGGCGGCACACTGCGGCGTGTTCCAGTCGTTGTCGCAGCTGGCATACACCAAGGGCGAGCGCAGCGACATGATGAGGTAGTAGAGGGCCCAGGCGATGATGGTGTTGTAGTAAGCGCCAACGAAACTGGCAACCACACAGATGGCGTAACCGACACCTGTAATCATCATCATCATCAGCAGCAGCAGCAGCAGCAGCAGCAGCAGCATAACTGTGGGGGCGCTTTTATTTAACTGATTTCTTGAACTAGCTCAAAGCGCCGCGAGCTGAACCCAGTACGCACGCTCACGTGAATCACACGTCTTCCCTCACACACTGGACATGAACACATTGCCATCACGAAGTGCGATGGGTCAGCTCAGCTATTTAAGGTTCAGGTTATAGATTTGCGTTTATTTTCAATTTTTGTGGGTCGAACATTTCCAAAGCAGAGGGGGAGGGAAGCCGGAGTGGGACTCGAACCTGACCTCTCGCATTGGTGACTAAGTCTTAAACTCTAGACCACCTCATTTAAGTGTCTAAGGGGTGACCGGTGGTCTGGTACGTAGCGTGTCGGACTTCACTCTCTATCGCGGCGATGTCAAAGCGTGGGTTCGAGACCAGGTCGACCAGCTTGTGATATGGTAGTATTAATCCCTCAAAACACACACAAAGAGAGAGAGAGAGAGAGAGAGGGGGGGGGGGGGGGAGAGAGAATGAATGAAATGAATGAGTGAATGAATGAAATTTTGAATGAAACTTTATTTGTCAACGGTGAAAGACATTGGTCCAGTGGTCCAGTTTTCATTCTTGTCGTTGCTAATGCCACACACACACACACACACACACACACACACACACACACACACACACACACACACACACACACACAATCTATCTACTACTGACGTCCGCTCACACTGCAGACACGACATACAAGAGAGAGAGAGAGAAAAGCCTTACCACAAAACATGGGGCAGATCCTTCGCCAGATGGTGATAGGTCCCTGTCGGTGAAATTGTCCCAGTGCCAGCTCCATGTAGAACAACGGTAATCCCAGAAACACCAGCATCGTCAGGTATGGGATCAGGAAGGCACCTACATCCCATAATCATCATCATCATCATCATCATCATCTAATATCGCCAGGCAGGACATCAGGACATCATCGCTACAATTATCACCAGCAAGAAATCATCAAAAAAAATAAAATAATCATTATCTTATCTGACACTTGTTCTTTCACTTTTGGATTTTTGTTGGGGGTTGTTGTTGTTTTTGTTGTTGTTGTTGTTGTTGTTGTTAATTTGTATTCGTATCGAGCGTGTATTGTTTGCAGTAAAAATACAAAAACAAAATAACAGTTTGATAATTTCACAGCTGCCCCGATACACAAAACCAAGAAAGAACTAGAAAGGGATCTCTGTGCGTGAATGCGTGCATGCATGCGTGCGCGCGCGCGCAAGTGTGTTTGCGTGTGTGTGTGTCTGTGTGCGACATTTTCCCCGTCATCTCATACTCTGGAAGAAACAAAGCCAAATTCCAACGACAGTCAAACTGAAAACATGCTCCTTTAAAACGCAAAGCAACAGGAATTCCATTCTAATACCCAAACGTGCCAACTGCACATTCAGGTACACAACCTTTCTCCTTTTTTTTTTCAAAAATGCTCTTCAAAGGAAAACTTACATCACCGCAAGAACATGACAATCTCGATTCAATCAATGGAAAGAAGGACCGAAGTGATGCATCCGCCATCGAGGTCTGTTTGAAGTGGAGGGCACGAGGGCAAGTTAAGGAAGTAATCACAAACTATTTTGTTGCTGATTTGACATCGCTGTTCATTGTAAAGACGAGAGCACCCGTAGATGGCCCATGTGGGGTGTGTTCGAACACAGAACTTTGTAATCGACGGTCGAATGCGTAGCTGTCAACCTGACCTTTAAACATGTCGCCGCTGTTTCAATGACGTCACAGTTGTGGGTTTTTTTCACACAGCAACAAACAGGTATGATTTTTATTAATATAATTAATAAATGCATTTTTGTCAGACTTTTTGCCCCCCTTCCCCCCCCCCCTCAGGTTTGAGGTACATGTTTCGGGCTGAAGCATATCATGATATGAACAGGAAAAAGGAAAAGTCCAGTCATGATGTGTCTGTTGAACTGATTCAGCCAAACTCGCACAAACAGAAAACGGAATGATAAGAGAAGATTTGTTTTTGGCTTTGGAATAGGCGCTATGGGGAGAGGGGGAGGGGGTGGGAAGGGGGGGGGGAGTGGGGCAAAAAGGTCAGCAGAAAGTGTCACTGGCTGAAAGAAACTCACTATCTTCATTAATAAGGCGTGAAGACAGCGAGAGAATTGGCCCGCTCTCAGTATGGCGCCGATTTGAGAGGGCGTGTTGTGAAATTCTAAACCTTCTCGATAAGCGACCGCGCCGGAGGTGGTTAGGGGTAAATTTTACTGGCGTCATGAACTTTTTTTGTTTTGTTTTATGTACTGTTGGTTAAATTAACACGCACGGCTGAGAAAACGGAATGTTGATGAGTGGGGCGCGGGGGAGGGGTGGGAGGGGGGAGGAGGTGAGCGGGTGAAACGTTGGAGAGGGAGATAGTCGAAGACACAGAAACTGACACAGGCACAGGCAAAGAGAGACAGACAGAAAGACGCAGGCAGACACAGAGAGAAAGAGACAAACAGACAGATGGAGAGAGACAGCCAAACAGAGAGTGAAACAGATAGAAAGATAGACAGACCGAGACACCGACACACAGACAGACACACAGAGAGACATAGCGACAAACAAACAGAGCGACAGACACACAGACAGAGAGACAGACACACAGACAGACAGAACGACAGACAGACATGTGTCATCCATCTGTGGTCACTGTAATAATTATGTTTCCATTACTGTAATGAAAGTCGGAATAATACAGTGTTTGTGTACATGCCGGGAGGGCGTGTCTGTATGTGTGCGTGCGTGAATGTGTGTGTGTGTGTGTGTGTGTGTGTGTGTGTGTGTGTGTGTGTGTGTGTGTGTGTGTGTGTGTGTGTGTGTGTGTGTGTGTGTGTGTGTGTGCGCGCGCGCGCGCGCCTGCGTGCGTGCATGTGTACGTGCGTGCGTATGCGTACGTGTACGTGTGTGCGTGCGTGTGTTCTTACACGCGCATGCGCACTCGCGTCTATGTCTATGCGTTTCGCATCTTCCTGAACTAAACTGCCATGCCGCGCATAACACACCGAACACTCCATCGCTTCTCTAAATTTCTCGGATTCTAAAAGCGTCCATCGGCGACATAAAACCTCATGAAATGTGCGTGACTGGTATTAGTGTGTTTAACCGACTCATGTGCCCTTTGAGGAAAAAAAACAACAACCGTAAGCTCGAAAGACTTTTACTTGGAGCCATTACTTGGAGCCATCCACAAAAATCTAAGACATCGAGAAAAACGGCTAACTGTAAATTTAATCTGTGATGATGTTTTTTCCCGGTCGAGCGCCGTATTCTAGTTTGTTATTGTTTTTTGGTTGTTTTTTGGTTGTTGTTTTTTTTAATCACTGCCTGGGTTTTCTGTTATCAATGATCAGCAATTTATGTGGGTGTTTAGGTTGTTTAGGCTGTTGTTGTTGTTGTTGTTTGTTGTTGTGTTTTTGTCTTGTTTTGTTTTGTTTTGTTTTTTATTGGCGTTTTTTTGTTTTTGTTTGTTTTGTTTTTTTTGGGGGGGGGGTGTTACCATTTTTATTTTTTTTCTTGTTGTCTCTCTCTTCTCTTTTTATTCGTGGTAGACATTTCATTGAAAACTCAAACTCTCTCTCTCTCTCTCTCTCTCTCTCTCTCTCTCTCTCTCTCTCTCACACACACACACACACACACACACACACACACACACACACACACACACACACACACACACACACACACACACACACACACACAATCGTGACATTACGCCTACTTTCGTTCGTGTAAAGCAAGAACTTTTGAATGTCAGCTTGTCAAGTGACTGTCATTTTCGTCAGGTTTAACATCTTAAATGAGTGCACCGCATTCAGAAGAGATTTCCACTACACACAATATTTTAATTCCTTAAAAACGGGGTGCAGTCCAAATGGTGGCCAGGTGTTTCTGGTGCTACTCCGCTTCAGAAGTTTCGACCATGATTGTTGTCACGTAAAACCACGTGGTTGAACTATGAACATGCACACGTCTTTGTGTTGTAGTAACGCGTTAGTTACAGTCGTTGTCTGGTGAAAAACGGCCAATTTCTCTGTTTCACGCCGACAGTTAGTTAGTTAGTTAGTTAGTTAGTTAGTTAGTTAGTTAGTTAGTTAGTTAGTTAGTTAGTTAGTTAGTTAGTTAGTTAGTTAGTTAGTTAGTTAGCCCGAGCCCGACCATACGCCGACAGTTAGTTAGTTAGTTAGTTAGTTAGTTAGTTAGTTAGTTAGTTAGTTAGTTAGTTAGTTAGTTAGTTAGTTAGTTAGTTAGTTAGTTAGTTAGTTAGTTAACTCTTAAGAGCCCGAGCGCGAGCATACGCCGACAGTTAGTTAGTTAGTTAGTTAGTTAGTTAGTTAGTTAGTTAGTTAGTTAGTTAGTTAGTTAGTTAGTTAGTTAGTTAGTTAGTTAGTTAGCCCGAGCCCGACCATACGCCGACAGTTAGTTAGTTAGTTAGTTAGTTAGTTAGTTAGTTAGTTAGTTAGTTAGTTAGTTAGTTAGTTAGTTAGTTAGTTAGCTAGCTAGCTAGCTCTTACAAGCTCGAGCCCGACCACCCCCCCTAACGCTATTATTATAATAAGACTTGTTTTTAAAAAAAAGTACTGCACACCAGTAGGAGCCACTTCAAGCCACTGTTACGCAAGGCGTGGGCCTCCTCCGCTAGGCCCGAGACCGCTGCAGATTGCATAATAGTGGCTTGAAGTGGCTCCAAGTGACCTGAAGTAATATTGTGGGTTTCGCATGGGCTTTTAAGTGTTGGCGCCGCGCAAGCAACAAAGACTATTTCACGCCGACATTCCGAAATCCGGCTGTTGGCAACGATCGGTGCTACTCCGAATTTGTAAATGGAAACACTCGGTGCTACTGTTTTGGAAACACTCTGTCTTTCGAAGCGTTCGATTCCCGGCTGGGGTCAAATATTTGTGCTGGCCTTTTCCTTGTTGATCCGTCATTGATATCACCCATATGCGGTGGAAAAAGACGTTTATTATGTGGGTAAAAATGAACACAAAGAGAAATACTAAGGTGGTTACTTTTTTATAAATGAACCTATGAAGAAGAAACGCTCAGCCGAGTTTAAAAAAAAATTATTTTTTTTTGCTTGAAGCGAACCTGCGTGCAACAGAGGTAAACAAAAAAAAACAAAAAACAAAAAAGTTTAATATAACCCTTAAAACACCCAACCCCTACCCACCTACTTTTGGAGCGGAGTTGCACCAGAAACACTTGCGTCAATTTTGATTACTACCCCACGGTAACACGGTGGTCGTGTGCCGCAAAGCCAGCCTGGCGATGTGTTTGTCTATCCCGAAACTGGTTCATCAGACGTTTGTGACGGAAAACAAGAAAGGCTAGAGTCACGAAATCTGTGTCACTGTCAGGCTCAGGGGATTTACCGTAATCCCTTTCCGTGCAACCAGTGCAACACAATTACATTTACCTTTAAAGTCTCGATATGTTCAGGTTGTCAGGCATACAGCAACGCTGTGGGGGAACTTTTTATCTGCTGGGCCCGCATGTAAAAGTCGGGGTTGGGGTTGGGGAATTTAGCTCCGGGTTAGAGTCTAACCTCGAACTAAACTAGCTCTAGGGTTAAATTTTCTGGGGTTTTGTGTTGTTGTTGTTGTTGTTGTTGTTGTTGTTTGTTTCTTTCTTTCTTTGTTGTTTTTTTTTTCTTCTTTGTTTTGAATCAGGAAGCGGGTCCATTCCAGCAAGGTGCCTATGCCGTTATAGAAGGATTTTTGTCTTTCTTTCTTCGCTTCCTTTTTTATTTAATTTTGTTTGGGGGTTTCTTTTGTCCTAGGTTTCTTTTTTGGTTAAGCCCGTAGCCGTGGGTTAAATTAACCTCGAGTTTTACATACGGGCCAAGATTTCGGTGGTTTGGTTCAGACTACAAATTCAATGACCTCACGTGGTCATGTGAATGTTTCTTGTGATTTTCTGCAGGTTCATTGGAAATTGATGTTTGGAAAGTCAGTTGTGACCTAACGTGTTATCAACCATGGATAGGATTCTGAAACTGCTGATAACTTCGGCATAAGTGAAAATTTGGACGAAAATGCGAACTAGAAAGAAGTAAAGAGTTGACATTAGTCTAAAATATACCCCGTGAGAACTTCAAATGAAGATGATGTCAAGTGTGATCTTGTTCAGTAATTGACGTGTGCTCCCAAAACCTTCATTAGACAGTGGGGGGAAAAGTGACGTCAGTGAATGACGTCAAAGTGTTCTTTTGGAATAGTTTGAAAAGGGTTTGTTTGTTTGTTTGTTTGTTTGTTTGTTTGTTTGTTTGTTTGTTTGTTTGTTTGTTTGTTTGTTTGTTTGTTTGTTTCGGGGAGCCGGGGTGGCCGAATGGTAGAGCGTTGGACTTCTAATACTCGGGTCGTGAGTTCGTATCCCGGCTAGGGCCAAATATTTGTGCTGGCTTTTTCATCGTTGCCCCGTCTTTGATATCACCCGTATGTGGTGAAGAAGGACGTTAAGCCCCCAAACACCCACCCCACCCCCACCCACCCTTGCTTGTTTGTTTGTTTTTAAAGTGAATATCGATTTAGGCTGGTCTCACTTTCACTGAGAAGAAATGGAATGACAGAGAACACTGGCTGTTATAAAATGCATCAGATCACAACTTCCTGAATACACTTTTCTCTGCAATAGGTGTACAAAAGTTGCTCCACATAAAGATATCGCCGAAAATCCTTGACTTCAGACTTACCAAACGCACTACACCTGTAGCCTATACTGACTGGTTTTAACATTTCTATCGTCAAGTGCTAAAACGGCGTAAGTGCGTATCAGATCAGTGGCTCCTAGGCCCTTCCCAAAAATGACACTGTATTTTCACTTCTACCATTCATGTCTCCAGTTTGCTGGGCAGACGACAATCGGGAGTAGCAATCACTTTAATGCAGTTCATTGAGATCGTAGTTCTAAGAAAAGCACCAACCCAGATAGCTGCTTTGATTATCTGTTCGTCTGCCAGTGATTCTAGAAACGGTCTTTTTGAGAAATGTTCCCTCTTTCATAAAAATGCCAGTGCTTTGAGAAATCGTTGGCATCAAAGCTATTAAATTATGATTTACGACACGGAAAAAGAAAGAAAGCAATAGAAAACAAAACACAAGACACGCGCGCGTTCCAACAGCATTTGGCGTCAATGGAAAAGAAAAATGGCGTATCAAATGAGCTCTTTCTCTAATAATGCGCTCATTTCCCAAATACGGTTTTATTGGTGTGGTTTTTGTGTTTGTTTGTTTGTTTGTTTGTTTGTTTGTTTGTTTGCTTGTTTGCTTGTTTGTTTGTTTGTTTTGTGTTTTTTGTTTTGTTGCTTGTTTGTTTGGTTTTGGGGGGTGTTGTTGTTTTTGGGTTTTTTGTTTGTTTGTTTTTGGTTGTTGTTTTGTTTTTGTTTTAGTTTTAGTTGTTGTTGTTGTTTTGGAGAGGGGGGGGGGGATGCGGGGGGGATCAATAATCAATAATCGAAAGCAAAACTGTTCATTTAGGAGCCCCCTATTCTTAGTTATTTGTGGTTGGTTTTGTCGTTTCTTCTTCTTCTGTTTGTTTGTTTGTTTGTTTGTTTGTTTGTTTTGCGCCATAATGAGTACATTCCATGTTAGCTGTCGGACTAAGTCCGTAGATGTAAAAAAACTGAGACCGTCTGAAACACGAAGTTTGTAAAACGAGGCATTTTCTGATGGTTGTTTTCTTTTTTGTAGTCAGAGGAGTTGACATGTAGTTGGGGAAAATGAAGTGTTTGTTGTTTTCGTTTGTTTGTTAATTTGTTTTGTTTCTTTGTTTGTTGTTTGTTGATTGGTTCTTGTTTTGTGTTGTTTTGTTTTGGTTTTGTTTGGTTGGGTTTTTTTGGGTTTGTTTATTTGTTTGTTTGTTTGTTTGTTTGTTTGTTTGTTTGTTTGTTTTTTTGGGGTGGTAGTGGTGGTGGTGGTGGTGGTGTTGCTGTCGTTGTTGATGTTTTCGGGGGGCGGGGGGAGGGGCTGGTTTTGGTGGGGTGTTCTTGTTGTTGTTGTGTTTTTAAGATAAAAACTATGTGAACATTTTCGATAAGTAACAAAAACACAGCAGACTGGCATCTCCTGCGCAGTTCGCTCCAAAACTGCACAGAAAACCAATGTTAACTATGAGCAGTTAATGAGCTTTACAACACCTAGGTCACATTCAGGAAATGTCTGGAAGGGTTCTCTGTAAACACGATACGTCGCATGGTGAAGCCGTTTCTAAAAAGAGCTGAAAGTAAATGCGATACCGCAAAGAGGACGGTTTGGTGGAATGTCTAATCATTTCGGTTTGCGAGAGTGTGAACTCAATGAAAATATTTTGTCAGGAACTGGAGGCGAGAGGATGCGGTGACATTCCCTGAGATTATTATGTCTGTTGGGGGTCACAGTTGCAGATGTGTAAGGTTTCGTGCGTTTGCGTAGACACGCACGCGCGTTACGCACGCACGCACGCACGCACGCACGCACGCACGCACACACACACACACACACACACACATACTACTGAGGACGTTGTGTTCCAAATTCTTTGATACAAGTTGTGCGGATAAATGACAAAACTGGAGAGTACGGATGTCAAAATATTACATGAAAACACACACACACACACACACACACACACACACACACACACACACACACACACACACACACACACACACACACACACACACACACGATTAGTTCATGCATAGGGCAGTTAGTTAGTTAGTTAGTTAGTTAGTTAGTTAGTTAGTTAGTTAGTTAGTTAGTTAGTTAGTTAGTTAGTTAGGGCCTTACGCCGCTACAAAGACTATTTCGCGGCGAAGCAACGTCCCTTTCTGCCAGGTCATAAAAAGATAAGGGCATACAGTAAAACAGGATGTAAAGATCTGTTTAAAAAAATCTACTGGGTTTAAATGAGAAGTTCCTCTCAAGACTCAAAAATTGAACGGACGGAGCACACAAGCGCAAGTATTGGCCTTCTTCAGCACAAAACGCTAATAATATTAAATCGACGTGGTAAAACTCAGTTGGTATAGTTCGGCCGTTAGGGGGTGCAAATGTATACC
>JACVVK020000291.1:177500-407500 GCA_018292915.2 Batillaria attramentaria
TGTGTTTATGTCTGGTGTGTGGGAAAATGCGTGTGATTCACGTAAGCGTGCGTGTTGTGCTCAGCTCGCAACGCTTTCAGCCAAGCGCTGACACAGTCCACGTTATTATTATTTATTTTGTTATTCAAAACTCCACCCCGAGTCGTACCCACTGGTGACTCGTGATACGGAACAAAAATGGGTCAATGGGTAAAAACGTGACATGTCACGAGCGAGTCCTTTCCGTGTCACGTCACCTTGTCACGTCCTTTTGAAATTAATCAAGATGGCATTTAATGTACATACAGCAAATGGACTTATCTATTATTGCAGCAGGACCGAATGATGACTACGGGTACCTGAACGTCTACGAGGAGCACGGAAGACATATATATATATATATGAGGAAAAGGCATCTATCATTGGCAAGAGGTGACAAAATAGCAGTTTTTTCTGCAGAAAACCAAAAGCCCCGTTGTCTGCGGGAAAACGAAAATGGCAAAATAGCTGTGTTTCTGTAAAAGGGGTTTTTGCGCTCGCGCGCGCGCAAGAGAGAGAGAGAGAGAGAGAGAGAAAACGACTTTCGTCAGAAAAGTCAGTTTTTTGTTGTTTTTTTTAAAGTCGAATTTTTCTGGGTCATTTTCGTTGGGTCCCCCCCCCCCCCCCCCCCCGAGATTCTGGTTTTCTGCACACACAAAAATATAATCGTATTTTTTTCTGCAGAAAAGTGCCGTTTATGCAAAGAAAAATGTGGTTTCTGCAGAAAAATTGTTAATTGCTAATTTTTAGTATTTCTTGCCAGTTATATATTGTTACGAGCGTGACTGTGTCTTTTGTTTGTGTTTTGTTTGTATGCTGAAAGATAACAGCTGTATTGTTCTTGTGAAGATTGAGTGAGTCAGAGAAGTTGCTATGTTTAGTTCATATTGTGTTTTAGTATAGTAAATCTGTTTCATCTGATTCAGAAGTTTCTATTGTTATCACTAGTATTCGAGAAGTGGTGACCTTGTTTCGACTGTAGCTAAATTTTGCCTCGGGGGCTGTACGCACTTAGGGTCAAGAGCCGAGTCTCCCGGAAATTTCGTGGAAATCGCTTTGTTGTGACTTGTTTACGATTAGAAGGTGTTATATAACGCTCCTACAGTCGGCGGGTGTGTACTCAATTATTCGGGATTCTTCTTAAGTTTTAAAATAGTAATAAGGTGATTCACGTTCTGATTTTTGATTGGTTCTTTTATAATAGTGGTTCAGAATGTGCTAGAATGCTGTGACTGTATATTATAAGACCATGAGATGTGTGTGTGTGTGTGTGTGTGTGTGTGTGTGTGTGTGTGTGTGTGTGTGTGCGAGAGAGAGAGAGAGAGAGAAGCCTATATGTGCGAAGCTTGAGAGTGCAGTGTAACACCACAGAAGTGCCGTAATAAACTCCACACGGTTATAACTTTGCTACGCGTTCACGTGTCTTCTTTGAGTGAAAGAGACAACACGCAGTCTATAAGAACTCGCTACGTGAGGAGTGTTCACCTATGTATCGCCGTAACCCTCGGTAAGACGCCGGTCTCTTCAACATTTCTCCACACGTAACATATATTCCTTCTCCTCGTATATTCCGTTCTCTTCGTACACCTTCAAGTCACGTGGTTCACCTCATGATAACCCCCAGCAAAGTTTGCCGGTTTACCGGTACATGGCTTAGAGGCGTGTGATCGTATAGTATTGTTGCTTGGGGGGGGGGGGGGGGGGACGGCCGAGTGTTCGCAGAGTCAGTGTGCGGAGCGGAGGAGTGGTACAACTGGCTTTGCAGAAAAAAGGAGTGATCTAATTGCTGCGGGTATCACATCGGGCGTGAGAGGTCACGGAGCATGCGTGCGCCAGACTGGGGGGGGGGGAGGGGGGGGCAATGTTAGCAGAGTCAGTGTGCAGAGGGGAGACGTTCAATATTGGCTTTGCGGCGCAGAATGACCGCTGACGACATGCAGACGTCATGCGGCCGACATTTGATGCGGCGCGACATGTTCAGTCCGTACGTCAGAGCCTGCTGGACCGGTGGTCACACACACACACACACACACACACACAGAGGTGATTATTTCCCTCCTAGGGAGTGTCCACCATTGTCATGGGAGCAGCGTCCAGCCTCGCTTGTTCCGGTGCATGTAGCAATCAATCACTGCATGCGGGAGATAAAACCCACTACGGAGTGCGGCTTCTTCGTGGTCCAACTCGGACGTTGTACAGAAGCGTTTTCTCTTCACTTAGTTTGCGGGGAGCCGGGGTGGTCGAATGGTAGAGCGTTGGACTTCTAATGCTCGGGTCGTGAGTTCGATCCCAGCTGGGGCCAAATATTTCTGCTGGCTTTTTCATCGTTGCCCCGTCTTTGGCATCACCCTATGTGGTGGAAAAGGACGTTAAACCCCCCAAACACCCACCCACCCACTCACTTAGTTTGCGTTGTTTTAGAGTGTAGAGTTGGTAACAGCTGAATTTTGAGAGCTGCATCTACATGTATAATTATATTTTCCTTGGATTTGGCATCAATTCTTGTGTCAGTCCTGTCAGACCTGTAGCAAAAACAAAGAAACAAACAAAACACCCGGCAAGGTAAAACCCGAAACGTCTTATGATGTGGATGATGTGGATGGCCGGCACCGCAGGTGTCATAGTTCCCGGGCCTAGCTGACACCGGGATATTTATGACAGAAAGCGTGGAATGCGGCCCTGTCCCGCAGTCCCAAACCACACGGACCTCCATATCATCATCTTACCATCATCTTCATCTCAATCATCATGCATAATTTTAAAAAATTACCCCAGCTTTCGAGCCCTCCGTGGATGACCCATGACCTGGGAGGAACACCACTGGAGCTGGCAAAGAGTTGGGGCAGCCCCCCCCCCCCCCCGAAAAAAAAACCAACAAACAAACAAAACAAAACAAAAACAACTGAAAGGACACAAAAACACAACTTTAAGCCCTCCATCTGCTTCCTGATGACCCCTAAGCGTTTTGAAACAAGGTATCCAAAAATGGGAACAAGTATATTTGCCCCAAACAAAATACTGACGTAAGCAAGTTGTAATGTCAAATTTTGAAAATCGGGATTCTCCACTTCCCAGAAAATTATCGTTTCCAATACTGACTTACTCAGACCTCCTGCTAAACCAAAACAACCCAATGAAGTTTTTTAAGTAGCTGACATAAAATCGGTCATTTGGACAACAAAGCGTTATTTGAGGAACAGTTTAAGTCAGAAGTACCTTAGCATCGCATATTTCCGAAAGTTGCCCCCCCCCCCCCCCCCCCCAACTCTCTCTCCATATGTCTCTGATCCCTTGAAACTGTCGTTCGTAAACTTGCCTTAGTCTCCGGCTATGCATCTGTTAGTCTCGGTTTAGTCAAGCTAGTCTCGGACTCATTCATGCCCGAGTCTCAAGACTCTATTCTGCTAGCAACGCCCTTCCTCCGGTACCCGGCTGCGCTTCGTAGTGTAGCTGACCACGCGGTCGGTCTATCATCAGTGACTCTGCTTTTGGACTGACTAAAGGCTTTACGTCCCTGCTGCCTTGTTAAAGTCAATAGTAATCTTGTCCGTGTCTCATTACCGGGGCTAGGGCTCCGCGGCTGTCAGAAACGTCATGTAGGTGTTGAAAGACCAACGCGGAGACTTCCCTGCAGAAGGGCAAAGTCATCACGGGGGAGTTAACCAATGTGGCGCAGAGTTTCTGTGGTGCACGTTCAATTCAATACCTTGATGACGATTGTTGTCACTAAAATGGGTTAATACTGCCATTTTCATACTCGCAGATCATCCTCAGCTGCTTTCGTGGTGTATATCACCACTCCAGTTAAACACCTGGACAGTGACAGCGTCTGTAACTCTGGCACTAAGCCAACAGAAGCGTACTCGAAGACGCGGCGACCACTCTGAGCGCTCAAGTAGTGCAACAACAGTCGTAGTTTTTTTTTTTACTACTTTATTATCCCTTTCGGGAAATTCGGGCTGCTTCCCCCGGGGGGAAGCGCGTCGCCGCGGTGCAGCGCCATTCAATGCCTATCCTATATTTTTTTTTTACAATTTTGCTGGGGGAGGAAAGCCGGATAACCCGGAGAGAAACCCCCGACGAGCAGCCCGGTAGCCAGGAAAAATCGGTATCACATATCACAAGCTCAACCTGGGTCCCCTTTCAACGATCGACCGCTCGAGGAAAGTGAAAACAACATTGTATCGCATTAAGAGCTGTACTAATCATCAAGATTGAGTATTCCGAGTAGTATACAGGCGCACTCACGAGCGAAACTCTTCCGAAACATAAGCTGGCTTAGCTAAGATGGAGTCAACCCGTTTACCATTGTAGTATGTGTTAAACTGTTAGTGAAAATCGTTTTCTGGTTGAGAAAAGTCCATTTTCTTTAACGCAGACCAGCTGAAATCCGAGGAATTTTCCAATCCTTCTGTTTACTGCATTTCCGGTGTGAAAGTGTGAAAAAAACAATGGGACCAATCAGAAAACGACTCAAAATAATTTTTTTTAAAATAAATAAAATAATAATTCTCAAGAGCCCCGGCCCGACTACCCGCTGCCCTCTGTTTGATAAGACTGGTTAAAAGAACAAGCCACTACGGTCAAGACTGTCCAACCTTACTAAACACCTTTTCCTTGTATGTAGTATTTCAATGCGTATGAAATACCTCTGGATGGGGTTTCTGGGTAAAGTCGATGTCTTCTTTCCATAAACAAACCCTCTGTTTGATAAGACTGGTTAAAAGAACAAGCCACTGCACACCAGTTGGAGCCACTTGAAGCCACTATTACACAAGGCATGGGCCTTGCTTGATAGGCCAGGGACTGCTGCAGACTGCATGACAGTGGCTTAGAGTGGCTCCTAGTGATCTGAAGATTTCAAGTAAAATTGCGATTTTGCATGGGCTTTTAAGAGTTAAGGGTGTAGGAGAGAGGGCAGGTGGGGGTTTAACGTCCTTTTCCACCACATACGTTAAGGGTGTAGGAAATATATGAGAGTATCCCAAACTGTGGGTTTTCAGACAGCTTAAGAAAGACAGCCCCCCCCCCCCCCCCCCCCCCCCCCCCCCCCCCCCCCCCCCCCAAAAAAAAAAAGTATGGTCCAACGCATTTTTTTTTTCAGACAATGCATCTTTCATAATGAGTACGGGCGTACTGAATGCCGGCAAATCTCTACGTAAGAGAAATATCCAAACTGTCGTCAAAAGAAGAACACAAATTTAAAATTTAAAAAAAAGGCAAATCTGTACTAGATTTAGCGGATTTCTATTCGTAGCATGAGCATGTAACCAAAATGGACGCCGAGTGTTTCCGGTTAGTTAGTTAGTTATTTAGGGCTTAACGCCGCGCAAGCAAGAGTGTTTCCGGTGCCACTAAACCTTTCGACGATGGTTGCTGTCTGTCACGCGTAGCCGCCATGTGTTTGACATATGTGCATGTATAGTAAAGCGTAAGTCACAGTCATTAATAATGATAATAATAATAAATTTCATTTATATAGCGCACTTCTCAGAAACAGTGACTCATTGCGCTAACACACATCACTCATACACATTCACACTACACAGACAAACACGTCAATCACATCACACAATACAAAGACACATCAGTTGAAAGCCTGTTGAAAAAGGTGCGTTTTCAGTCCAGATCTAAAAGCTGATAAAGATGGTTGTTGTCTCAGCCCCATAGGCAGAGAGTTCCAGACTGTAGGGGCGGCAAAACGGAAACATCGTTCACCATAAGTTTTCAGGTTTATCTTAGGGACCTTGAGTAGCTTGTCATTAGATGAGACTGTAATGATAATAATAATAATAATAATGGGTATTTCAGGGACGCCCTCCCTCCCGCAGGAGCTCAGGGCGCCTTACAGTCAACACGCACTCACTCACACAGAAACGGAAACACACGCAACATCCCTTCACATTGTCTCATTGTCCCATTTCTCAATTTAACCCCGACAGACTAAAGTTCGTTGGAAACACTCGGTGATGCTCGTATCTGAAAATAGATACACTCGGTGCTACTGTTTGGAAACACTCTGTCAGTCCTAACGGGGAGCCGGCCGGGATAGCCGAATGGTAGAGCCTTGGACTTGCAATGCTCGGGTCGTGAGTTCAGTCGAATCCCGGCTGTGGTCAAAATATTAATTAATTAATATTTGTGCTGACCTTTTTTTCGCGTTGCCCCGTCTTTGATCTCACCTATACGTGACGGAAAAGAACGTTTAACTCCCAAACACCCACCCTGTCAGTGCTGGCGGTGCTTCTTTTGAATCGGGGTAGCACAGGAAACACTTGGGCCCATTTTGACTTCACCCCGTGAAATCATGCTCCTAGGGAGAAAATGAAAGAGCCATATCGACGGTACTTTGGTGCTTGTACAAGCTGGTCAGTTTCACCTGTCAGTCGGGTTGCTGGCCTTACATTATCAGGCCTATCATAGGCGTTTTGTGAGCGCGTGCACAATTTATCGTAAACAACTTCAAGGACATCTCAATCATGCGTGATAAAGCTCAGTTAGTTTCACTGAGATTTTAAAACGTAGCGCTCAGAGAATGGATTTTTCTTTTTTCTTTGCGCGAGTCAGTGAAACTGTCCAACGTCTATGGAGTTATTTATCGATATTTGATCTAAACCAAAAAGAAAAAAAGAAATTCTCGCATACAGTATTGTAGAACTGAGAGAGGGGGATACGACAGAAATTTCAAACAGTAAAGCACGGAACATACACAAAACTCCAACACGACAGACGAAAGTATGTACCGCAACTACAAGAGAAGACCAGTAATGATAATAATCAAAAGAAAAAAGAAGAATAGTCATGGGGTAGTTTCGGCTCAACAAGTAAGTGCGCCACTGCACGGCAGTCACCCCAGGTCGAGCTGCTCATCGGGGTTTTTTGTACGGGTTCTCCGGCTTTTCTCCCCTCAGTCGAATTCTAAAAAGTAATAGGTAGGTGGGTACGCTGCACCGCGGCGACGCACTTCACCGGGGGAAGCAACCCGATTCAGTTTTGCGAAAGGGGTAATTTTTTTAAAGTGAATAAATATTAAAATGAGAGAGAGAGAGAGAGAGAGAGAGAGGGGGGGATGGGGGGGTGTTTGGGAGTTTAACGTCCTTTTCCATCACGTATGGGTGATATCAAAGACAGGGCAACGAGAAAAAATGCCACTACAAATATCTGGTCCCAGCAGAGAGAGAGAGAGAGAGAGAGGGAGGGAAAGAGAGAGATGATAATGATGATGATGAAACCTTTATTTCAGGATAGAGTTGACAGGCACTAGAAGGCCTCTCTTGCACACTGTCCTGCTAGCACTACCATAGACTATTCAAGTATTAAAACTACATTAACCCCGAATCTATGAGACAAATCAAGGAGATTTGTACAAAACAAGCAAGAGCAGAGCAGAGAGAGAGAGAGAGAGAGAAACTTCATTTTACAAGGATAAAAGATTAGGCGCACAAACCTGTCTTGTCCTTGCTAGGCTACAGCTACTACTAAGTAAGCTACAACTATGTAAAAAAAAAAATCAGTACACACACACGCACACACACACACACACACACACACACACACACACACACACACACACACACACACACACACACACACACACACACACACACACACACACACATCGTAAATATGGCGAAGAAGGAAAAGGAAGAAAAGCAGAAACAACTAAAACAAAACAAAAAAAACACCCAAAACCGACTATGCGATTACATACATCAAGCAACACTAACAAACAATCAGAGAGGGGGGGGGGGGGGGAGAATGACGACCAAGTGAGACTCACCTGACAAAGCAAACAGATGAAACTCCACCACCAACCAAGATGTAAGGTTGTCCAACCAACAACAACAACAACAATCAGTCACTCCGTTCCAAAGCATTACCTCCGCTCCACTGAAAGCACGGCAAATAGTCTCCGCGTTGACTTTCTTCTAGTAGCGTCACAGCAGTGTTGCAGACGAACTGAAAGGACGGTCATCTGGTTGCCATTGCCTATTGTTACGGCGAAGAGCCATTTGCACTATACGGTAGTGTCACAGGTGTACATACGGGCAGAGAAGGAAAAGGTTCGCGCTCTGCCGGGCTGTGCTGTGCCAGATTTCAGGCTTGTGGAGTCACCCGACTAGAGAGAGAGAAGGAGAGAGAGGGAGGTGCTTTATGTAGGCGTCATCCATGTGCGAAGAAGGTTGTAACCGTCTCGCGTGTAAAACCGCGCGCACAACTCTCTCTCTCTCTGCTGCTGCTGTTGTCGCAACGGAACGGCTAATTGAAAAATTAAACGGAAATCCTTTCCGCTTTACAACAACTGATAAACCGGAAAGCATTTCCTTTTTAAAACAAAGACTCTGCAAGCTCTCTCTCTCTCTCTCTCTCTGTCTCTGTCTCTGTGTAGATCAGTGTACTGAATCGTAGCTTCATGTGTATTATGTAGTAAGGGCAGGTTTGCAAGATGGGATTGCGTGCCTGACAACTTCTGTTTACTAAATAAAAGTCAGTCAGTTTCTCTGTCTCTGTCTGTCTGTCTGTCTGTCTGTCTATCTCTCTCTCTCTCTCTCTCTCTCTTGAATTTCTTGCGATTCTTTCTATCTTTGCATGTTTAATTTTTTTCTATTTTCTTATTAGATTTACTCCTTTTGTGCCTGGTATACTTTTTGTCATGTTAGCCTTTACTTTTTAGTGTTTCTAGATTAGCAGGACAGCTTGTAAGATAGGCAGACCATGCTTACAAGTCTTTCTGATAAAGACACGACAACTATTACAGTGTATCTTTGTCTTTCTGTTTAATACACGACAAGTGTTACATTGTATCTTTGTCTGTTTATCCTAAAATAAACGTTTCAGTCAGTCAGTCTCTCTCTCTCTCTCTCTCTCTCTCTCTCTTTTTGACCTAGTTAATCATAAACTACTGCTACAAAAGTTGTCAGCTTATCATTTTAGTGATAAAACAGTCGCATTCTTTGAATCCTACCTTGAACGGCGAACTCAGTATGTTTATTTAAATGGCAAAAAATCATCAGAGGGTGAAATACAGCATGGAGTACCCCAAGGATCCATACTTGGACCACTATTATTCTCTATATTTATTAACGACTTGCCGTTACACATAACTCAGCCAAACACCACTTGTAGTCTTTTTGCTGATGATGCGACGATTGATGTCTCCGCTTCAAATGTCGCATCTATCAACCAATCTTTACAACAAAGCCTACATGATGTTTCAAAATGGTGCAGAAATAACTGTATGATCCCTAATCCATCTAAAACTAAATGCATGTTAATTACCACAAGACAGAAACACCAACTGAATCCGCCCCCATTACAGCTTTGCCTTGGTTCTCATCATATTGAACAAGTTCATGTACACCGTGTACTGGGGATCACAGTAGATGATCAGCTAAGCTGGCAAGCGCACATAAATAATACTTGTAAAGTGCTGTCAAAGAATCTGTTTTTACTATCCAAACTTAAATACTTTACCGATGAACCCACAAGAAAACTATTTTACAATGCACATATCCAGCCACACATAGACTACGCGTCCACCGTTTGGGACGGTTGTAGTGAGGCAAACTTTAAAAGGATAAATTCGCTTCACAGACGAGCAGTTAAATTGATCGTAGACAAAGGTGTGTGCTCACTCAGCACCGATGACAAATTCAAATTACTGGGCATCCTGCCCTTACGGAAACAACTCGTACTCAACAAAATGATGCTGATGCAAAAAATAAAATTGTCAAAAACCCCCTCATATCTCGCTAATCTATTCACACACCCTCAAGTGCCGTACCGAACACTGAGAAACGATTATATGGTGCCGAAGCCCCGCATAGATATTTTTAAAACCTCCTTCTCTTACTCAGGGGCACACACTTGGAATACCCTTCCAAAACATATCACATCAGCACCCTCGGTTGCATCTTTCAAGGCCAAACTACTTAAACATCTGGAGAACAGCTCGTAATGGTCCTGATCGTACTTTTTATTATTTTGTATGTTCAAAAGCAGCGACAAATGCCAGTTCTCATTGGCATTACCTTTTTCCTGTTTTTATTGTTGTTACTGTTGGTTTCCTAGACTGTGGCAACACACATCCCGTCAGGGTTTATCTGAATCTCTCAATTGCCACATTCTTCGGTTCTAATTCTTTGTTTTATTTTCACCTTATTTACTTTCTTTATGTAAATACTGATTTTTTTTTTTTTTAAACTACTATTTGATGTACATAATCGCATAATCGTTTTCTCTTCTCCCCCCTCCCCCACCTCCCCCCATATATCGTGTGTGTGTGTGTGTGTGTGTGCACGCGCTTTACTTAGTTTAACTTACTTAGTTGTAGCCTAGCAAGGACAAGATGTAAGACAGGTCTGTGCACCTAATCTTTTATCCTTGTAAAATAAAGTTTCGTTCGTTCGTTCGTTCGTTCTCTCTCTAACACACACACACACACACACACACACACACACACACACACACACACACACACACACACACACACACACACACACACACACACATGCACAAGGCATGAGACAAGAAGTGCATCGGCGGGTCTGACCAACTTGAGGCTGGAAATGTCACGGGTCAATGCAGCTTGAGGCTGAAAGTGCCCCTGAGTCAAACGAGCTAAGGATACATCTGGCTTATTATACCGGTTTTTTGTTGGTTTTTTTTGTTTTGTTTTTTTACAAAAGTACAACAACAACAACAACAACACACACACACACACACACACACACACACACACACACACACACACACACACACACACACACACACACACACACACACACACACACACACACACATCAATATCAAAACAATAAGAACAACCACAACATAAAAACATTGGTCAAGTAGATATTGTCAGTCGGAGAGAGGCAACGGTTTCCGTCACCGTGATGCTTTCAGTATGGTGAAGACATCAGTCCACAGAAATGAAACAGAAAGACAAAGATGCAATGCAACAGTTGTCATGTATGGAACAGAAAGACAAAGATGCAATGCAACAGTTGTCATGTATTGGACAGAAAGACAACGATACAATGTAACACTTGTCTTGTATTGAACAGACAAAGATACAATGTAACACTAACCTTGTCGTGTATTAAACAGATAAAGAAAGATACAGTATAACAGTTGTCGTGTATTGAACAGAAGGACACACATACAATGCAACGGTTGTCGTGTCTTGAACAGAAAGACATCGATATGATGTAACACTTGTCTTGTATTGAACAGACAGACAAAGATACAATGTAACACTTGTCGTGTATTAAACAGATAAACAAAGATACACCGTAACAGTTGTCGTGTATTGAACAGAAAGAGAAAGATACAATGTAACACTTGTCGTGTATTAAACAGAAAGACAAAGATACACTGTAATAGTTGTCGTGTCTTTATCAGAAAGGCAAAGATACAATATAAGAGTTGTCGTGCACTGAACAGAAAGACAAAGATACAATGCTACAGTTGTCGTGTATTAATCGTCCTTTAATTAAACGCCCACCCACCCACAGACACAAAGAAGGTGGCCATAAGCTATCGCGGGCGCTGCATTTCAAGTGAGGCATTTCAGTAATTAAATCGCGGCTGTGACTGATACCTTTCTAAGTTCACGTTCCGCTTCGATAGGCTGGCTCTGTACTGGCGGGCGCCTGTTTCACTTCGCTGTGAACGCTCGGCGCGACAGGTGCACAGGTATATCTACAATTCTGATAATTCCACGCCTGTGATCCTCCAATCTGTTTGACTCTCCCGGCTGGCAGGTAACACACTAAGGAAACTTTGCCAGGCCTCCCCTGGGAGGGGAGATACAGAATGCAGGATATATGACATAAACTGTAGATATGTTACACGTCCTGCGTAAGCGGCAAGAGTTGAGATTTTTTTTGTGTGTGTGCGGTGGTTTAAAGAGGCGTGCTCTAATTTTACATCATTTTTCATAGTTTTTACAGAGGGAAAAAAAGTATTTCTAAACGTTCGAAAATGGTCGTTTCCCTTTAAAGGCGGATAAAAAATATGAGTTGTAGTGTGTTGTTGTTGTTGTTGTTTCAGTCTTAAACTACAGTCCACCTAAAAGAATTAAGACACGAGGCGTTTATAAGATCATAGAGGACAAGATACACGAAACAACCAAACCGAAAACAAAGAGCATTTGTTTCGTGTGGGATAGGGTGGTGAAAATCACTCTTTCAGCAGAACTCAAACCAGCTACGTGTATCAAACCTGGTAATCCATGGCTGTATGCTGTTTGTCTTTATTTCAGAGCCGTTTTGTTTTTGCAAGTGTGTTTTTGTTTGTATGTTTGTTTCGTTTCTGGTTGTTGTTGTTTTTGTTTTGTTGTTTTGTTTGTTGTTTGGGTTTTTTGTCTGTTTGTTTGTTTGTTTTTTTGTTGTTGTTTGTTTGTTTGTTTTTGTTTGTGTGGTGGTTTTTGTTTGTTTGGTTGGTTGTTTATTTGTTTGTCTGTCTGTTTGTTTGTTTGTTTGTTTGTTTGTTTGTTTTTTGGGGGTGGAGGGGGCGGGGTTAGTGGATGTGTGTGTGTGTGTGTGTGTGTGTGTGTGTGTGTGTGTGTGTGTGTGTGTGTGTGTGTGTGTGTGTGTGTGTGTGTTGGGGATTTAAATTGTTTGTTTGGGATTCTTCTTTAAACGTGTCAACACTACCTCCAGAATCTGCGGAACGCAAATCAAATGTCTATGCTCTTCTACGGGTCACACGAGAGAATCGGCCTGAACTGAAACACGTCAGTGTCGGCTTTTAAACTGATTAATCTGACGCATAGCGACCTTGGCAAGACGCTTGGTCCATCTGTGTATTAGCTCCCTTTTTGATCTCCGGTCAGGGAGGGAGAAAAGGCTATGGGTTCAGGCATAGAAACCAGCAGACAGCTCTCGCTAAAGGCTTGTGCGGAATGAAAGATTATGAAAATGAAACGGGGAATCTTCGCTATCACAATTCAATGCGAAGTGAGCAAGGCTTTCAGTTAGAACACCCCCCCCCCCATCCCCATCCCCATCCCCTACCTCCCAACCGCAGGTCTCCCGCCACCACGCCATAGGTCCACTTCTAAGGTTCAGTGAAACTAGACTGAATAGCAAAAAAAATGTATGACAGTACGACGTGTGTGTGTGTGTGTGTGTGTGTGTGTGTGTGTGTGTGTGTGTGTGTGTGTGTGTGTGTGTGTTTCCTCTTTTTTTTTTTCGGCAGAGATATATCGCGTAAGAATTATCTGTCTTGATACATGATCATACCGGTGGGATGAAATTTCAGTTAATCGTGGCTGTTACTGGGTTTCACAAAATGAACAACCCGCGCCGTATCTTTATAAGAAGTCGTGCAAAACCCTACTAAGACGGTGGCCGGCGGTTCAGTGTGTTTCAGTTCAGACTTCAGCCCCTAAAGTCTACCTCAAACCTGAGGTAGTCCGGCGTCTGCGTGCTGTTCCTCCTAACCCGTGCACCAGAGATTACGTGATTTCGCTTTCGGGCTGAACTGCAGACTGTTAGTTCAAGCCTCTTTCCGGGCTTGCTTCCAGCCCCAGCCAGCCCGGATCATCTACTGCCTTGTTTCCGAAAGCCGATTTGCCTGCGTATCTCTGCTTCAAAGTGAAGTCTGCGATGTTTTCCATTGATCCTGTGAAGAGTCTCTACCGTGAACTCGAAAAAGGGCCTATGCTCGTGTCATATTCACAGCTTTTATGTCGTATTTCACAACGACTTGCCTTTGACGTGAAGGTTGAAAAGCAAGCCACGGACAGCAGTTCCGCAGCTGGCGTCTAGGATCAGTGACGTCATCACAAAATGCGTACGCCGTGGCGGATTCCTGAAGATGAAAGGAAAACCAAAGTACGGTTACATAGAAAGAAAGTGACGTGCGTATGGGTTGTTGTTGTTGTTGTTGTTGTTGTTGTTGTTTTACTAGCGCAAAATAATGTATTGACAAAGACACCAGTAAACAATTAAACCATTGAAAATTGTCCCTTCTTTTCTGCGCAGTGCGTAAAAACGCGTATGAATTTGAGAGCAGAAGTGTTAGGGTGTGAAGGGGCTGGTGTGTGTGTGTGTGTGTGTGTGTGTGTGTGTGTGTGTGCGTGCGTGCGTGCGTGCGTGCGTGTGTGCGCACGCACGCGCGCTACTGGTTTCCGCGAATGTGGTATTAGTTTCTGATTGTAAAATAAAGCCTCGTTATCGTTATCATTATCATTATTGTTATCTCCTCGACCCTCACCCTATCCCTCCCAACCTCCACAACCTCCACAAACCGTCAAGAAGGCGGTTGGGGCGTGGGGGGGGGGAGGGGTAGGGGGTGGGGGAGTCGAGGAGAGACAAGACAAGAAAGAAAGGACCCTTTACCACTGTGCCATCGCGAACTTTTGTTGTGGAAACGACTCTGCACCGGCATGAAAGACTAAACAAAAGACCCGAAACTACGGTGAAAATAAACGCAACCAGCGGTTCGACTAATAGACTAGGACGGAAATCGGTGACTGAAAAAAGCTCTTACACGTAAAGTGTGCTAAAATAGTGAAAGCAGTAACGAGCCAAAACCGTTATAAGGGACGAAACAGAGAATGGACATTGACCAAAACAAACAGACGCACGCACGCACGCACGCACGCACGCACACACACACACACACACACACACACACACACACACACACGCACGCACGCACGCACGCACGCTCACACACACACACACACACACACACACACACACACACACACACACACACACACACACATTGGCCCAGGCCAAATGAGAGAATGCGAACAAGGCCAACCACTCAGCAGGAGAATTTGAATTTTCGACCTCTCGTAGTGTACCCAGCATTGTCTCGCATTTAGAGCTCTGCTAATCATTAAGACAAGAGTATTTCGAGCGTACGAGCGAAACTGTTTCAAAAACATAATCTGGCTTCTTTGAGGTCTAGTTACCATGGAAATAGTGCGCGTAAATGAGCCGAATTCCCTGGTAGGTGTTTGCTTACGTGCAGAGTGAACTAAAACAGCGCAACCCGGCTAAAAAAAATAAAATAAAAAAAATATCCACGAACAAAACGAGAAAGACGTGAGCTTTCCTGTTTTTGCTTCTAATTTAATATTGTGAAACAAGTGCGTGCCGCACGGATATGACGTCAGAAGCCTTGTGAGTTTTGTTAAGCTCTGTTTCCAGACGCATTCTGGGGTACTGATTCATTAGGCCTCTTATGAGCACTGTCCAAAATAGCGTCAGCAGTGTACCCTTGAAGTAGTTCGTATACTACAAATTCTATCTATAGACAAGAGTTTGTAGCACAGTATTGGGAAAACACGGTTGGAAATCTTCTGTCCGTGGCGCATCCAAGTTCGTGCAGCGTGGAGCAACAAAGCAAAACTGAGTCGAAGGTTAGTTAGTTAGTTATTCAAGGCTTTACGCCGCGCAAGCACCGGACTGAGACGAAGGGGTGGGTGTGTGTTTGGGGGTTTAACGTCCTTTTCCACCACAAAGACGATGGAAAAGATATCAAAGACGGGGCAACGATGAAAAAGCCAGCACGAATATTTGGCCTCAGCTGGGATCGAACTCACGACCCGAGCATTAGAAGTCCAACGCTCTACTATTCGACCACCCCGGCTCCGCCTGAGACGAAGGAGAACCTGAAAAGGAATATATCTTGCTGTTGAAAAGTTGTTTACGAGCGGGTAGATGAGTGCTTCAAGCGTTGATTTACGATCTTGCGGAGAAAATTTGTACCAGCCGCCATCGGAAAACAGTACAGTCCCCTTTCGTTGTCTCGGATTTCCCACACCTGTAATTTCAGTCTTTGTTGACCTGTCGGGCGACAGAGAAAACTGATATACAGTGACTTCGTGCGGGATTTCTAACGGTTGCAGTGTCACGGTAGGATCTGATAGTTGTCACACTTTTTGATTCGAACCCAATCTGGTACCCCGGCAACCGACACACAGTCAAAATCCCTGCCGCCCCACGATGCTCCAAACAGCCTTTGTGAATGTGAGAATCTGAGACAGATGACTCGGACTACCTTTGAAGAACGGGGGCCGGGATAGCTTAATGGTAGAGCGTTGGACTTCCAGTGCTTCGGTCGTGAGTTCGAATCCCCGGCTGGAGCCAAACGTTTGTGCTGGCTTTTTCCCCCTCGTTGCCCCGTCTTATATCACTCTTACCTGGTGGAAAAGCACGTGAGACACCTAAGCATCTACCCACCCACCCACCATTACCCTTGAATCATTTGGTAACTGTCTTTGAAATGCGAGTTGTGTTAGGTGTTTCGGGAGTGTAGGGGATCTATCGTTTTAACCCAGTGCTTACGAAGTAACCGGTCCCCGTAGTGTAGTGGTCAGCACTTCGGATCACGGACCGGGAGACCCGGGTTCGAGTCCCAGCCGAGGCAAGCGGGATTTTTCCTACCTAGGTCGGCTCCTACCCAGAGCGGGTGTGCTATGGGCCCAATGGGGAGGCTGTTGCCACACAGCCGATCTTCACCCACTTCACGGGTGCGACTTTGGGGGTGCTTCCCTCGGTATGACACGTCTTATGATGTGGATGATTACACGACCGGCACCGCAGGTGCCGTAGTTCCCGGGCCTGGCTAATGCCGGGATATTTATGACAGGAAGCGTGGAATGCGGCCCTGTCCCGCAGTCCCAAACCACATGGACCTCCATAGCATCATCTTACCATCATCCTCATCTCCATCATCATGCATAATTTAAAAAAATTGTCTCAGCTTCCGAGTCCTCCGTGGGTTCCATCCATGACCTGGGAGGAACACCACTGGAGCTGGCAAAAAGAGTTGGGGCAGCAAAAAAAAAAAAAGCTTACCAAGTAAGTTTGGGCCGCCCAGGTTGTGCACCAGTGGACTCGCTAAAACAGTTCACCACCCAGGTACCTCACAGTGGCCCCGTTTACATTACAGAGCGCACTGAGGGTGCCCCTAAAGCGCACCGTACTGACAGCGCTCCACGGCGTTTACGTACACAATCGTGGAAGGGGAGCTGATATGTCACGTGCTCTCGAGGAATGTGACATGTTCAAGATGGCAGCGCCCAGAAAACACTGTTTTTGTATGCCTGGCAGAAAAGAAAAGAAAAAACGATCTTTCGCCATTTGCAAAAATGGCCTGTTGCTACGGTGACCCAGGGCCCCACGTGACGTGACGAAAGCGCCCTAAGCTTGAGCGCCTTCAGACTACCCACCGTAGGTAGTCTGAGAGCGGTGCGCTTACGGAACGGTTTGTCCAAGTGTAAACGCGACAGGGCGCTCTCAGAGCGCTCTCAGCGCGGTATTTTAAGCTAATGTAAACGGGGCCAGTGTCAGCTCGTTAAGGCGGGCATGTCTTGGGTCAACCTTATCCCAACGTAAAGCCGGCTCTTAACTGGGCACTGCGGAGCGCCACAGTGCTGTCCACAGCCGGTCGTGACACAGCTGTGATTTTGGGAGTTTCCGCCGCTGTGGCGTCACCACAGCAACCTGGATTTCAAATAGCCACAACTGTGACTGTGGTTTCCACAACAGATTCACTCGGCCCGCAAACATGGCGGACCGAGTGCATCTTCAATCGGTCTGTCCTCGTTCACAGCTGCCTTTGTTCAGTTTTGTAGTTAGTAGACACGCCGAGCGCAACGACTGTGGTGTGGCGCATGCGTGTTTCGCGCGCTGTGCCCAATTAATAGCAGGCTTAATTCCACATTGTGTAGAAATGTTGCATAACCGAGACGTCAGCTTTCACACTGACCCTTCGCCGCCCAGGGCGCCTCCATAGTCGAAAACACGTTACATCAAAGTGAACAGCTTTTGGCACAACCCGACGGCGCCGGTCGACAATGATCATGTCCAACTGGACCCGGCGAAGGCTTGCGAGGCAGGAGAAAGAACACGACGAAAGGTGTTTACTTGGGTAAACCACGTGACTGGAAGGTCTACGAGAAGCCTGGAATCTACGAGGAACAGGCTTCTATCGGTGGCGAAAGCTGCTAAAAATTGCGGCATTTCTTCTGCAGGAAAAAATGGCAATTCTGTTTTTCTACAGAAAAATAGCACCGCTTTTCTGCAGGAAAAAAATGGCCTTCCGCAGAAAAAAAAAATCGACAAAACAGCGTTGTTGTTTTTTCTGCCGAAAACCGACTTTTCTGTAGAAAAGCACAATAGGGACTCGGAGATTACAAAACACCAGTGTTTTTGCTAATTTTCTTCTGTGTGTGTGTGTGTGTGTGTGTGTGTGTGTGTGTGTGTGTGTGTGTGTGAAACGAATTTCTGCAGAAAAACTACTTTCTGCAGAAGTGTCCGTTTTTTCCCTCGCAGAAAAGTGCCATTTTTCTGCAGAAAACTGGATTGTAGACCTTTTTTTGCTGAAAAAACTAATGCATTTATTCATGTATGTGTGTATGCATGTATGTATGTTCGCACCCTTTACCCCTTAACCCACTCTCCCCGTTCCTCCTCCTTCTCCTCCTCCGCCGAGAGAGAGAGAGAGAGAGAGAGAGAGAGAGAGGAATAACTTGACCAGGATAACATTTCCACCTTGCCCTTATCCGTCAAAATCACTGACACACATTTTCTCCAAGTGCCACTCAACTATACTAACAATTTAAACCAAATCTCCTGAGATACGGCCTTGGAAAACACGCGTAGGAATTCTGCCAGCGCGTTTTCAACGGAAGTCCGTACTTCAAGATATATACTCATCACATAAAGCTAAGGACCACCTTGCAATTCCAGTCCGCAATATTGTCAAGATCAAGTAACCAGACTTCACAGATGAGTTGACAGGATTAAAGAAAATTCCACTCGTGCATAGTATCGCTCAACTTGAATGGTTTTGACGAAACTGCTAAAATTTGACCAAATCTGATTAAACACACCAAAACACGCACCACAGAAATGACTAAATGACAAAACATTGTATCATCATTGGCAAATTCCTGCCCAGCAGGGGATAAAACCGGGCGGCTCAAGGCCGTTCTTAACCGGGCGAACCACCAGTCCGGCGAACTTGTTCGGCGAACTGTGTATTGTATACGAACAGGGCGAGCGCGCACACGTACGTAGTTCCAGAGGTTCGGCCGAAATAGTTCTCTTTCTTAACCGACCGTTAATGATATGCATACGTCGTCGCCCGAATAAGGCGGAAGTTGAGACAATCGTAAACAACCAAAATGGTCTGCCGCGCAGTCCTGTCCTTATACTGTTTATCTCGACAGTTCCATAAACACGAGAACTGTTCCCACAAGTCGACAAACAGCATAGTTTCCTCTTCCTTGAGGGAAATGTCAAGTGAGTCGATAGCCGCCATGCCGTCCGCCATTTTCCTCAACTTTGTACATGCGCGGCACAACAGCTCTCCCCGAGCAACCAATCAGAGCGCAGGATCGGCCAAAGGATCGCGAGGGTTCCCACGACACGCTGTGCAGACCTCAAACCTAGTTCGGCGTACCTTTCGAACCAGGGTTTGCGAAGAAGTGTTCGGTCGGTTAAGAAACAACGTGCGCGAATCTAGTTCGCCGTACTCTTCGAACATAGTTCGCGAACCAAAAGTTCGCCCGGTTAAGAACGGCCTTGGATCCGAAGTCGGATACCTTAACCACTAGACCAAATCCCCCTGGGAGTGGGGGGGGGGGGGGGGTGCTCTATTCGTCGCGTTCTTCGTTTATACCCTCTTGTAGTCACCGCGTACCGTTTCTGTTTCTGCGCATTTCTCTAAATGGTCCTTAACTTTTTGCGGCGAGTATATTTCTTTGCAGAACACGAGAAAACCTACACAGTGATAAGAGATTGCGTGGAGCGTGGTTTTTCCAAATGGGGCGCAGCAAGGGATCTGCGCGCTGGAATGTCGGTTGGGAAAAGAACTGGGAACCCAAACAAGCAAACCCGGAGTTCTGGAATTGCAGATATGCCATTCAGCAACTGAATTATGCGTTCTTGTGATGACAGCGGCCATGGGGTTACGATCGCATTTGCCGACTTGGCTTCTTGACTCCGCAAATCTTTATTTTCTTTTTTTTTTCTCGCTGGTATTCTGTGCTCCCAGAACATGAATGGAGTGGAAAGAATTTACTCGAACTTTTCTTCTTTTTTTTTTTTTTTCTTTTTGGGTATTTTTACACGGACAAACATAGACGAGAAACAGTAGCATTGACAGTGTACACCGAGGGCGCAGTTTCCACATGATGTAAATCGTATGGCAGACCGGTTGACGATAGCAGTTATAACAAACGAATGCTTGAACTATACAGGACATGACAGACATAGCAGGCAATTCACTAGTCTAAAACAAAGCGTTTATACAGTTGCCAATATTGCCAGAACAATGCTGCATCACCGTTTACGTGGAACGATAAAATATCGATTTGTTAAACTCAAATGTACTCGAACACGAACACACACACACACACACACACACACACACACACACACACACACACACACACACACACACACACACACGCTACCACCGTAAAAACACCACCAGCACCACTCCCCCGTTGTCGTCATCATCGTTGTCGTCATCATCGTTGTCGTCATTGTAAAAATAACAATAAATTCCCGTTACTAACTAAACATTAACTATACGGCTCCGAACGGTTTACTGGGCCTTTAAATCTTCACCAGAGTGCCTTTAAAGTGTCAGTATCAGTTTTGCGCACACAAATATTCCCTTGTACAGTGGTACCTACACTATGGACCCGCCGATGCTCGTGAGAATTTGTTATTTTCGAAAACAAAAATACAACACGGGTGCAAGTTATACAAACTGACTGTGTGTGTGCATCCACCGAGCTTTGCTTTAGTCTAATGTATGTTGTTGTTTTTTTTTTAGTTGTATGAATAATTCTGCGTGGATGCTGACGCATGAGACTTTGTGCCGATGGTGAATGATTTATCCCGAAAAAACAAAAACGATCTGTTTCAACAAAAGCTGCTGACAGGATGAAATTCTTGTGTCCTCAAAAAGTACAATGCAGCGCTAGTTTACAAGTCACGAAGCTGGGGGTCGCCGATATAATTTATTATGTTCTGAGTGCAGAGCGGCGGCCGGCCCGCCGGCTGATGAGCCCGAGATCGGACGGGAAAATTTGTCTGATGGGTATCTTGTACCGGCATGAAACAGTCGTACAAATGTAGAAAAATACATGCTGTGTCGTATGGTATATGACATAGGTATGGTGTATCCGTCGGAGTAGTGGTAAATGGGCTTTATGAGAAAGCGTAAATTCGGCTGACGAAGTCGATATCGTACGGGAAAATTTGTCTGATGGATATCTTGTGGCTTTGTGCCGGCATGAAAGGGACATTTTTCATCCCAGATTGTGGGCAATTTTGCACTCAGAGTACACCAGATTGCACAGATTTTAAACATTTTTCCCGGGGGGGGGGGGGGGGGGGGGGGGGGGGGGGGGGGTGCCCCGGGACCCCCCTAGGTAGGGCGCCTTCGGCGCTACGCAGTCGTGGCTTCGCCACTCCTCTCAAAATTTTCCTCTTTTTTCATCCTGGATCATTTCTACCCCTGTGACTAAGTTATGGTTTTCTCATTTTGACGTACATATACCACAAACACATCTTCTGTTTCATGATTTCAATTACTTGTTATGTTTGAAATCATCCTCGCACCATTTGGGCGGACCGCCCGATAACACGTGTGTTCTCTTTAAATCCAAACTGTCCACACACGAATCACATTCTGAATCAAAATCGTCACAACACAAGACAGCACTAGACAGCACTATTATGCAACCTCGAGGCCAGCAGTCTGTCCGGCCGAGAGACAGCGTGACGTGCCGTCGTATTCCATCACACTCCGGCGAGCGGTCAACGCTAGCCAGACAGCTCGGCGATTTCGCACCCTCTTGTGAATACCGCGGTCACTCCTAGTTGGGTATTGGCCACGTAATAGCTAAAGGCACACTCAGTCGGGCCCCCTTACAACATGCCCCAAGCACTTCCCACTGGCGTGAGGGCGGTAGTCAACAAGAGACAAGTTCCGTTACAACGAGCATGAAACCACATGTGACGTACTCACAGCCGTATGAGCAATACACAAGACTGCCCTGAGCAGGCAAAGGGATTATGAGAGATTATGCAATCTACTGCGGGCTATGCGTCTTCGGGGGAGGGAAACGGGCCTCCCTGATAGTGCCCACGCCTTGCGTAATAGTGCTGTGGGGGTGCTGTCTAGTGCTGTTTAGTGTCCCGTGAGTTTTGGTAAGTCTTGTCATATAGTGTGGGCGGGGTGTGTGTGTGTGTGTGTGTCCCCACATTCGACGAGCAGCAGCCGAGCAGAGCGGACGTCGCAGCCAAGCAGCCCAAGCAGCCAAGCCGCACGGACGCCCCTGTGTCAGCCAGTCAAGTCGAGCGAGCCACACCGCGCGGAGACCAGCGCTGAGTACACTGTACTTGGCGCCCCACCGAACGTCGGACCAACGTCAGGCCTTTGTCCTTCTCAGGACCAGTCCTGCCGCCATCTTAGCGTAACCTTAGCTTATTCTCTCTCTCTCTCTTCTCTCTCTCTCTCTCTCTCTTGCCGTTCTCGTTTTTTGCTCTCTGCATTAACCTGCCCTTTCTTGCAGCGCTCTGCACAGTGCTCTAGTACTGTACAGAGCTTGCCCACCACTGCACGGGCCGTGTGCAGTTCGCACCTGCCACCACTGTACGGCAAGTGTACAGTCCGAGTGCTCGCCTAGGCGGCACCGAAACAGCAAAAAGGCCTGCCACAGGCCAACATGGAGGAAACTGCCCACGAGGGCAGCAACGGGGGCTGTGACACCCCCGGGGGCTGTGACACCCCAGTGCATGAACCCTCCTCACCCTGGCAGCAGGTGAGGAAGGGAAAACGTAAGGAGAGAAACTCCCCAGCAGGGGAAAACGGCAAACGCGCCAAGAGTAATGACTTGGCCAAGGGGAGGAGGCTCTCTGAAACCTCCTCCAGTGGGGAAGAAGAAGGTCTTGACCACGAGTCAGACCTAGAAAGCTTGGGAGACCCATGCACGGAAGATCCGGCCAACCAGACTGGCCAGGAAGTGGAGGCCAAGAAGGCCGACAACAAAGGGAAGGCCGAGGCCAAGGCCAACCCAACACAAAACAACAAACCGTCCTACGCTGAGATAACATCGCGTAGGACAGCTCCCCAGGGAAGGAGGGGAGTGCAGAAAAAAGAGACGGCTCCCGTCTTTTGCCGGTTCCCAGTTATACTGGAGGACCAGATGATTGAGGCAGAGCCAGCCCGCCTGGCGGGACTGGCATTTAGGCTTGCGGGCCTAATCCGAGAGGCTGGGTATGGGGAGGTGACACACCTCAAGCCACTCGGCAGAACCAAGTTCGTGGCTGGTTGCTCCACCGAGCGCCAGCAGCAGCGACTGGCCAAGGCCACCAAGATTGGGCCAGTCAGTGTTCGGGGATACGTCCCAGTCCCCAAAGTTGAGGGCGTAATAACGGTACACGTTGACGCGACAGAGGCCGAGATTAAGGAGGCCATCGAGTCCGATGTGACGGTGGTGGACGTGAAGCGCCTCACCCTAAAAAACGGTGAGAAATCCCGTGCAGTGAGGGTGACGCTGGCTGAGACCACCCTGCCCGATCACCTCGTGATCAACAGGCAGGAGTATGGTCTCAGACCATACGTAGCGGAGGTACAACGATGCTACAAGTGCCAACGCCTGGGCCACGTGCAGAAGTCCTGCCCTGCAAAAAAACCAGTCTGTGCCGCCTGTGGTAAAACCGGCCACAAAAGCGAACACTGCAATGGCCCGAAGCGCTGCACCAACTGTCAGGGTGCACACTCGGCCGCCTACAGAGGCTGCCCTGCAGTAAAGCAGTGGAGCCTGGCGAACAGACTGAGGGCACAGGACTACATGCCCAGGGCCCAGGCGATGCACGAGGCAGGGAAGATTGCTGCCCAAAGAAAGGCGCAGTCCACCGCCCCACCACCTGCCGCCACCAACAAGGTACCCAACCTAGGATGGAGGCAGGAAGCCATCCCAAGGACGCCAGTCCAAAAACCAAGGCCTGCACCGAGGAAGAGAACAAACCTTCCTATCCCCGCACAGGCAAATTCCCCTTCCCCCACCAAGACTGGCACACCCGTGCAGGAACCAGTGACGCCTACGGCCCTGGACACGAGCGGACCAGACACCGCGAACCAAGGCCAGTCCAAAGCCACACCGAGGAAGAGCCCTGAAGAAGGACAGGCCCTCAGGGCCGAGAATGCTCGTCTACGCCGCGAAGCGGAGAGCATGAGGGGTATGCTAGCCAACCTCCAAGCCACCATTAAGGAGCTGAGGAGCGAGGTTCAGGCGCTCCGCGACGAGAGAGCGGGAAGGCCCGTACAGCCCCCCCAGCTCACCCCGTCCGCGGTCCAAAGCATGCTGCAACAGCTCCTCGCAGCCCTAAGTAATGGACAGGAATAGGAGAGGCAGCCATCCAGACACGCCCCCTAGGGGACTGTCCATCCTGCAGTGGAACTGCAGATCTGTGACCGGGAAGGCCCCCTTCCTACGCAGATACCTGCAGGACAAACCTAAGGTGGACGTCCTCATGCTGCAGTCCTTGAATGTGAGACTTCAGGCTCTCCCTCACCTGGATGGGTATTATTACCCCCCAGCCGTGGACATGGAGAAAGGGCGCGTCATGGTTGCCACGTATGTCAGCACTCGGCTATCATATGTGGATGCTGACCCGACGACACAGGCGAACCCCAGTACCCCTGGAGACTGCCGGCTCAACCTGAGAAGCCTGACAGTCTCGTTATCAGGGGGAAGGGAGCTCACGCTGGTAAACGTGTACTACCCAGACGGAATACCGGATGGGAGTGCCTGTGACTGGCTTAAAAATCTGGGTACGAGGACAGCAGATGCACGGAGAACTTGGGTGGTGGCCGGCGACTTTAATGCCAGCCACAGACTCTGGGATCCAGATGCAACGACGGCTGGCGGAATGCACTTGGCAAACGCGGTTCTAGAATCCAATCTGAGCATACTGAACGATTGCTCAGTGACCCGCATCGGCCAAGGTGGGCAGAGGAACAGCGCAATTGACATAACACTGGCAAGCCCAGCACTCTGCCTAGAAGCTACCTGGGAGACTGGAGATGACAATATGCAGTCAGACCACCTTCCGATCCACATTACGCTGGATCAGGCCGTCCCCACGGAGGCGGAGGTCAACTCCGACCCAAAGTATGCATATGACAAAGCAGACTGGGAGAAGTTCCGAACCCTGCTGGAAGCCGAATGCGAACACTTGAACCGCAACAGCTCTGACCAAGATATAGACTCTAAGTACGAGGAGATTAGAAGCATGATCCTCACCGCGGCCAACGCTGCGATCCCACAGTCACGCCCACAGCCCTCCGGTGGCGGCCGGCTGATAGGTGGTTGGTGGAACGCGGAATGCGAAGAAGCCACAGCAAAGAAAAGGCGGGTCCTCAGAGCGTTCAAAAGAAATATGACTGAGGAAAACAGAGAGCTGGTGCGGGCAGCCACCACTCACTGTAGCGAGGTTGCCGAAAAGCCAGACAGGAACACTGGGAACGCTTCTGCACAGAGCAGGTACAGGAACCCAAGGACAGCAGCAAGCTGTGGAGAATGATACGCGCTCACAGGCGAAGGGGCCGCCTGCCAGAAAGGGCTCTACTTGTCAATGGCCAAAAGACGCAGACTGCCAAAGAAAAGGCCGATGCTCTCGCCGAGACATTTGCCAAGGCCAGTCAAACGGAACACCTCCCCCCAGAAATGAGGGAATACCGGCGGACTGAAGAACAGAGATTTGAGAAGTCGGAGAATGACGGTCAAGCTCCCTCCAACGGCGACCTAACGCTAAAGGAGCTACGGACGGCGATTGGTAGCCTCGGCTCGCAAGGCAAAGCGACCGGGCATGACCCAATCTCGTACCAGATGATTCGCCATTTTCCAGACAGAATGGTCAAAGTTCTTCTGGGCTTCTACCAGACCCTCTGGGACTCTGGTCAGGTACCCAAGGCTTGGAAGAAGGCTGTAGTGGTCGCCATCCACAAGGATGGCAAGCCGCCCCACCTCCCAACAAGCTACCGCCCGGTCGCACTAACATCCCACCTGGGGAAGGTGTATGAGAAGTTGGCCAGAGACAGGCTAGAGTACCATCTGGAGAAGCATGGCATAATCCCGCTGTGCCAGGCCGGTTTCCGCAAAGGAAGAGGCTGCATGGAACACGTCGCTAGGCTCACCAGTGAGATCAAGAAGGCAATGGTCAACAAACACTCAGTGGTGACCACCTTCTTCGACATCAAGCGCGCGTTCGACACAGTGTGGCATGCCAAGCTTCTAGACAAACTGAACCGCATTGGCATCTCCGGGCGACTGTACCAATTTGTGCAGGCGTTCCTGGCAGACAGGAGGATCTCGGTGAGAGTCGGAGCCTCCCTGTCGGATGAGCACATCCTTGATATGGGCGTCCCGCAAGGCAGCGTGATTGCGCCTACCCTGTTCTCAGTCATGCTACACGACATTGAGGCCAAGGTCGGCAGGCCGGACATAAAAATGTCACTGTATGCAGATGACCTGGCCATTTGGACTGAGCTGCCCACTCAGTTGCCAGGAAAGACAGCTATCATGAAAAAGCTGTACGAAAGATGGCGGACCAAATTTCAGTCGTGTGTAGATGACATCCAGGGTTACATGGGGCAGAATGGCTTCCAGCTCTCCCCGGAGAAAACATCACTCGTGGTGTTCTCCAGGACTAACGGGGCGAAGAACGCCATGTCCATACAAATCGGGAACGTGACCATCAAACCTTGCAGCGAGGCTAAGTTCCTGGGAGTGACACTGAATGAACGCCTGCGGTGGCAGCCGCACATCAGCAACCTAACTGCAAAAGCTGCGCGATCAGTGAACCTGATCAAAATCCTGTCAGCTGAGAGATGGGCAACGCCCACGCAGCCTCATCCATCTGACGAACGCTCTGGTGAGATCCCGCCTTACTTACGGATGCGAAGCCTTCTTCGCACTGTCGAAGGCCCGAATTTCTGAAGCTTGAACGAGTTGAACTGGCAGCCCTGAAAACGGCAATTGGTGCAAGAAAAAGTGCGAGAAATGACCTGGTGTACCAGGAAGCAGGCTGGCTACCACTCAGGGAGGAATGCAAAAGGAGGTGTGCCAACTTCCAGGCTGCCATGCACGCTACTGAGACCACCTTGGGAGACAGGCTCACAGAGACAGTCCACCAAGGAGACCCTGATCCGGCAGGGTCTGGAAGTCAAAGCGCCACAAATATATCGGACGACTACCCCGATGGCGGAATACACACACGACATCTGGTCAGAGTGCGGAGCGACACCTGAAGTGGCACAAACTCCCAAGCCGGTCTTTCCTCCCTGGGAGCTGGCCAAGCCCGAGTACGAACATCGCTATGCTGAAGGCGCGTCAAAGAAAGCAGACTCTGCTCTTGCCACAACCCTGGCAAGAGAGAAGATTGAACAGCGCTTCTCCCAGCACCTGAAAAATCTACACGGACGGCTCTGTCCTAGATTCAGGAGAGGTTGGGTGCGCCTTTGTGATCCCAGACCTTGGAATCACAAGACGCTACAAACTCAACGCCGGGTTAAGCATCTTCTCAGCAGAGATGTATGCAATCCTCATGGCCTGCACGTTTGTCAACGACATGCCAAACCCCCCGCTGGGGGCGGTCATTCTGTCCGACTCCAAGTCCTCACTCCAAGCCCTAGAGAGAGGGGGCACGAGGAACAGGAGTGATGTACAAAGCGAGATCCTCTTCCTGGCCCATCAGATCATCACGAAGGGAACCGCCCTAGCCCTCATGTGGCTACCCTCCCACAGCGGGATCAGGGGAAATGAGCTGGCCGATCGCGCGGCCCGGGGTGCCACCGGCGATGGCATGGAAGCAAAACTACCCCAGACACTCAGTGAAGCGAAAAGTAAGATACAAAGAGCGGCCCACACTCTCAGGGAGAGGAAACTCCCGTGCATTGTGTGAGGAAAATGGCTGGGTCCACCTCCCGGGTGGCCAAAACCACGTGCCACTTTTCCCGCGCAGGCACTCTGCAATCATCTGCAGAATACGCACACTGTGCTGCGCACACACATGGAGTAACGACCTCTGCCAGTGTGGGCAGCCCCCAGACGTCCGCCACATTGTAAACGGATGTGATGGCCTGCCCGCCAACCTCCAGCCGGTCTGGGACCTGAGAGGACAGATACTCACTGAAGACGGTAGACTTCCTCAGGCCACACCAAGCCCTAGGTGATAGGCCAATGAGAACCCTGGCCGACGCGATCGTCAGATCAGATCTGACAAAATGGTTCTAACACCAAAGAGCGAGGGGACACCCCGGCTATGATCTAAAGGCAAAAAAGTACGGATGACAGAACAGACTGTGGCACTGAAAAACAAACTCAGACCAGGCATCTGAAAGCCAAGCAGAGATCCTCTGACGTTGCCCAAAGCTAAGCAAATCAGCCCACACTCACCCCAAAGACACTCGCCCAGCCAAGCAGCCAAAGACACATGCCAGGAACAACTTGTCCTTAAGGGCCAAAAGCCATAGGACGTAAAGCAAGCTAATGATGATGAATGTGTGTGTGTGTGTGTGTGTGGGGAGGGGGGATAGGGCTGTGGGCAGTTAGGAGATAAATACAGGATGCAGACCGAGACACCGACACGCGGGAGCACCGCGGCAGACGCTGAGATGATCACTCCTGTTTTGCTTGCTGTTCTCGGTAAGAACTACGACTAGCAGATGTGTTTCGTCGGTAAGTGAACGTACTAGCGAGTGTTGTAGACACATTTGTGTGCCGTGCGTGTGTGTGAAAGCGTGGGTTTGTGTGAAAGCGAGAGATTGTGTGTGTTTTGTACGTTCAGATCAGTGTGCGTGCGTGCGTACGTGCGTGCGTGCACTGATGTGTGCGTGCATGCGTGTGTCGGTGCGTGTGTTTGTGAGAAAAAGACTGAGCGAATGCGCGCATGCACGATGCCTTTTTTGGGAGGTTTGGGTTTATCTGCTTTTTTCAGTTTCAGTTGATTTCATTTGATGTCAAGTTCCCCTTGTCAAACCAACATCGTAACCAGGCAAATTCGGTACACCGCCTCCGCCTGCCATGCAATCTCTTTCTCTCTCAAACACAAATTTCCATAAGAAAGAACAGCACTGACTTGCTTACACTGTCATGTGATTTATTCTTTCTATGGACTGCATCTCAGTGTGTACACTTTTATATTATTCTCTCTCTCTCTCCTCTCAAACACACACACACACACACACACACACACACACACACACACACACACAATGGGTCCTACTGAAAACAAGGCCAACTTTAGTGAGAGCGCAACCTCTCCCCCCCAAAAAAACAAACAAAACAAACAAACAAACCCACACACAAAAAAAACAACTCCCCCCCCCCCCCAAAAAAAAAAAAAAAAACACCAAACAAAAACAAAACAAGTATACAAACAAAAAACCGCGGAAATAACCACAAACAAATGTAAATAATGGTGACACAAATTCTAAAACAGATGGTTTGGCCTATTCTGAAATTCATATTTAAAAAAAAAAAAACCGGGCCCAGCCCAAACCCTCATTTTAAACCTAGATTACTAACCCTGACCCTCAGACTCGGTTACTAGTGAGACTTAGTAGGGCTTCGTACGGAGAACTTCGTTGAGCAGCGTAACCCACTTGCATGTAAATTAGGCACGTTACGGGTACCATTAGCTAATCGCAGCGCGTTAGCAGCTCGCGGCCTCTGCCGTGTGAGCCTAATTTACATGTAAATGGGTTACGCTGCTCAACGAAGTCCTCCGTACGAAATCCTACTAAGTCTCACTAATGTTGCACACTTTCCCGCCTTTTGGATCCTGCACGATTTTAAGCCCTGTATAATTATGACACATTGCTGAGCCGACCAGCCATCCACGCACCAGGCTTAGTAAATTAGCTGTGGTCATTGTTGAGGGGTCCTACTAATTCAGTACACACTGGAAACCAGGTCAACTATGGCCGAAGTCTCGGGTTAGATTAGGGTAAGAAACTGACGAAGTTTATGGCTAGTCAATAGTGAGATTTAGTAGGACTTCGTAAGGAGGACTTCGTTGAGCAGCGTAACCCATTTACATGTAAATTAGGCTCACACGGCAGAGGCCGCGAGCTGCTAACGCGCTGCGATTAGCTAATGGTACCCGTAACGTGCCTAATTTACATGCAAAGTGGGTTACGCTGCTCAGCGAAGTTCTCCGTACGAAGCCCTACTAAGTCTCACTATTTAGTGACGTAAGTGGCAAAAGCCACGAGCGCGCTTCTGCTGTACGTGGGCAAGCTCCCCCAGGATTTTTTTTTTTTTTTTTAAAACTAAAACGTGTGAAAGTTGCTGCACGCGTTTTGGCATGATTTTAAGTGCTTCTGTGGAGGAAACTACTCTATCTCTGCAGGAAATTTATTTTTTTGAAATAAACTAACGTCTGTGCAGTGTGGTGCGTTCTGGCATGATCAGTTTAACCTGCTTCAGAGAAGGAGCCACACTTCTTTTTTTTTCTTTTCTTTTTTTTTTTTTTTGGGGTGGGGGGGGGGGGGGGGGTAGCCAAAGGAGGAAAATTTTAAGCCCTGCATGATACAGCAGCCTGTGTCGAACTCTTACATATTCACTCTTGGTCCGGCAAAACGAGCTGAATGGAAACTCCACATGCAAAACATGTGGGTTCTCGTCGACTCTGTATATGAACATGCAGGTCTGCTTGGCCTGACTTACTCTGCTGCGGTTGCGTAGTTGTAGGTTAGAAGACGTCTTCCATACGCAGCCTGAAAAATGACATGATGCAAAAAAACTGCTGCATTGGTTTTAGTACATTAAAGATTTTTAATGATCTTTGGTGTAAGTTGTTCTATTTGGGGTTTTTGTGTTGTGTGTGTGTGTGTGTGTGTGTGTTGTATTTTTGGTTGTTTTAGTTTGGTTTCACTGATAGTTTGTTTGCCTGACTTGCTTGTGTGTTTTGAAATTTAAGACAAGGACTTGAAAATAACAAAACTGCTTTACTCACCTATATAAAATTCAATGTTTGACAAAGACAATTGTGAATTTGCACTGTGTGTGAATTTACAGATATTCTGTCTGTGTGTGTGTGTGTGTGTGTGTGTGTGTGTGCGTGTGTGTGTGTGCGTGCACGCTGGCAAACACCTGCCAAGTGCAAGTAAACTTATAAATTCCAACACTCAAGAAAGAATTGAAAACAACTTTAAACCTGAACAACAACAGCAACACAAATCAACATGAACAACAAAACAAAGGAACTTAACAAAAAAAAAACACAATGAATCAATGAAACAGTAACTTGAACGCCAGTCAAAACACAACCACCTCTCTCATAATATTATAGAGAGAACTTTGTGAAAAACGGTTTCAAATTCCTATACTTTGGTGATGTTGGCAAGGGCATCCTGGCCTCCGTTTCTTTCATTGTCCTTGGCCTGACAAAGTCACAACGTAACAAAAGTGCAGTATTTTCACATGACAAAAATGACAAACATTTCAATGGCCAAAAAGTGAGAAGATACCAACTACGGAGGCCCATCCCCTTCTCCAACGAAGGGAAATAATCCCATGGCTACTTCCTAAATGTAAATCAAATTGTGATTTTGGTCCACTAAAGATATGACAAGTTTCTATTACAGAAAGGGTACTAGACACACTGTTTCAGGGATGTCACTGGTGCCCGGACACAGGACTATGACCGATAGACTTGGCCAAATGTCCGATGAAAAAACTGTCGGGCAGGACAGATGTCCGATTGTTTATTTCAAGAGGAGGTCATATGTCCGATTGCGTTTCTGTTGATCGCGGACAAACTAGTGACATTTTTCCGAGTGAGGGCTGCCGCCTTGCGCTACTCGGAGAACTTGTGTTTATGTGGTTCCTGTTTTACAATGCTTTATTGTCGCGCGCCAGAATGTCCTATTGTTTCATTCCAATTCAAGACAAATGTCCTATTTATCTGCCACCTTCCAGGACATTTGTCCTATAGGTTTCAAGCTCCAGTGACATCCCTGCTGTTTTACACATTTCCCCTTTCTCTCCCAGTAAATTCTTCAATTCCTTTCCAACTGCTTGATGCAATGTGACAGGGAGATCTGGTTTAGTGGTTAAAGCACCCGCCATGGATCCTGATTAATGAGTTCAAATCAATCAATGGCGGGCAGGAATTTGGTTGGGGATTTTACTTTACCAAATCAATCAAGAATCACATGCAGACTCATTTGCAATGCCCATCTTGCCTTTATGCACATACACACACATACATCTTTAATATCAAAATTTGATGTAAAAATCTTGAAAATATTCTGAGATATTTAAAGAGACCCATTGCCAAGCAGTTCTAACAGATGAAAAGAAACTTGGTGCTGGAAAGTGCTGTTCATTTAGAAATTTGGCGGTGAAAGAATGAATGGTAAAAACACACTGAAATACAAATACATGAACAAATGATTTGATTCATCCACTCATTCACAATTGCGTTACAAATATGTGAACGAAAAAAAGAATGTATTAATTACAGGGTGGACATGGCTACGAGGCCGGAATCGGGAGCGCTGATTTTGATCAAAGCCTGAATTTCTTTGAACTTGGGATGGTCTTTATCGCCAACAAGCTGCAGCAGGAGTGCCTCGCTGGTCGTCACAATCGCTCCCATTTGGCGGAAACGCTGACAGGAAAACAAAAAACAAAAAAAATGGTGAATGATTTTTATCTGCCCCCCCCCTCCCCTCCCCACAGCCTCCACCCCCCACCCCACAAACACACACACACACACTCACAAAGTCTGTTTCAGGTTTATATATTACACTAAGGATTTTTTTGTTGTGGTTGGTGGTGGTTTTGTGTGTGTGTGTGGGGGGGGGGGGGGGCTGAAAGGATAAACTGATGAAAAGTGAACAAAACACATCCCTTGCCCACAAGTGAGTATTATTTTTCTTCACCGAAAATGTGGTATCTGGCAATCTGGAATCCTAGGACGAATCAAATAAAAGCGACATAAAAGGGACAGAAACCACTTCACTTTCACAAAGGACGGCACGGGTCAACGTTTCGCCTTCCTCAGGACACAAACAAATGGGACATGAAGGTGAAAGCCGAAACGTTGACCCATGCCGTCCTTTGTGAAAGTTAAGTGGTTTCTGTCCCTTTTATGTCGCTTTTATTTGCTTAACTTGTAACCACTTCGCAGTCATTACCGTTTCCTTTTCTAGGATGAATCATTTTTTATTCATTCATAACAGGTAAGCATTATTTCTCTATTTTGTTCTTTGGCACTGCCGTACCCATACTCTAAGGACTGTGTTGACCTTCTATGGCATACAGGCAGAGGCAAAGAAGTCAGGTAACAAAAAACAGGCGAGAGCACACACACACACACACACACACACACACACACACACACAGTAAATAATGAAACCAGCAGCATGTAAGAAAGAGAAAAATCTTCACCTCCATGGCAAATAAACGATCCATCTGACTGCGGGAACTGCAGGCGTCAGCAATGACGTGAACCTCAAACCCTTGTTTCAGCAGGTCAATCACTGTCTGCTGGATGCATACGTGGGTCTGTAACACACACACACACACACACACACACACACACACACACACACACACACACACACAATTTAAACAGAAAAAGAGACTTGCTCTTTTGCCCATGCATGTCAAGGAGTAGATGTACATGTATACTTTACTTCTTCTTTTTTTTTTTTTTTTTTTGGGGGGGGGGGGTGGAGGGGTGGGGTGGGTGTAATTTAAATTTAGTACCTGCACAGCATGTGACTGATGAATGCTCACTGGATCAAAAACTAAATTCTACAATGTAGCACATACAAGTATATTAAGTGTCTCACTGTTTCACCCAGCTATTTTAAATGAGTGGCCAAAAACAGCAATTCAAACAAACAAACAAAAAAAACACATGGGTGGGTGTTTGGGGGTTTAATGTCCTTTTCCACCCATACGGATGATATCAAAGACAGTGCAACAATGATAAGGCCAGCACAAATATTTGGCCTCAGCCAGATTCGAACTCACAACGCCAGCATTGGAAATCCGGCCAACACTCTACCATTCGGCTACCCAAGATGCCCACAAAAAAAACCACATGACTGTTAAGGAAACATGCAAAGCTGTCAGTGGAAAACTCTTCTATGATGGCTTTGAATTGTACCCACCTCAATACCAAACAGTACAATGTGTTTCACTTTGCCCTCACAGAGAGTTTTGAGTGTTCCTTCCACTTCAGGCAACACCATGCTAAACTTGGTCTTGGGAACGACGCACACAGCAGAGCTGACATCAAGCTCTTGAACTGTACTGCCGAGACCTTTGGGATACTGTGGAAAAGAAACAACAACAAAAAAAAGTGGCCTCAAAACTGTTGTAGTATACTGCTTTTTTTCACCTACAGTGCTTAAAACATACTGACTTGATGGCTGCTACATTTCATTTCTGCCAATAGCCATACACAGATTAAAGAAATATCACTTGGTATCAACTAGTCCTTGCACCCACTTACTGCACTTTCAACTAATTTCTATAAAGTCACATTATTAATTGAAATGTATGTATATATATTTACATCATATTGCTGAAACAATTTCTGCAGTGCACTAATTAGGTCGGTGGTATAGTGGTTAAGAGACTTGTCACCAATGCGTGAGGTCAGGGGTTCGAGTCCCAAAGTCGGGGCAAAGAATTTTTCTTTTCGTATGTGGCACCGTTCATTTGGGCCGATCGTCGGGGTTTTCTCTCCGGGTACTCCGGCTTCCCCCCTCTGCTTTGGAAATGTTCAGCCCACCAAATTTGAAAAAAAAATGCAATTCGAAATTCCGAAATTTAAATAGGTGAGCTGACCCTTCGCACCACGTGATTGTAATGTGTTTATGTCCAGTGTGTGAGAGAATGCGTGTGATTCACATGAGCATGCGTGTTGGGTTCAGTTCGCGGCGCTGTGAGCCAATTTGTGAAACTGGGTAAAGCGCACACAATACTTATTATTATTATTATTAATTAGCAGAGTTAGCAGTGCATACCTGTTCTGTCACAACCAATGGGATGTTCAGAATTTTTGTTGCGCTGACCTAGGGGCAAAACAAAACATTCTTGGTTAAAAATTCTGGAATTTGATCGTCGTTCTCTACTGATGACATTAAAAACTTTTTTCTTTTTTTTTAACTGAAATGGGAATCAAACTTTACTTCCTTGGACCAGAGACACACACATGTATGTCTCTGCTTGGACATAAAATCGTGTCACACAAAATATTAAGAACGCTCTCGGAATTACAGCGAACAAAAAACAAGAAAAAACTACAAGCAGCTTGAAAAGCCCTGTTGGCCTACATGAGCGAAGGGGTGAAAGGGATTATGCAACTGAGGTGTATCTCAACTTTCGATTTTGACAACACCCACCCAGAGTCCCAGGCGTAAAAATATATCTATCAACAACTGTTGGGAAAAATCACCAGTCTCTTCGCGACTTCGACAATGTCGGGGAAGAATTTGATGGCTGGTCGAAACTTCTCTTGCATATCGCACATGAAAAAGACCGTTTGGTCAAGCTTTATGTCTCCGAGGCGAAGCTGGGAAGCCATTTTGACAAAGCCCGACCGAGTTGTCTGCCTTGGGAGACAAAGTCTAGGGAGTAATCAGTGCTGTACTCAGTCTCAGTGTTTCAAGAATTTTGTGGAAGAAATTTGTTATCGAGAAGCAAATTGTGTATATATATGTATTTTTTATACTATACAGCTCTTCCTGACAAGAAGTGTAAATTATTCCAAGTTAAGTTGGCCATACACTTCCCTGAGCCTAAGGATAGATCCCCAACGCTTAATGAAAATGGCGTCGTCTACACCGGCAAGTCAAACCCCAATAAAGACCTTCGGTGAAAGGCCAAAGTCTTTCGCTCTTGAAGAAAATGGCGAAAGATATTACATTGGTTCGGAGGTAACGTATCATTCTACCAAAATGTTTGATTTGTAGTTCATTTGATCGTGGTAAAATTAGCTTTTTAGTGATGCTTCTTGGCAGGCACGATCTGCTCTCTTTGTTCTTCGGGCGTTTTGCTCATTGAAAAACATTCCAATTTCAAAAGGCACAAATACTGTTCCACTCCTAGCATCATAGTTCATAGACTCTGTCGCTTTGTGAAAGATTTTATGATTGTAAATAAAACTCGCATTAGAGCATGAGTGGTCATCTGTGACTGGTACATGTGACGCTGGCTGTGTCAGTGTGTGTGTTTTGCCACATTTTGGATGGGATGAGAAGTAGATGGAAAAGGTTTATGTGCGGTAGATCTTTCAATGAACAGAATGCTTCACGAGAAATTCATTGGCCGAAAACACAAAAGGGAAATAAAAAAGGATGGTTTATTCACAAAGCGAAAGTCATTTTGACAGTTTAGTATACTACAAAGTACAGTGACTGAACGAGTAGCATTTCTCTCTTACTAGGTGGGGAACTATCTGCGGATGTTCCGAGGGTCATTGTACAAGAAATACCCGTCCATGTGGAGAAGGCTGATCACAGTGGAGGAGAGAAAACGAATATCAGCAATGGGTGTGTTGCGTACAAGTCACCACAACTGATGGTTATGGTGCTACAATTACAACTCAGAGTCAGAAGAAGCACAGGTCACCTTCAGTGCAACTGTTGTGGTCCCCAGCCCAGGTTTCCCAAGAGAAGTGCGAAAAAAGCGATCTCTGGCAGGGCTTAAATCTTACACCTTTTTGGCAGATTTCCACTTTTGGCTAATACTCCCCCCCCCCCCCCCCCCCCCCCCCAAAAAAAAAGTGTTTCCTCCTCTCATGCGCTCATGCCAAAACACACCAGATTGCAGAGATTTTGGTCAAGTTTTAAAAATTCTCCGCCCAAAACAGTGGTTCCTCTTCTGATGCACTTGAAATCATGACAAAATGACCAAATTTGCAGAGATTTTAATATAATTTATTGAACAAAACTTCCAGGGGAGCACGTCCCCCGTACGCCCCTAGCATAACGCATCTGCCTTACAGTTACACTAAATGCAACACACTTTTTTCTAATTTTTGTATCATACACCATTGCCTCAGTGAAAATGAGAAGCAGTCGGAAGTTAATTACAGCCCAATCCTCGGTCCCCCTACCCCCCACCCCACACAAACCCATCCCCTCCTCCACCACCCCAAAAGAAAGAAAAAGAGGTACATGTACTGCAAGTGATCTGTGCTTTCATTTTGACAACCCACAACAGTAAACAAGTTGTGATTGTGTTCACATCATAGCTTATTAAATAAAAATAAAAAAGTTTAAAGCTCTTGATTTACTGCATGCTTAGGTTATGTACTTCATCGATCATCAAACACATTTTGTCACCCACCTCGCATCTTGTCGCATGCATGATATACCATACACACAGCAACATATAGTTAGATAGAAATCTAGTTCCTGTTTCTTACCCTGTTAAGGTTTTGGGATGCACTCTCTAGCCACGAACATCACGCTGCTAAAGGCGTCAGAAGTAGACGAGATCCTCGACGGAAACGACGAAAAATACAAGGCCGTCTCCATTGGCAGTGACACGTCATACTCCAGGTATAGTGGGCAATTTTCGTTATTTTGTTACAAACGGTGTCCTGTAAAATTTACCCAGTGTTCCAGTTCTTTAAGAGGCTAATCTGGGATCCTAATTGGTGTTTGTTTTTTTCTTTTTTTTGTTGGTTTTTGTGAGTGAGATTGAGTTAGACTATGTTTCTTTTGACTTGATACAAGAACGCGAACGCAGTCCGCATTGAAACAAAAATAAGGACACACTAAATGCCACTGGTTGTTTCTTTGAATCCATACCAAAATTGTATCCGCAAATCCAAGCGGAAAACCGGCCCCCGTAGTGTAGTGGTTAGCACTTCGGACCATGGACCGGGAGACCCGGGTTCGAGTCCCAGCCGAGACAAGTGGGATTTTTCCTACCTAGGTCGGCTCCTACCCAGAGCGGGTGTGCTATGGGCCCGATCGGGAGGCTGTTGCCACACAGCCGAGATTCACCCACTTCACGGGTGCGACTTTGGGGGTGCTTCCCTTAGTATGACACGTCGTATGATGTGGATGATTACACGGCCGGCACCGCAGGTGCCGTACTTCACGGGCCTGGTTAATGCCGGGATATTTATGACAGGAAGCGTGGAATGCGGCCCTGTCCCGCAGTCCCAAACCACATGGACCTCCATAGCATCATCTTATTATCATCCTCATCTCCATCATCATGCATAATAAAAATTGTCCCGGCTTCCGAGTCCTCCGTGGGTTCCACCCATGACCTGGGAGGAAACACCACTGGAGCTGGCAAAGAGTTGGGACAGCCAAAAAAAAAAAAAAAAAAATCCAAGCGGTAAAATACCCTGACCGGAGAGCTTTTTTTTTTTTTTTTTGCATGAGTGCATGTATGCGGATGGGTGTGTCCTGACAATGGCATCACTTCTCTCGTTGTTCCACTTTCCGCTTTCCTCACTTATAAAATATTTCTTATGGCAAATTGGAAACCTCCCCATATATAACGTGATTCTCATTTTGGAGAGCACTGTGTTTTGAAACAGATTGCAGAGTGCGTTTGGGTTCAATATTCGGACAGAAGGAAACAGCCTGACACTAGACATTTTCACTCTCTCTCTCTCTCTGATGAGGGTTTCTCCAAGTTTCATGTTGATCAGGCTGGGAATTTTTCAGTCATTTGGCAATTTTCGCCCAAATTTACTATTCTTTCAGCCAAACAATTCCAAGTGTCAGCCAAAGGAAAGGAGGGGGGGGGGGGGGGGGGAAGAGATTGCACACAGTCATGGGTGGATACAAATGCCATATGGCATAGTCTAACTTCATTTTTGAAGGCTTGAATGTCAGGATTTTACTTTTTGGTGCCAAGAGAGGCTGCTAAATGCCTTTAGAAATTCTAAAATTTGTTTTCTTAAGTGGGGCATTGCCCCCTTGGTCCCCTAGCAGGACGCTGCCTCTGCACCCTGATCTAGGTTTCAGTCTTTTTTTTCCCGTCACTCAGCAATTCCCCAGTCTGATTGATAGATGGTTCAGGTTGCTTCCCTTTGAGTGGTAGAGACCCATTTTACTACTATATACTAGAGGGTGGAACCGGTACGATTTCTCAAACCGGTTTTTACAATAGAAAACCGAGGTTTAAAACCGGTTAACCAGCTATGTATACGTCATCTATTGTTTCTAACGTTTCCCAAGAGATGGAAGGGGGAAGGGAGGGGGTCTCCTAGTACTCCAGCTTCCTGTACCCTTGCGTTGGAAATGTTCAGCCAACAAGGGTGGGTGGGTGGGTGTTTGGGAGTTTAACGTCCTTTTCCACCACATAGGGATGATATCAAAGACGAGGCAACGATGAAAAAGCTAGCACAAATATTTGGCCCTAGCTGGGATTTGAACTCACGACCCGAAAGTTGGAAGTCCAACGCTCTACCATTCGGCCACCCCGGTTTCCCTGTTCAGCCAACAACAACAACCACAACAACAACAACATGATGATGATGATGAGGAGGAGGGGGAGGAGGAGGGTGTCTTGTAACGGGCTGAAAAACGACGAGTGATGTTCCCTCTAGATAAAACCGCGAGTTTTCCGTTTTTTTTTTACAGGCCAAACCGAGTTTACCGAACCGTGAGAAAGTCGGGACCGATTTTAACGGAAAACCGGTAAAACCAAACACCCCTACTATATACTAGCACTGTATTTTGTTCCACACTTTATGCTGACATGACTGAGAAGAAAACCTGAGCAATTGAGAGAGAGTTCAAGTTGAGCGATAGAGATGTGATCACTGATGATGCTAGGGTAATGGTGTATGTTATGTGTAGTTTATGTACGCGCCCTGAGCTCTTGTGAGATGGGGTGCCACAATACCGGTTATTATTACAGTCAAAACCTGTGTAAGGCGGTCACCCAAGGGACTGGGTCAAACTGACCACCTTAGACAGGTGGCCGGGTTATCCAGGGTGTCATGTCAACAGCTAGTGTGTCAGGGGATCCTCTGGGGTGACCAGGTTAGACAGTGGTTTGGCTTATACAGGTGACCGCCTTGGCAGGTTCGACTGTATTACATGTATTAATTATTATTACGTTACATACATTCTAGCTGCTTCTGAATGTTACCTGAGCCTGCGTTTGTTTGTTTTGTTGTTGTTGTTGTTGTTGTTTTCTCCTCCAGGAACTTTCAAAGGAGCTTCTTTTGCATTCTGTATGGATTTTCAGATAAACTGTTTGATTTTTGCAGAGATGCGAAGTCAAAGAGGGGCAAACAACTGGGTACAACAATTCCAAGCAGCTCTCATCATCTGGATGCTGTCCCCTGTTCCACTCACATCAACCGGAATCGTCTTGGCAAACCAAAAATACGCACGTTTCCACTCTGGTAAATAGTTGGTCGTCTCCTTGCTGTCTGTGCTCCAACATTTCAGATAAATAAGTGAAGATAGTGACAAGTTTGAAGTGGCCTCTTAGCTAAAGTGGTCACCCTAAATCCAATTTCTTTTCTACACCCGCAAAAATAATCATAATAATAATAATCGCATTAATATAGGCGCTTTATCCCAAATATTTTGGCTCAAAGCGCCGCCGAGCTAACCCAACACGCACGCTTCACGTGAATCACACGCATTCTCTCACACACAGGACATAAACGTATTACAATCACGTGGTGCGAAGGGTCAGCTCAGCTATTTAAATTTCGGAATTTAGATATGCATTTATTTTTCAAACTTGGTGGGCTGAACATTTCCAAAGCAGAGGGGGAGGACAGGCCGGAGTACCCGGAGAGAACCCCCGACGATCGGCCCGATATGAACGGTGCCACATACGAGAAGGAAAAATTCTTTGCCCCGAGTGGGGCTCGAACCCCTGACCTCTCGCATTGGTGACAAGTCTCTTAACCACTAGACCACCGACCGCTGCAAAAAAAAGTCTTGACTGTGTAAGTGTGTTAGTACATGTGAAAGACTGCACCATCATCTGTTGTTAGTTTGTTTGTGTTCATTTACATAAATTCAGCAACATTAGAGTAAAAACTGGACATTCACTATAAAAATCAAAAGATGTCAAAACGTTTATCAACAACAACAAAAAAGCTTTGTTGGGTTTTGGTTTGTTTTTTTTTTTTTTCTTTGTGCGTGTGTGTGTGTGTTTGTCAAGTCAAAATACTTTATTTATCCCCGTAGGGCACTGCATGCGGGCGAGCATAAGACACATAAAAGAAGTCAAGATCACTAAATTCATATATAATTGTTCTCTCTCTCTCTCTCTCTCTCTCTCTCTCTCTCTCTCTCTTTTCTTCTCTCTCTCACTCACACACACACACACACACACACACACACACACACACACACACACACACACACACACACACCCTGCATTTGGTGACTAGGGTTGTTTTTGTTTTTTTTTGGGGGGGGGGTCTTGTTTTTGTTTACAAGTGTTTGGCTTTATAAAAAATCTTTTTTGTGCAATAGTAAAAGCATTTTGTTTTGTTGTTGTTTTTATTCAGAGTTCAGGCATTCATTACTTCCAAAGTCCATGCCAGCAACAGCGGTAGTGTGATGTGTAGTGTGGGCTGAGGTGTTATGTATTTTGCAGCTTTGACGACACTGACCCGGCCAAGATACACGATAACGCTAATCATCCCGAGGTGCTCATCCCCATTCGCTTGGACATGGAAATAGAGGGACAGAAACTGAGAGACTGTTTCACCTGGAACAAAAACGGTATGTTTATGGAGGGGCTTGTGCAAGTCTCCGTCTCGTGCAAAATACACTTGACAGATTATTTTTTTGGCAATGTGCGCAAGACTATGGTCAAAAGGACATTGCCACAAATGAAAGCAATCCAAACTTTGGGTGTTTATTTTTGGTGGTTGTTTTTTGCTGATTGTTTTAGGTAGCAGTAACATTGCCTTCATTGCCATACAAAAAGTAATTGCTCAATTCTAAAATTTTCCTTTTCCAGTTACTTACACTACAGTGATGGTGCGATACTGTTTTTGCCCACACATTTATAGATTATATATATATGTATGTATGTGGTTTCTATTGTGTGTATACATGTATGTATGTATATGTGTACAATGTATGTATGTATGTACGTATGTAGGCTTTCACGTACGTCTTTGTGTATGTATATATACTGGATATAAAAAAAAGTAATAAAATTTTTTTTTTTAAATTCCTTTTAATTCAGCCCTAAACTTTGCATGTCATCTAAAACAGATACTAGTTAATTTATTACAGACAAATATGTACATGTATCATCCACAGTCACACTCTTACATGCACATGGAAGGAAAGTTAAAACTTTGCATTTTCTAATATTACTCTGAGAGACTGTCCAACAAATTATAGTATAATAAGGGTAAGGGCAAAGGCCGTTCTTAACTGGGCAAACCACCCAGTCCGGCGAACTTGTTCGGCGAACTGCGTTTTGTATACGAACAGGGCTGAGCGCGCACACGTACGTAGTTCTAGAGGTTCGACTGAACTAGTTCTCTTTCCTTAACCGACCATTAATGATATGCATACGTCATCGCCCGAACAAGGTGGACTCGGAAGTTGAGACAATCGTAAACAACCAAATTGGCCGCCTTCGTAGATTGAGACGACGAGGCATTTGCGGTAGTTATCATTTTGAGTGAACTCTTGGAAGCCGAGGAAGAGGAGAAAAGAGGAAAAGAGTGCAAGAGAGGGGAAATGTCAAAGTGAGGCGATAGCCGCCATGCTGTCCGCATTTTTTCCTCAACTTTGTACATGCGCACAACAGCTCTCCCCGAGCAACCAATCAGAGCGCAGGATCGGCCAAAGGATTGCGAGGGTTCCCACGACATGCTATGCAGACCTCAAACCTAGTTCGGTGAACCTTTCGAACCAGGGTTTGGGAAGAAGTGTTCTGTCGGTTAAGAAACAACGTGCGCGAATCTAGTTCGCCGTACTCTTCGAACCTAGATTGCGAACCAAATGTGCGCCCGGTTAAGAACGGCCTGAATGGGTTTTGTTGTTGTTGGGGCAAAGGGTGCAATTTTATTTTCATTGCTATTGTGGGTTTAATTGTACATGGTACAGTCCAAAAGATTGGCCAACATAAACTGCATGTTTGTCAAAACATCCCAAGGAAACAACCTGACAAGCAGCAGGTTTTCTTGCTGTTAGCTTAGGGTTTCAGCTTTCCATTTTGTTTTAAGCTAATTTTGTTTTTGATTGTGAAAAGAAGGTCACAGTTTCCTGTATTTCTCACTCTCAGTTACTTTGCTGTGTCACTGTGAATGTGCTTTTCTTCCAGAATCGACACTTACACCGGAGCAGTTTGGAGAGATCCTTTGCGATGACCTCGATCTGAACCCCATCAACTTTGTCCCAGCGATCGCCCAAGCCATCAGACAACAGGTCGAGGCCTACCCTACAGACACTCCTTCTGAAGATCAGGCAGCTGACCAACGGGTTATTCTGAAGGTGACTACTGCCAATATTTGTGTGTGTGCTCCTGTGTGTGTGCGTTTGGACTGTAGAGGCATGGCAGCTTTTCTCAGATCTGCAGTTTTCTTAGGAATGGTACCTGGGTTACTTGGCTGCAAAAAAAAAATCGGACAAAAACGAATTCTGTGCAAAAATTGTTTGGTCTGGTTTGGGTTTTTTTTTTTTTTTTGTTTTTTTTTGGGGGGGAGGGGGGGGGGGGTTGGTTTATTTGGGTTGTTTGTTGTTTTTTCTTCTTCTTTGTTTGTTTGTTGTTTTGGGGGGGGGGGGGGGGTGGAGTGTACTTGGAAGGTTCTTGCAGCTCTGGTCAGCTGTGACAGAAACCTTTGTGCTTTTGTGTTTCTGTCTGTTGCACTGCACTGACTAACTAGCCTTCTCTTACTGTTTGCAGCTGAACGTTCACGTGGGGAATGTTTCACTCGTCGACCAGTTCGAGTGGGATATGTCCGAACCAGAGAACAGTCCAGAGGAGTTTGCCACCAAACTGTGTGCTGAACTAGGTATTTATATGAAATTGCGTAAGATTGAGTGATTTGTGTATGGAACTAGAAGTGGTTCTTTTACTTCTTTTCTTCTTTTTATTTCTTGTTTTTAATATGAGGTCAGCTGTTCCTCCCCAAGTGGACAGTGCATGTCATGCATCGGCTTCGATCATAATTGGATAAATACCACTGTTTAGTTTGGGTTGGTTTTTTTTTGTAACTCAACACGTGTGTGTGTGTGTGTGTGTGTGCTGTCAGGCAAGGGAGTTTTCCTCAAGCTGGAGGATTTCAGGCCATTTTAGAGCCCCAGAACCATTTTTTAGATCTGTGTGAATCCAGGGAGAAAATGGGGGGGGGGGGGGGGGGGGGGGGGGTAGTCTTTTTGCTGTAGTTAGTTGTCCCTGCTTGGAGATGTTTAATATGTTTACTTTATGATGTACGTCGTAAAAACATCACTTGTATTTGCAGGTTTGGGTGGGGAGTTTGTCACAGCAATCTCCTACAGTATCCGCGGACAGCTGAGCTGGCATCAGCGAACATACGCATTCAGGTCAGTTCATGACGACTACGGTCCAGCTCTACATTTGTCTGGTGATGGATGACTTTGGATGAACCTGCATTGGTCTCCATCCAGAAATGACTCGATGTGATACATTAACGCCTGCAAGCTATTTTAAGACTAGCCTTTAGAAGCGTGCTTTGCGTGGTGTCCTGTGCTATTCTTGAAATCCAGTCATTCCAAAATTCCATGATGACGCAGTTTGTTTCCAGCGTTTGTACATATCACTATAGTATCAGCCATCCTTGCTGAGAATTTTTTAACTTAAAATTTTTTTTTTTTTTAACATTTCCAGCGAAGCACCACTTCCAACAGTAGAAGTCGCCATCAGAAACCAGAACGAGGCAGACTCATGGTGTCCGTTCCTGGAGACCCTCACAGACGCAGAGATGGAGAAGAAAATACGCGACCAGGACAGAAATACCAGGTAAGTTTGAGGACGATTACTTGTATGTCACCCCTTTCCCAGTCTGCCAGAATTTTTTGTGCAAATGTCTAGGACTGTTTGAACAGGACAGTCACTCCCCTTTTAAGTTTAGTGGTAATAGAGTTGTCGTTCAATCAGTTTTTGTTGCATTCGTGAATGCATTTGTTTCACTTCATAATAATGATAATACTTCTCTAGCACTGGAACCTAAATAATTTAAAATAATAGTTCTAAGCACTTAATGATAAGAAAATAACAAGTGAAAGGGAAGAAAAATACACAGCAATATACCTTACAGAGACATAAGGTCAGAGCCTAGGCGTGACGACACAACAAATAGTTAAATGGTGTTCAGGAACAAACACAGATGGGTTGTAAGATTTTTCTTGAAACTAATATAGTTTGAAGGGAGGGTGACTGGCGGTGAGAATGAGGGAGGGAATTCCAGGCTAAAGGACCAGCGTAGGAGAATGCTCAAGTGCCAGACAGTAGAAATTCTAGTGCGGTGAATTCTGAGGGTAAGTGTGTCAGTTGAAGACCGGAGGGAACGTGATGGAGTGTAGAGTTGGGATTGTAGGGACAGAATTAGAATTTGAGTTTGAAAGGAAATTGTTCTTCCATTGTCGAGACCCTATCACTCAGTTTCACAAACAAAACGGGCACACATTGTGAAGTACCTGAAATTCGCGGCAGCCTGTGTGAAGGAGAATGTGTCTGTGCCTGTGTATGCAGTTGACATGCTGTACAGTTATGACTGACACAGTGTTCTGCTTTTGCATACATCAGTTTTTGTCCATCCCAAACCTAGGAATAGCATAGTTTTCACTTGCAGTGGGCCTCCGTCCGCAAGTGACAACATTTGCCTAGATTCATTTCGATACATGTGGCTTGTTAGTATGAGAAATAAATGGTTAATTTCTCCTTTTCTGTTTTACAGACGTATGCGACGATTGGCAAACACAGCACCGACGTGGTAATCATCATCATCACCAGCACCAGTCATCATCATCAGTCATTGTCACCATGATCAGTTTCGTTATCATGACAACACGCGGCCCATTGTGTTCTAGTGACAGCCATGCTGGATTCAGTGTTGTATGTTGTGTTTTATCTCATAATAAATCTAGATGTTAAAGATCTGACTTTGGTGTGTGTGTCTGTGTTTATGACTGATTTGTTGGTCGAGTGGTTAGGGCTTTTTTCTGATTGTGGATCTTCTGCATTGAAAATATACAGTTAAATGAATAGACATATATTAAATGCAATTCTAAACTCCAAAACTTGAGCTGACCTGGCCCTTCACACCACAGGATTGCAACGCAATTCCAACAATATTTGTTTGAAAATGGTCCGTTACGCAAGTTTCTCGGTCTCTAGATTTGCTTTTAATTTACCCAAATGACAGTGGTCAAACAATGAACGGACGCCTATCTCTATACACGGTTCACGAAGGATTCTGCATCATGTTTCACCATGTGAAACTGAAACTGCATAACTTGAGACTGACTAAAGATCGCACAACTGACCAGCCATTTTGGAACAAATATTTTGGAACTGCCCTTCAGACGAACAGATGAAATCAAGCATACACCTTCCCGTCAAGGGGACGGGCAGTAATAAACTGTGTGCATCAACAAATACAAGGACCAACATACCTTTCACATTTATTTATTACATACACAGTGCAGTTCCAACTGAACTGCACACCAATACATGCTAAGGAATGCAAGTTACGCGATTTAAAGTGAGGTCGCTGGAAACAAAATCAGCTTGTTTCTAGTTGCTGCAGAGTGCGTCCGAGGTTTCTGACAGCAGCAAAGCAGGCGCGACACGACGACGCAGTAAACCAGTCTTCTCCATGCACAATTTCACCATGATAGAAAAACCCAGGCAGACACTGACAGAACGGCTTACAATACTAGAAAATAATTAGCAAAACCCATCAGTGTAGAAAGAACTAATCAAACAGCGTATTACAGCTGCGCACACGAACATGGCAATGAGTATAACGATGCATCTTACTCTCCGAAGTCAGCTGATTGTACATCCAAAAAACTACATAGCGCATGAAAAGCCATGGGTGATACTCTGACCTCTGAGTGACAGAAATTCCATTTGTCACAACAACAACCAAAATTGGGCCAAACCTTGACCTGGTCTTTTCCAAATTTTGAAGTGTCGTCCATGCAAATCTGCCATGGCCTGCCTGCTCCATTCTTATTAATATTATGATGGTTTTTCAAATTCGTAACACTTATTTCGACATCCATACTGGCTGGAAACATCCAAATTTGGGAGAAGAAAAAAAAAATTACAGCAACTGTTAAAATGCCATGCCAAGGTATCATAACTCTAATGAGCTTTTGCATCTCCATCCGATCTCTAACACGACTCACAAGATATTTGATATTGTAATAAGATGTAAACTCAAACAACGGACTGCACCTACCAGTAATCTCAAAACTTTGAAGTGCCAGTAACTAAAAACCCAAATCGAACACTGAGTCTCTACTGTCACAAGAATTTACTAGCTGCAAGTTCACTGTCTCTACAAATTGGTCCATGTATACAATTATATGACTTAGTATCCAGGGTGGCTGTTGGCTGGTACAAGTGAGTGTGGCATCGTACGGCGACCCAACTGCGCGGAATCGTGTCATACGGTGACCTAATTGTGCAGGATGGTGTCGTAGGCCTGCTGAACTCCGGTGTAGATGTCCAGCACACGACACTTCATTGAAAGCTGCAACAGATATCAAAGATTGAAACTTCACTCAGGGCTGCACAGCAGGCAGTGAAATGCACCAACAATGTCCAAATAGAGGCTGAAGTTGGACCATCGGGGAAAAAACAACAACAAAACAAAAAAAACGAACCCTACTTGTCAAAACTAGTCTCGATGGCATCCGTAACTGACAATCAATAACTGACGTTCATTCGGGCCGATCGTCTGGGGTTCTCTCGGGGTACTCCGGCTTCCTCCCCCTCTGCTTTGGAAATGTTCAGCCCACCAAACTTGAAAAATAAACGCAATTCTAAATTCCGAAATTTAAATAGCTGAGCTGACCCTTCGCATCATATAATTGTAATGTGTTTATGTCCAGTGTGTGAGAGAATGCACGTGATTCACATGAGCGTGTGTGTTGGGTTCAATTTGCGGCGCTTTAAGCCGATTCATGAAATTGGGTAAAGCGCCTATACAATACTCATTATTATTATTATTATTATTAGGTGACCACAGAACCCCTTGCCAAAATCGTGATACCGAAGTGCTATGCGGTGTTTTATCAACTCTCTGCTACATGGGACCCTTTTTTCTTTTTCTTTTTTTCAAATATGCAGGGCAACTCGTAATATTACTTGTAAATCTTGTAGGTTTCAAGATAAGTGATGGCAGTCCACTGTGACCTGGAAAGAGGATCTAAGCGCCTATTCATTCAATAGCGCATACGCCCATTTTGCAATAAGACAGATGCTGTCTTTACTGCTAAAAGCTTAGCGTGAGGTGTACTCACCGTGAAGTTGGGGTTGGCGGGTTGAATCTTCAGTTCGGCCAGTACTTTGATGCCATTGGACAGTTTCAGCGACTGGTATAGCATGTCCTGGCCTTCCACGTTGCGCTTGGCGATTGTGAAAATGTTGTTGTTCCGAAGCTTCTGGGAAACAGTGTCTAGGGAAAGAGAGAGGACATACATGTGTTACAGTATCAGCGCTTAAAGATCTGCAATCTCAACAAAAAACCACAAACAGTGTGTTTAAAAAAATAAAAAAATCCGACTGTGCAAAATGCACAATTAACTCTGTCCCAGTACAGAGTTTTCGGGGTCTCTGAAACCCCTATAAAAGCCAAGGGAAGACTGATTTCACAGCTCAGTTTGCGTTTTGACATTGAGCGAGAAAGACTGCAGTCGCTTCTCCTCTCCCTCTTTGAAACAGTAAACGTGAAACCGTGAAGCTGAACTCACCAGCATTGTGCTGCACGTCGTTGATGACGTACTGGACCTCGTTCGTGGTGGGGATCTCTTTCCACGAAGCCAGGAACTCTTTCTTGTCCATCTCCCCGTCCTCCGTGAACACCACGTGCATGGGCACTGTGCAGCTGAAGTAGAACACGTCTATACTGTTCTTCACAGCCACCTGTAACATCAACCACAGTTGTCTCTTTAGTTGGTTATGATCCGCAGTCAGGTTTAGTTAAAGCTCCTTGAGGCTCTGAAGGAAGGCGCGCACACACACACACATACACACACAAGCACACTCCCTCTATAGCACCAAAATGCTTTCAGTTTCACACATGAACATGTTATAATGACTTACTTAGGCCCCTGGCTCCAAGTGGAGCATAGGCCATCGACAACCCTTCGCCATCGCACTCTGATGTTATAATGAGCTAATGATGTACACGATGAACAGTACAGTGAACTGCCAAGCTTTTTTTTTCTTTTTAAAAAAAAAAAAAAAATAATCAGTGCATCGCTTCATCCAAATTCAGCACGTCACCTGCAGCATGAGGAGGGGGTCCATCTTCTGCACCTGCCCTGTGGTGTTTAGCTGTAGTGATGTGCTGGCGGTGGAGTTGGGGATCAGGGGACTTTGAACCTGCAGGGGGGACGCTGGCGTAAGGCCAAAGCTGTGACAAAAACACACATACACAGTACAAACAATGTTAGTCCGTGAGCCACGGAATCACTCAGACATGGGGCACTTTCTTTCTTGGAATACTGTCTTCATTTGGAAAAGGGTTCAAAAGTTACAGGTTTGGAGGCAGTAATTTCACCCGATGATGGCAGAGTTATCTCCTTTAGATCAATAAAGGAGAGTTTCAAGAGGATGAAGGCCCCAGTGCTAAAGACAGACATGTCTCTAAGTGCAAGCAACTGCCGCTTTTTTTTTCTTTTTTTTTTTCTTTTTTCAGCAATGTGTTGCTCAATTCTTGAGCACGCAACACTGGAGTTGCTTCATCACAGTCACTCCTACCAAGACTTTCCAAATAAGCATGTTCAGTCAATATAATTGAAGTCTCATAGGCCATGGACATTTCCGTATGTATGTATCAATTCTGCCTCTTGTACGTTTCCCTTACCCTGTTTATTGCTAACATTTGAACAATTTCTTTTTCACGTTGTCTCAGACATGGTAGACAACCGTCAACTTCGACAAGCTAAACTCAGCAGTTTATCTCACCTGTTTTTGTTAAACTGAATAGCGAAGCCCTGCATTGGTTGCATGGCTTTGTTTGTGAAGGTGAGCTCCATGAAAATCTGTCCGTTCCTCCTTGCGAAAGTGCCGTGAATTTCTAAACCTTTCCCTTTGGCTGCAGGTAACCAGACCTGTTGGAGATAAACAAACCAAGCATTACTGTGTAGTCCAAAACTAACTGTACATTAAAAAAGGTGTGTGCTCACGCAGATGTAGTCCATAACTGAACGTAGAGAATATGTATGTGTGTGTGTGTGTGTACATGAACATGGGTGTGCGCGTGATTTACAACTGTGGGTGTGCATGCATGTGTGTGAGTGTGTGAGTGTGCATGCGTGCGTGCAAGCATGTGCGTGTGTGTGCATAATCCATCACTAATCATGTGTGTGTTTTTAAACAAGTCTGAGCATGCATGCACCTCCGTGTGTGTGTGTGTGTGTGTGTGTGTGTGTGTGTGTGTGTGTGTGTGTATGGGCGAGCACGCATGGGTGTGTGCGTGATCCATAACTGTTTATGCGTGTATGTGTGTGTGTGCACGTGCACGCGTGTGCATACGAATGGATGCATAAACAAGAAGTTCTGTCTAACCTCAGCTGGTGGAACGTAAGAATTTGAAGACGGAGCACCAAATATGTCTCCCAGACCCCCAAGACTGTCCATTCCTCCTCCGCCACCAAGCTGGAAGAAAAAAAAAACAGCAACTTGAACTTGACATAAAAACACAACAGATCCCTACGTAACAGAGCTGGGTGCATGCGCATGTGTGCGTGCGCATGTGTGTGTGCCTGCGCGCGTGTGTGTGTGGTGGGTGAGGGGGGTGTACAGGGGTAAGGGGATGCCAGCACCTGGCAGAATTCATTCAGGCTACCAGACAAAAATAGGAATCAGTGATATACTTGGTTTCCCCACATCTGAAAGATTTTCTCTGTGTCCATTCTGTCATTCACACGCTGGAAAATAGCTGAAGGTAAAAAAGACTGAAACCTAGGCCGGGGTGCAGCAGTAGCACACTACTGTGGAACCATGGGGGCAACGCCCCACTTCAGAAAAACAAATTTCAGCATTCTTAAAGGCATTTACTGATTTAGTAGCCTCACACACACACACACACACACACACACACACAAACACACACACTCTCCTCAAATACTTCAGGAAAACTCCCAATCCTTAAGAGTGATGTATCCTGACAATACAAATGAGCTTACCAATGAGTCGAGACCCTCTCCCAAGAAATCCATCCCTCCGCTCTGCATGGGAGGGGGTGCGGCCTGGGGTGGCATCTGTTGGTACATCTGTTGTTGTTGGTAGGGGGTCGGTCCGCCAAGATCCATGTCCAGGAGGTCACCGATCAGCGAGTCGGCGCCAGGGATCACCGTTGCCTGAGGAGCTGTCGGTGCCTGTGGTGACTCGGCCTGGCTGGATGGCTCACCGCCAAGACTGTCACTACAAGGAAAAGCAAGAGTGGAATTTTGAGATTTCTGAAAGCATTCAAAAAGAAATTTATTTTTACAGTAAAATGTCTTTCTCCTAGGTACTTACCAGATGACATGATACTATAGGAGATTCCCCCTATACCCCCACGACTTCAGTCAGAAGCGTTAGCGTACTTGGCAACAAGAGGGATAACCCTCTATTGACTCTTTTGCCCCAGTGAGTTAGCCTGGCACGTGACTCCCAAGTCACCTGACCCAACCCCCAATCGCCAGTTTCCCACCGCTTGCCTGAGCAGGAACTGCGGGGAGGAGGGAGGGTGACATGATATCATGTCATCTGGTAAGTACCTAGGAGAAAGACATTTTACTGTAAAAATAAATTTCTCCTACGGATATACCAGATGACATGATACTATAGGAGAATAACAAACAGGAGGAGGGAGTTGCTGTTTCCTTTCAGGTGACACAGAATCCCAGCCTCAGGGCATTCCTTTATTACAAAGGAAAGAACTGTCTTGCTTTACTTTCATTAGGTGTGGTACGCTTCCCTGTAGGGCTCAAGTATTGGCGCTTGCCTGAGTCATTGTCAGAAATCAGCACTGAAATCCAACTTTCCTCTGACCAAGTACTACACTTCTAACATGGTGTGTGTCTCGTGCAGCCCATACATGAGATACCCAGTTTGTGGGCCGGCATTGTATGGGGCCTTGTGAACACAGCAGGCAGAACAAGTCATGCCGTGGCCGTCCGGTATAATCAGTGACCGGATACGAGACTGACACCCTCTACCTTACCGTGCCGTCAATAACCAACACAAGGATACAATGATATGGTGAAAGGTAGGCGCCGTCTGTTTGTAGGCACAAGGTGGCGGCGGCCGTGACAGCAGGTCAGTATAGGCGGCTAAGCCGGTCCAGAGGCAAAGGGTGAACATCGTTCAAACTCGCTTGCAGAGCAGCGTGGGGGAACGTCTTGCCGGTAGGCAAGCCAGGTGGGAAACTGGCGATTGGGGGTTGGGTCAGGTGACTTGGGAGTCACGTGCCAGGCTAACTCACTGGGGCAAAAGAGTCAATAGAGGGTTATCCCTCTTGTTGCCAAGTACGCTAACGCTTCTGACTGAAGTCGTGGGGGTATAGGGGGAATCTCCTATAGTATCATGTCATCTGGTATATCCGTAGGAGAAACAAGCAAACAAAAATACCATCTGTAAAGCAAGCACATCATAATAATCATGTCAACAGGCACACATAACAGTCATTTTCGTCTTTATTTTGCCCAGTCAAATTTCAGTTTCAAGTCTGGTTTAATTGATCTTCCATTCAATTCAAATCTCAGTAAAGCCTTGTCCTCAACTGACAAATTGTAATTTCTCCTTTGTTTATTTATTTTATTTTATTCTGGGGCAGGGGTTCTTTTTTTCTTTTCTTTTCTTTTTTCTTTCTTTTCCTTCTTTCGTTTTTCTTTCATTTTTCTTTTTTTTGTCTTGTATCTTCTAGGTGTATTTTGAACTTTTTTGTATTTTGACGTAGAATTTTTCACTTACGACTGGGACCGAGGTGGCAGAGATCTGCGGAGCGACGCCTTGCCCTCAACAAAGGCATTGGGTGGCTTGTGGTAGACGGAGGCCAGGCTGGAGATATGGCAGATCAGCTCATCCAGCAGCGTAGGCTCTAACAGATCCGTTTCCTCCGAGATCAACGGCTTCTCTGCAAGCACAACCTCCTTGGCCGCTGCAGGGTCCGTGGACAGCAGACGCCAGTAGATGTAGCCGCGGTCGCGGAGGTCAGGATTGTCGCTGTCCTGCAAGACGCAGGGGAAGGAAAGAGCAAGATATATTTTCTATAGGTTACATCATTTTTTCCACCGACACAGATCTGCTGTCATTTGAAAAAAAAAAAAAAAATCCCATGGATCTGATCAACATTTAGGCCCTTCGACCACTCAACAGTAGAGATTTCTATTGAGGAAAAACGTACCACTGGTGCAACAGACAAGGACTGTAAGGACCAGCACACTGAAGTGCAAAGAGAGACGAGCAAAACGAAACGAAACAAAACAAAAACAGAACAAATCTACATCCTTTGATACCTAATAAAAACAAAAAGCACTGAGTTTTCCAAAGTCCTCTGGAAAAAAGTGCTGAAAGATTTTTAACATGCACACTTGATATCAATCAGAGTTTTCAATTTCAATTCGCAGCAAGGCGGTACGTACCTGAGTGGCAAGGGACAGGACCTGCTGCACCAGCTCCTGTGTGTCAGTCGGCCGTTTCAGGAACAGTTTGACAATAGCTGTTAGCAGCTGTAGCTGAACCTGGACGTGGGAGAACAAAAACTTGTACATTCAAGGCTTTTTCTTTGCTTGCTTGTTGTTTTGTTGTTTGTTTTCTTTAGCTAACTGTACACCAACTGCTCCAGGTACATAACAATACAAAGGTCGGACATCGATCATAGACTGATTCTTTTTTGGAAAATCTGATTACTCTCCTAACCACATGTCCTAAAAATTTCTACACCAAAGTGGATGGTATTCCAGACAAATGCCCTATACTTTCAGTCGAGACATTAATTTTGAACAGTCATAAGATTCCACAGATTATGAAGCCCTGACAATAACAGGTTTCCGAGGTTTCCGCAACCTCTGCGCACTGGGCGTCTACCATCCAAAGGTTTCTCCACACCATAATGTAAGCTGGTCAGGTTTCGTAATCTACACACATGTAACCACAGTCTAAAAGGTATCATACACGGTGAAAGAAAGGCAAACCTGTGCATTTTCATCTTGAAAGCCTTCCAGGAAGCTCTCCAGCAGTTCATCGGCGTTGTCAATGCGCTCGGCGTACTCTCCGATGATCCAGATCATTGAGGCCCTGCCAAACAAATTACGCAAGTATGTAACCATGTTTCTGACTGGAACTTGACCCTCTAGTCCAGAAATCACACACGACTCCATGAATCAAAAGAGTGTTAAAAAATAAAAATAAAAAAGATGAATGGTAAACAATTTAATTTTCTCACCTGTACGACACCATTTTTCTAGATTGCTATTTTATCATATTGTTTTCTCCTTTTTTTTTTTTTTTTTTATTTTTTATAAAAAACAACTTTCTTTCAAAACACATCCATGTTGGCAAACGTTAAACAAGCATTTTCGACTGAAGGACAGAAAGCATCTGAGCAGTACAGTCTGTGTAAGCAGGGTACCCCACCTTGCTTCTGGCTCATCCAAAGTGTCCAGGTTCTCGCACAGCGTGGCGATGATGCTCTCATACTTGTTGGGGTACTTGCGGAAAATATCCTGCAACACACATTTGCAATATTTAGCTAGTATTAGATGTTAGTGCAAATTCACAAAAATTGTGAGCCAGGCCATGCATGCACACACGTGAACGGAAAACAGGGGAAGCTTTCTGCCCTGTGACATACCAGAAAACTTATGTCATACCACCTTCACAGAGGTTAAACAAGATCTAGTACCCCTTCGGATGTTGAGAACGATTTTCTCTTCAGGCTTAATAAAGTGTCTTGAATTGAGTTGTACGGGAAATCTGTGCCTAGAAAGGGACTAAACATGATGGATCTGATAGTCGCTTCGGCCCCTTTACCAGATGTCAGCAGAACTGACCTTGATCACCACAATGGCCTCCTGCACAACGTAGTTGACTTTGGTCTGAATGAGGTCAAGGAGAGTGCTGACGCAGCGCTCCGCAGCCTGCTCCACCTTGATGGCGCAGCGACCGATCGCACGAACAGACTTGCGCACAAAGTCCACGTCTACCTCAGTGGCGTACCTGCAAACAGGTAGCGACATGCACTATGCAGTTGCTGAAAAACTCCTTGTGAGGTCAAATTTGAAATAAACAAACAAAAAACACCAGCTGCTGATTTTATCAACTTGCCCTTCCTGTAGCTGTTAGTTATTTAGGGCTTAACGCTGCGTCCTGTACCTGTGATAAAGTGTGTTTAAACATGCTCTCTGTTCAGCACAGACATAACTATACAGGTTAGGAAGTTGTTCAGATTTCAGTATTCTAGTTTAACCTGAGAAAAAAAAATCCGACTTAAACACGGAGGACCCCCTAAAACTCAACAGACATACTTTTCTTTTTCTTTTCTTTTTTTCTTTTTTGCTGCCTACCCTCACCACCCTACACCTTTCCTTCTCCTCCCCACCCCTCACTTCCCGGCCAGCACTCAAGACAATATTTTTATATATAAAAAAAAAATAAAGTCCTCACTCTTTGAGCTCAGCCAGAACCTGAGCGATGTTGCCCTGGTTGGTGAGACGAATCATGATGTCCAATTTCTCCAGCTTCACGTAGATGGGGTCGTTGTACTTCACAAAGAACACCTTCATCTCCGCCTTCAGAATGTCTTGCCTGTTGGTAAAGTACAAGCAAACACCTGCAAGTACACTGCCAATGGAACCCTAAATGTCTCTATGTTCCGAATAAGTTCTGTGGGGAAAACTGCCACTTACAAAGCTCTAAGTCCGTGTGCCAATGAGTAGATGTTCCGTTTGGCTATTGTGACCATTTCTGTAACTCTGCGGCTTCTAATAGTAGAAAGAAACCCACTACCGCGGAAGAGAACCTGTTGGGGGCTAGCTGGCTTCATTCTGAGAGTGGGTAGAGACCCAGGGGAAAGCAAGTTATTGCCACCACCCCCTCTCCAGGGCTCCAGCTATTGGTCGCCGCCGCTCCGCGGGATGCCGCGGGACTTAGGCTGAGCTGTTAGGTAATGGCATGTCGCGTGCCAAAGGAAAAGGCGGGAAACAAGGGGAAGGTAACGCTAGCCCTCACCTCCCCTGGACTGAAAATAAGATCCACTCCGGCCATTAAAGGGAGTTTCCTTTGGCCTAACGCTTCCATACCTGTACCACACACCGACTGACAAAGTCGCTAAAATGGCCTCAAATCAGCGCTGTCTAGCTGGTCTTCAGTCAGCAACCAAATAACATCTGCTCAGTACGCGGTACGCGTCTACGTACGTACAACATATGAGCCAACCAGCGTCACCACAATAGTTTCAGATGTTGTACTGTGTCTGAGGTGACTGCTTCTGATGCACGGATTAAGTGCGTTCAATGAAAAGTTGTTGACAGCATCGTTGTGTGCCTGATGAATGCATTGAAACTTTTACATGCACTCTTTCCAAGATTGTGCACTGTAATTTGTTGAGGTAACTTGTCAATCAGAATGTGGCTACAGGTCAGTTCATGCAGATGAGTCTATCAAGGTTAGACTTTGCAGACAAACAGCTGACAGCAAAACTTCACCTCTTCTGGACGATGAGGTTGATGTTGCGGAGAGCGACGTACTGGATCTCCGGCTCAGCCGACAGGAGGGTGACGAGTGGCGGTGCCAGCTTCTTCACCAGCATGGTGATGTAGTCGCTGTGTGGGTCCAGCATCTCCATCAGTTTCATGATGACCTGTACAACAAAATAAATTAATAATAAATTTGCATTACTATAGCCTATCGGTGCTTTATCCCAAATATTTGATCAACGTGCAGCAAGCTTAACCCAACATGCACGCTCATGTGAATCACACACATTCTCTCAGACACTGGACATGAACATATAACAAATCACATGGTGCGAAGGGCTAGCTCAGATTCAATTTAGATTTGCATTTATTTTCAAATTTTGTGGGCTGAACATATCCAGCAGAGGGGGAGGAAGCCGCAGAACCGGAGAGAACCCCCGATGGTCGGCCTGAATGAATATGAGAAAGAACAGTTCTTTGCCCCAAGTGGAACTCGAACCCGACTTCCTTAAATAATCTGGCAAATATTGCACTTTGAGATGTCAAGAATCTCACCTTAACAGCCGACAAAACCACAGCCGCGTTGGCATGAGCAAGGCGAGGTGTCACTCTCTCGCAAATGCTGCAATAACAAATGCAAATCATGTCCTTTTAAATAAAAGAAAAAAAAGTGTGCCTAATAAAAGTTATCGTAAAGCAAAACCCTAAATTCAGTGGTCAAGATGAGTTGTCCTGCACTGTCTTTGTATTTCTCTGTCCCCTGTGGTAATGACCCAATACAAAGGGGGAGGGGCAGGATCAATCAAAAAGGGGATCAATATACCACAGTGCAAAGTGGATATTTTTCGGTCCAGGAAGAGACAGCTAATGCTTTAGGAACTGTAACCATTCCCCAGTATTTAATCTGTATGAGAATTTTCTCAAGGATTTCTCTCCCAAGAAAGATCTAGAGAAAAGTTAAACGGAAAAGAGGAAATCCACATAAAACATGTAAAATTACAAAGCCCTGTAAAACTCTTTATTCAAAAATATGGAATCTATAGTATAAATTTGTCAGGTCTGTTGTCCACTAATTTACTAAGCATGTTTTGACCCTAATGCACGTGTCAAGGGGTGACTATAATTGTTGAACTGAAGCACATGTACGTAACAATCCCTTACCTCTGTGCCTCCTTATCATCCTTGGGATTGTAATTGGAGATGGCATCCAAGATGAACACCTGGCCCCACCTGAACGCGGTTGAAAAAAAAGTACATGCAACTGAGTATTAATAACCAATGACTAGCCTTAAGTGAGTGTGTGTGTGTGTGTGTGTGTGTGTGTGTGTGTGTGTGTGTGTGTGTGTGTGTGTGTGTGTGTGCGTGCGTGTGTGCGTGCGTGTGTCTGCGCGCGCATGCGCACGCACGCGCAAGCATACATACAGCATGCACATCTGTGTGCCTCACATGACAAACCAGAAGAATGTTCACAACCAAAGTAAAATAATACCGGTTAATTCTCACAATTCATGACCTGCAGTTCTGACTGTGAATACACGAGTAAAAGAACCGCCTGATCATGTGGTGGCCTCAATTATTACCTGAAGGATAAGCGCTGGAGCAATCAAGAACAGAACTGAAGGATAGGTTACTGAGTGTCACTGTACTGTCATTCAACGGACACATCTTCAGTTTCTGTCAACACCCTTCAACAAAATGATGAAAAAAACAAGAAAAAAACAAGATCCTTACTCAGAGCACTCATTCAGGGCGGTAAGCAGTTTGTTGATGGTGCCAATGTTCATCTCGAGGCTTTGTTGAGCTGTTGGCGATGTCTCGAGAATTTCTGAGATAGCAGCCACAGCATTGGCCACAACCTGTGGACAATAAATGAATGCATAACCATATAAATAAATAAACTGATAAGTAGAGTGATAGATAAATAAAGGGATAATTACATAAAAAAGATAACTAAATAAAGCGATACAATAACAGATTTCACAGCACTGGCAGCAACTTGTGGACAATAAATTTTATAAGCAAATGAATAAATTAATTAATAAATAGATGAATAAACTGATAAATAAATAAACGGATGAAATAATGCAATAGATTAATAAATAAATTTATTAATAAATAAACTGATCAATAAATAAACTGCTTAAAATTAAACTGATTAATAAATGAATTCACAAAACAAATAAATATGTGTATACTACAGTTAGTGTCTTGTGTCGGCGTCCTCTGGAACCAGTTGGGCCATAAGCCACACGAAATAAAAATGCTAACAAAAAATATGATAGGGTCTGCAAAATCATGAATGTCTGTCGACAGTCCTGACTACCGGTATATATTTTTACGATCACAGCTAGCGTTAACCCTTTCGGCGCCAATCTCACATTTCAGCGTGCACAGAGATGAGCATCAATCGCACATTTCGGCGACTGTGGCGCATAGAGTGCTATGCCCTTTGAGAGACACTGGCATTCCAGAGTGCCTGGCCGTGAAGGGATTAACTCACCATAGGGTTGGAGTCAGACAGCAGATCCCTCAGCAAGTCCAGGAAGCCTTGGTCCTCTACAAGCTGCGCGTTGATGTCGTGCATCTTCGCCACACACACAGCGGCCGTCTTGCGGACGTAGGGGTCCTCATCCTTCAGACACTTGCGCAGCGGCTCGCAGAGGTACTCTGTGATCTTGTCCACGCGGATACACCCCATCGTGCGGACGGCCAGAGCCCGGATCAGGGGGTTTGAGTCCTCGCAGTCCTGTCAACAGTTTCAAATTAGTTCCGAGAAAACTGAAACGGTGTTGAATGAATGTCCCAAAATTGTATCGAGGACTTTTGACGTCCACTCCCAGAATGCTGCATCTGTCAACTACACTTAAAAGGCAAGAAGGTCACACACATGAGATGAGATTTGACACTGATGTCCTAAAAAAATTTCTTTTTTTACGGACATCAATGTCAACTCCGAGAATGGTGCATCTACTGCCAACACTGTAAAAGACTTAAGTCACTCACAAGATTTAAACAGATAGAACGAACTGCGATGAGATAAAAGACCCAAGTATGATACAAACAGAGAAGACAAGATAAGACGATATTGTTTCAACTGAGAAATCTGTTGTGAAAAGACAGCCATGCACGATTAGCCTCACCTTGGCAAAAGCATTGAATACAATCACAACACATTTTACTGGTTCAACTAAAAATATCATAGAAAGACAGTCACACAAGATTTGGCTCACCTTGACAAAAGTGTTGACGGAGATGATGGCTGTGTCCGACTGCGACTTGGCGTAGTTCATCAGGTACAGGTAGACAAGCTTCTTAAGCTCCAGGTTATCGGTCTGCATGCAGTTGACCACATCGGTGAACAAAGCACTGTGGAAAAAGTAAAAAATAAGTAATCATGTGGTATCAACTATTAAAATGACACTGGTAGACTGCTTTCAAAAGTATGTATTATCCTTGAAATAGTTAAAAATTTAGTGCACCGAGAAGAAATCTTGCACTCAGACCAAACAGATAAAAGACTAAAAACAAAATTACAAGTTATACACAAAAGGCCCACTCCACACCCAATCCCTGTCCGTGCAATTTGTACCCAGTTTGTTCATTGTCACACCATTACTCCCCTTCAACGAACACAAATGGTTTGGAAGTACAGCACACACACACACACACACACACACACACACACCCTAAAATCTCTCTCTCTCTCTCTCACACATGTATACAAACAAAAAAACACACATGGAGCGCCACACAATATCTTCAAAGGAAGAGCATACCTGACATCTTTACCAACGGTCATACTGGCAATGACCTTTTTCACAGCTTCTTTCTTCTTTTCTTTCTTGTCGCTGTTGAGCTCTGCTTTCAGCTCAAAGATCTCACCTGCAAGAAAATTACAGTAACGTGATTTCCATTTGAACTAGCCTTGGGATACCTTGTCCCATCTAACAGAACCAACAAAACAAAAACAAAACAAAAAAAATGAACATAGCCAGTTTAAAAACAAGGCAAATTAAGAAACACATAAAAAACTTACGACAAAGAATGCTGTAAAGACCTTGTATTATTTATACAGTTAATCAATCTAGCCATTAAATTTCAGAAATTACAAGAGTGCTCTTTCTGTATTCTTGACTGTTAGTGTTACCAATGCATCTGACTCTACTAACTCTTAATAGCTGTGATTGACTTGTTCTCTGATCTCAATTGAACATACCTTTTTTGGTGGTGGTGAAGTACTTGGAGTCCGTCATCTTGACAACCTGTCAGTGTCACTGAAGTGACTGATCTGCTGGCAACTTGTTTCCTGAACACAGGGGAAAGTATAGTCAAGTCAATGCTTTTTTCAGTCTTAACTGGTGCTGATGAGTCATATATGTCTACCCACAGACATCTTATGTATGTTACTGGTCAAACATTTTGCCATGGACTAACTCTTACTCAATGATACCCATCATAATAATTTGTACAGTGCTTGCTCTTGCAGCAAAGCAACTCACTGCGCTAGACGCGCACACACACATTGATGCAAATGTACAATTACAGGCAAAGGCACTGAAATAAAGGCAGACTACTTCAGCGTGAAAGGATTGAGGGAGAAGGTGGGTGTTCAAGTTGGAACTGGAACAGTGTTGGAAGAGAATGAATTTTGACTGGCCGTGACTTCCAAACTTCATATTACTTCAGATCTGCTTGAAACATGCCAACTGCCACACTGAAGTCAAACCCATTAAACCTTATCCAAAACGTTAAGTCAGATTTCCAGCAGGAACTATAACGATTTGATACACTAGAAGCAGAAGAAACACTGATCAGGGGGTGTGGCTTTGGGTGCTTCACGTGTTTCAGTTCTTCAGAACGTAAGTTGCACAGTCTGCATGATCAGACAAAACATTTTAGAAGAACACAACATGAGATACGTATGGTAAACCCCTCTAATTATGAAAATTCGAGCGACCGAGCAACAAATAAACCCACTTGTGGTACGCGTTTCTGCCTTACACCTCAGCCCACTAACCGGAAGTAGCCTCATCAACCTGCTGTCATCATTTCGCCGGTCAAATCATACCACTCTAAAAAGCAGATTTTAACGATTTCTGTTTAAACAGTTATTTCCAGTTTGCGAACAAATAATGTGCATATATATGCGTTTTCATGAAGGTCGACAAAACTGTAATTTCCTGCGATTGTCAATGAATCTCACCTGTACTCCCTAAGCAGACAGCATAAATTTTCACTGCGCATGCGTCGAATTTAGGGCATACAGTTCTAGAATTTATTCAGTTTGAATCCTCATGCCAATTGAGGACGTACCCTTTGCTCAGATGAGCAGCAGCTTTCTTCTGTACTTGCTGCTTGAGATAAGTTTTAAAGCACGAGACTAGTTTCCGTAAATCTAGACACCAGGTAAGAATGTTACACCCGCGAATTACATGCTGTCTTCTATGAAACGCCCCCACCCCCTCCCCCTCCCCGCACCCCCGACCCTCTCAGTACCCAGTTCTATCAATGCCAATTTCGGGGGGGGGGGGGGGGGGGGTCAGCGGCATTTTTTCTCTCTTGGCGGCCGTTTGTTTTGTTCGTTTTCACCGAATGAGGAAAATGGAACAGCTGGTGACAATGAAGAAAGGGAATGAGGACACACACACACACACACACACACACACACACACACACACACACACACACACACACACACAACTTGAGACACAGCCTCAGGCACAAGAGCACACAAGCACACATACCCAGGGGAGGGGGGGGGGAGAAGGGGGGCATGAAACTTATTTTGGCTGTGCATGCATTGTAAAACTGACTTGCATTTGTTCCTTGGGGTGTAACACTGTGCTTTTTTTCTGTGTATTTTTTTTTTCTTCTTTCTTTCTTGTTCAGCTGTGACATTTCAAGATGGCAGAGCATGCAGCCCATCTTACGTCTGCAACCGATGCTGACCGACCAAGTATTTTTGAGGTTTTGGCACAAGACAGTTTGATGACAACTATCCGGCCAGCAGGGAAACATGCTGCTAGAGTAAGCAACAGTTGTTCTTAAGCATATCTATAGCAAACACTGACTTGACCTTTTCAGTCTGTGCATTGCCGCAGTGGTCAGTATGGCTTTGTCTCATACAAGATAGGTTGAAGTGTGCTAACTACCAGCCCCCGTAGTGTAGTGGTTAGCGCTTCGGACTATGGACCAGGAGACCCGGAGTCCCAGCCGAGGCAAGCGGGATTTTTCCAACCTAGTTCCTACCCAGAGCGGGTGTGCTATGGGCCTAATGGGGAGGCTGTTGCCACACAGCCGAGCTTCACCCACTTCACGAGTGCGATTTTGGGGGTGCTTCCCTTGGAATGGCACGTCTTATGATGTGGATGATTACATGGCCGGCACCGCAGGTGCCGTAGTTCCCGGGCCTGGTTAATGCCGGGATATTTATGACAGGAAGCGTGCAATGCGGCCCTGTCCCGCATTCCCAAACCACACGGACCTCCATGGCATCATCTTAATTTACCATCATCCTCATCTCCATCATCATGCATAATAAAAATTGCCCCAACTTCCGAGCCCTCCGTGGATTCCACCCATTACCAGGGAGGAACACCACTGGAGCCGGCAAAGAGTTGTTGCAGCAGAAAAAAAAAAAAGAAGAAATGTACCAACTGGGCTGACCGCTTACCAACTGCATGGGTATTTTGGGAACGACACATACAGTACATATACCAGTTCATAATGATGATGGCGGCCGGAGATGTGGGACATAGCACATTGGTCCAACCGAAACTGATAACTCAGTTCTTAAAGAAGAGATTTTTGAAAGATAGTTAAAAAAAAAAAAAAAGAAGAAGAAGAAGAAGAAAGTTTATGGTTATGGAAGAGATGTGCAGAAGATACGAGTCATCAGACGTTCCTGGAAAGCTGTGATGCTGACTGACTCCTTCAGTAGCTATGGGGGGGAGGGGGGGGGCTGCATTTTTGAAGCAACTTGTACAGGACTTCTTCCTGGTGTTATCAGGTGCAGGGAGCCACAGCGTAGAGAATAACACACATAATGAGGTATACATTGCAGACCATGTCAATGGTAATTAGAATGCAAATGGTAATCCAGCATTTTGATTTGCAGGTGCTAGCTGAAACACGGCCAGAGCGGTTTGGATGGTTGCTACGCTGGTACGATGAGGTTTATACTGTCTTGGATTTCCTGGTTCAGCATCACTACCTACACACTTACAGTGAGCTTTCTTTATCATTGTGTAGAAAAGGTGGCTTGCCTCAGTAACCAAATGACACCTCCACATTTTGTTGCAACTAAGTGTGTGACTCAGCTTGACTTCATCCTCGGGGGGGGGGGGGGGGGGGTGGTCTTTTTCGATACTCCAGGTCGTGAGTTTGAATCCCGGCTGTGGCCAAATATTTGTGCTGGCCTTTTTCTCGTTGCCCTGTCTTTGATATCACCCATATGTGGTGAAAAGGACGTTGAACTCCCAAACACCTGCCCACCTTTCGAGACTCTTTAACGCTTTTGATTGTTCAGCCTGTACACAGACTTCATGTGTGCACACACATGCAGTCACACACACACACATACACACACACATGCACACAAACTGCTGTTCTGAAAACTAAATTTTGACTTGAACAGTTTAGCTGAACCTTCATACCACATGTGTAATTGATGTCTTTCTGTGTGTGAGTGAGTTCATGTGAGCAAAACATGCAAGATACATTGTCTAGACAGGAACAAACATAATACATGTAACTTGCCTGTACTGCATGCATTTTTTGTTCAGCTCATATCTTCTAGCCATGCAGTTGTGATAAAGTGCCTATACATGTACATGCATAATTTGCACTGTCCGTGCCGTTACTGATCATTTGTCTCCTAGTGGTTAAGGTATCCGACTTCAGATCCTGTGCCCTGTTGGGCAGGATTTTGGATGCATTTTTCCATTCAGATCAATTCAAAATCATGACCATGACTTGTTTACGGTGCTTGTCCCGCCCTCGTGTACGCATGCATACACAAATATCAAGTGTGCACACGAAAAAGAGTAGGGTGTGGCCGGTGTCGTGGTAAACAGATATACTGTTGCACACGCCACAGTGAATAGCAGGGTGGAGGTTTACACATAAAATAGCGCTTACCAGCAGCAGGCTTTCACTGCTTTGTCCTCCAGCCCTGCGGCACCCTGAGTATTTCTGAAGAGGTGGATATGTGCTCAAGTCTACCACACCATACCAATCAGTATGTCTTGAAAGACATGAAGCACCACATTACCGTGCTTCAGGATTTGGGTGTACATTAGCCTAATGCAACATAACACAGACTTCAGTCTTATTATGTTTTTGTTTCCAGTTAATCCAAGAATGCGTTTCTTTTTACCTTTCTTTCACAGATGCATCATTTTCTGAAAACTTCTATGATTTGAAACGGGTGCCATCAGGAGAGGAGAAGGCTGCTGATCAGCTTAGTACGAAGCTGCGATGGAGATCACTGGCTTGCCTGGTAAGACTATATGCAACTTGTCTCGAACTTGCCTGATTGTTTTCTTTTTTGTCTGACGAGTGCATATTTTGAGGTCTGTGACCTGTACTTTTGATTTTTGCCACAGGTCTTCCTGCCATACTTGAAATACAAACTGGATCAGACGTTTGAAGATCTCAAGCACAGAGAAGATACACTTCCAACACGGGCAAGTACTTTATGTTTGTTCCTCTCTACACCACATACCTTGCATGTTTTGCTCTCATCTTAGCTCCTCACATGTTGCAGACATGGTGGTAGGCATAGCCTTATGGAAAAACATTTACCTGGTCTTCCGATGATTCAGAATTTTGCTTGTGTGTGTGTGTGAGTGTGGGGGGGGGGGGGGGGGGTTGTTTGTGGATATGGCCTGTAAATGACTGTTTTGTTTTTTTTCTGAACAGGGGAACGTGTCTCTTCGAGTGCAGTTCTACAAAGCATTCCTAGCTGTTTATCCATATTTGCATATGGTTTGGGAAGGGACAGCACTCTGGCACATGCTGTCGTATGCTTTCCAGCGCTGTCGTTGGCATTCTCTCCTCCTGAGGTTGTCAGGCACAGAGCTGCGGCATTGTACAAGCGAGGACATGTCCGATTCATCAGAGATGGCATGGAGTGAAGCCAGGTAATTAGTGAGCACTCAGTGACAAAACAAAATTAAAATAACATTTTCGAAAACTGTCAGAAAATATCGTACTTGATGACACAAGATTGATAGACGAATGGCCAAAGCATCTCAGTAACAGCCATTGGCAGTGGCCAATTTTTAAGTTGAACACATGCATAAGTATTGAAGTCCAGAAACTGGAGGGGAGGGGAGGGGGGGGGGGGACAAAACAAGAAATTGTTATAGAAATGTTGTGCCCAAATTTTTCAAATGTATGCCTTTAAGGTGGGTTTTATTCCTACCATCAGCAGCATCATTCATGAATCAGAAGAGCAAGAAATAAAGTGTTAAATCGATCATCCTGTTTTTCCATTAGACAGATTTTCCTTATTATAAAGCAGTGGCCTTCTAAGTGTATTTGACACATTGCGGCCATTTCTTTACTAGTTTTGGTTGAATATATGCATGTCTCTGGCTGTTTTGCAGGCCTTTGGGTTGGCTGGGAACCATGGGTGGGAAGATGCTGAAAGGAGCAGCAACGACTGTGTCCACCGGTCTGACAGTGGGCGTGTTTTTCCTACAGTTCCTAGACTGGTGGTACAATAGTGATGCCAGTGCTCCGTCCCTCACAGCTTTACCAACGCCAGATCCTCCACAGGTACAAAGTTCTTGGCAATTTTGGAGCACCCTATGTGGATACAGATAGAGCTGTGAACTCTGTGTGTGTGTGTGTGCGTGCGTGCTGCATATCTTACACTCTTTGAAAACCTCCAGTACACAAGACTGAGCAGTCTATGAGCAACCTGGTCATACTCTGGAGGTCAAGTGCCATTTAACAGTTCAAGTTCATGATATCTAGTACACACGTGACTCTTTTTCTTTAGTTGACAACCCTGTGTGTGTGAAAGCAAAACTGTGATTAAAAAGTAAACTCTTTCAACACAAGGACCGCATGTTTAGTCCAGCCCTGCACTATGGTTGAGACCAAATGGGAGCATACGCAGTCTGGTGTCACACAATCCATTTGACCTGTGCACCACAAATTTCAAACACCCGGTCCGTGAAGGTTGTCCTTCATGTTTGGGTGTTATTTGGGGTGGAAGCGGATACGCATGCAATCGTTCATGTGAAAGAGTTGTGTTTTTTGGGTTCTTTTTTTTTTTTTAAACGAACCCCTCAAAAATGGACCAGTTTCTAGGGAATGGCAAGGGAGAAACTGGCCAGCATTGGACGAGTTAAACTGTAACAGAAACAAATTTCTTTTCTTTTTTTGCCTCTTGCCTCTTGCCCTTGAAGCCTTTTCAGTGCTATGGATTTCACTAGGGTCCTATCAAACTGTGTGGCAGATACTGAGAGTGTATAGTACACATCAAACAGCAACATTTATGCATCCAGTTGGGGGAGGGGTGGGGTGGGGGTTTAACGTCCTTTTCCACCACATACAGGTCATATCAAAGACGGTATGCATCCAGTGTTTTGTGTTTCAGAGAGACTCAGTTGAAATGTCCAAGCCAAATACTTGTCCAATTTGTGGCAGACTGCGTACAAATGAACAGCTTTATCGGTCTCACGGTAAGATGTGCTTTGTGTTTCATGCAGTTGTGATGCTAAACATTAATATAGCAAAGGATGTTGGCAGTTGTCGCAAGTCTTGTGCCAAATTTTTCCTCAGGCGCCCAGAAAAATGCAGACTGTACATGTAGTTTGAATTTGTTTGTTACTCAGTTCAATTCAATAACCTTTATTTTCTCTGTAGAGAAATCTGTTTTTGAGGAACAGCAGCTGCATGGCCGAGTCATTGTTAGTAAGAATGCAGTGAAATAAAAATTGAAAAAAGAAAAAAAAAAGGGTGCAGTACTACAGTTGCAGTTTCACAACAGGAAAGAAGTGTGTGTGTGTTCACACGCTGCTGGTGGAGCAATTCCAAATATTTGTTTGTAAATGGACAGTTATGCATGCTTCTCAGTCCTTAGGGAGGTGCACACTTTCTGCTTCACACGGTGAAACACACTGCGAAATCTTTCATAAAATACAAATGTATAGGGAAAGGTGACTATTGTACAATTATTTGGGTAAAAGCAAATCTGGAGACTGAGAAACATGTGTAACTGCATGCTCATCCATATTCAAACAATTCTGATTCTGATTCATATTCAAACAAAAATTGTTGGAATTGCATGGTAACCAAAAGACTCCCAGTCATGCTGCACATCTCAAGCCGGGAAGTAGCTAGCACAATGTACAAAGGAGTAACAAACATGCTGCAGAGTAAGTGGATGTTGTGCTTCTTTCACCACATGGAATGTGCTGCTTGTTTTGTGACCTCAAGTCTGGTTTTTACTTTCAGGTACGTCTTTTGCTTCCCATGCATTTACGAGTACATCAGGACCCATAACTGCTGCCCAGTGACTGGTTATCCAGCCAAGACAGAACATCTCATCAAAATCTATTTGCCAGACTCTTAGCATATGATATGCAACTATAGGCAGCAGTCCGTCCAGTGTGCTGAATGACTTACAAAATCGTTTTCGCCAACTCTCTGGACCATTGATGCTTTTTGGCAGTCCCAACACCAAGTGAAAGCTGTGGGTAATTTTTACAACTCTGCAGATGATAGGTGCCGATTGGTGTGTGTGTGTGTGTGTGTGTGTGTGTGTGTGTGTGTGTGTTTTGATGTCTGCAGGTGTACCCAGCATACAACTGTGATCATGATTAAAATGTTTCCAAATGATAATATTAAAACAATGAACTGAACCCTTGAAATTCAAAGTTGTACATGCAGTGAAAGTTTTTGACAAATGTGTGCGTGTAAAAGTGTAAAGGGTTTTCTACTACTGCACCTACTTAAAAGTAGTAATCTGAACACGGCAACCACACTTTCAAAACATGGCAATCTCAACAATATGCATTTTATTCCAATAACAAGTAAATGTATGTACAAAACTTTTCAAAAATCATTGCACATGTATACACAAGGCACAAAAGTAGTATAAAATATCCACAACATCCATGTGGAGGACAATCAGTAGGGATTTGGCTGATTGCAGGCAACCTCAACCTATAGCTCTCTGACAATGTCAGATGCCATACAAATATATACGTAATAATCGCTGACCATTAGAAAACGTGGTACACTGTAGTTCTGAATCTGGGACCCAGTAATTAGAGGGAAAAGGAAGAGAAGAAAATAGCTTTAGCAAAAGGTGTGGGCAAACTATGGCACAGTAAGTTAATAGAACAGTAGTGCTAATTCTATATACATGTAATTATGGACCATGTGAGGAAGAAGTGTGTGCGCATGCACCACAAATTTCAGGGCAATGTGCAACAACAGCTCGAAAGTTTTTCACAGCCAACATGCCCTTGTAAGGGACTGCAGAATGTATGGCAAAGCACTTCCTCAGCAAAGGCAGGCCAAGGAAGGGGCTGAGGAACTCGAGCAAAGTTTTGGCTAACCACCACATATCAGACAGACCAGTGGACTATCCGAAGAGCCACACATTAAGAAAGCGGAATTACAACACCTGAAGTCTATTTTGCTTCTAGAGGATCCAAGGAAGCAGCTACGTGGCTATTCCTTACGAGAGCAACTGGAGAAGCAGCCGTTCACAGATGGAGGATTCTTTGAAGAAGGATGGATGCACTATAGAGAGGAAAAACAAGTACAACTATCTGGACACTACCTCTTGCTGGCTAAGTTGCCAGGGTGGGAAGCAGAAGTGGAGGCATGGTTGGCAATGCTGGAGAAGTTGATGCAACAGTTAGATGCGGCTAGGAAGAAACTGAAGACCAGACTGTTCTTGAGGAAAGTGACAGAAGCATGTTGTTTTCCAGCGCGATGTATACATAGATTTCATAGGGAAGGGAATTTTCGTCTAGTGGTAGCAAATCTCATTTCACCCAGGAGAGCCCTTCGAATGGAAAACAAACACACACCATGCATGACATGAAACTAAATGAAAGGGCAGGGGCTAGTTTGTTTCCACAGACGGAAATATTTGGTTTACCTGGCTGACTGTACACACCTTGAGCTCAGTGACATGCGATTTACCTTCATTCAGTTTATAAGGCAGGGGGGCTAGCACAGCTGAGTGAAGGCAGACAGAGTGGTTCAAAGGCATAAGTTAAAGACCAACTATTTTGATGGATTAAATGTGTTCAAGCAGTTGATCGTGTGTGTGTGCGAAAGTGAATGGGTGTGGGAGGAGTAATAGTAACCTTCAACTTTTTTTCTTCTTTTTTTTTATGTCAGTTACTTGTACAACTTTCTGTTGAAGGCGACATACTTGTCGAAATAGGCGTGGCATTTCTCCTATCGTTATACCAGATGACATACTATTGGAGTTCCCCTATTACCCTCATGACTTCAGTCAGTAGAGCCATCGTGCTACCCTTAGCACGGACTCTAATTGAAACAATTCATGTGTACCCCTGTGAGCTAACCTGGTCATATGTGACCCGCTACTCACCCCATACCCTATGTGAACCCGTCAGTCTTCCCGCCTGGCTCCGTGCGAGCAGCAGCCTCACCAAAGCTCCGGTCTTTGCTCACCACAGCACAGTGTCAAGCCTTACCTTTTTTTCCATCCAGCTTGTCCAGTGCCTCGTCCTTTGAGCGGACATTGCTATTCTTGGCTCTCCTCACCCCTGACATTTGCAGCAGTCACATTAGTATTGCTGTTTGTTGACGGCCGCTTTTTTTTTATGTCGGTCACTTGTACAACTTTCTGTTGAATGCAACATACTTGTCGAAATATGGCATGGCGTTGTTTCTTGTAATTATCTATAGCTGATGAACACAGTTCGTAATCTCTTGTCCGTGGCAACTTCCTTGTGCTTGAACAAAGCACACCAGAAATATAGCAGTGCTCACCAGAAATCCTTAGCCTTCCAGACTGGGTCAAACAAATGGGACGAGGTGGGGATGGGATAGTGGGAGGGAGACGAGTTGGAGGATGGGGATCAAGGGTGTACAGTGAGAATTTCCCATAGCATTTTAATAATTTGAGGACAAGATGATACAGTAACAATATTAATACACAAGAGAAACAAACACACACCTCCTTCCCTACTACATGCACGCCAGTCAAAGTACCAGAAGACCTACATACCTAGATCAACACCATGCCAGCCGCCAACCGATTTTTGACAACCGGTCTCAAAGGAAGAACTTTCACAAACGCTACACGAGCAAATGAACAGTCAAAACTGCAATGACAATTTGGATCTACTCGAGCAAGCCTAAAGAGGAAAACTTTGATTAAAGTACACTGGTATTGATCGATTTTTTACTTTTACTAAAATGTACTTTTAATATTAAGGTAAAATTGTATGTATCATTAAAATTGTAAATCACATTGTATGTATGTAATACATCACAGAGATGTGTATATTCTACATGATTTCAAAGCACTTTTGATAGCTAGGTCAGCATTCAGGGTATCAATAGCTGGCCAGTAACACCAAAAATGCTGATGTGATTCGTTGCTTGCTGTAAAAATCGCCTTGAGAGATGAGGAAAAAAAAAGAAGAAATAATGTTCCACAGGTAAGCAATATGCAGAATATGGCATTTTATGTAAATTTTTGTATTCCCCTCTTGTGCTTTTGTAGCAGAGTGAATGCTTTTGTACATTGTGTGTGTGTGTGCGTGCGTGCGTGCGTGTGTGCATAGTGTATACATAGAGTTCGTACAAAGTTGAATCACGTCATGTCGTGACGCGAGTTCTTCCGTCGTTTTTTTACATCGTGTCGTGACTGAATTCTTGAGCTGGAACACATGGCTGATTTGAACGTTACCAGTGTCAGACATATTAGTTTCTTTGTCTGCAGAGTTTGTCCTTTATCAAACTGATAAGGGTCCTTTCAGTTCTTCCTGTTCTTCATTCCTTCTTTCTTCAGACGTTTTGTTCATTCCTCGCCTTCTTATTCATCTGTATATAACCATCGAAATAAACACTAAAAGAAAATCCAGTGAATCAGTTTATCGTGTCGGCTGAGATAATCCAGACCTGGGTTAGGATGGTGTAAACCTTAACATTACAGGACCAAGAGAAGATCGATGCCATCAGGAACTGGCTGAGGCCTACAAGCCCAGAAGAAGTGAGAAAGTTCCTTGGGTTCGCAGGCTACTACCGACGAATGGTCAAGGATTTTTCCAAGATAGCTGCACTCATGCCTACACCCATGAAGAAGTCGCTTGGAAGAAAAACTCAGACTCCACAGAAGCCATGGGTTTGGGGTCAGGAAGAAGAGTCGGCATTCCAACGTATCAGGAATATGTTGACGTCAGCACCATCTTGGGTTACGCGGATTACAGTAAACCGTTTCAACTGCACACAGATGCATCACAACAAGGACTTGGAGCTGTTCTATACCAGGAGCAAGACGGCCACAAGCGCGTCATCGCATACGCCAGTCGCTCACTTAGCCGAGCTGAAAGGAACTACCCAGCGCACAAGTTAGAGTTTCTCGCTCTAAAGTGGGCCGTGACCGAAAAGTTCAAAAACTACCTCTATGGAACTGAATTTGTTGTGTACACGGATAACAATCCACTGACGTACGTCCTGTCAGCAGCCAAACTTGATGCCACAGGTCATCGCTGGATTGCTGCACTCGCTGCTTTCAAGTTCAGCATCACATACAAACCAGGTATCAACGACGTTGATGCTGACACTTTGTCCCGAATGCCTACCAGACGAACCGCAGCCACCATAAAAACAGTCTGTGCACACCATTTGTGAGAAAGATGATGCTCCCGCGTTAGAAACCCACTGTTTGTCAGCTACCACGGCTAAAGTTATGACAGAAAGCGAAGGTCAGAATCTGACAGAATTTCAGGACAGAGACTGGAGGAAAGCTCAGTATGAAGACCCAGTCATCAGCCCATGGTTGAAGTATGTCAGGAAGAGAGAGAGACCTCAGCAGCACGAAGTTTCGAAAACATGTGAACATCTGTAGAGTGTTTTTCACACTTCGGAAAGCTTTTTGTTCGCAGCTTGGATCTTTAAGACAACAATGCGAGCGGTGAGGCTCGGGTCCCACTCGCGGCAAAAAATGTTTCCTTCTTGTATGTGGCACTGTTCATTCGGGCCGACCGTCGGGGGTTCTCTATGGGTACTCCGGCTTCCTCCCCCTTCTGTTTTGGAAATGTTTAGCCCACAAAATTGAAAAATAATTCAACTCTTAAAATCCGAAACTTAAAAAAAAAAAAAATCTGAACATTCCGCCATTTGGAAATCGTGGGACCACTTCACTTTCCGACGGGGAGTTCTCCACAGAAGAGTTCAGACTGACGAAGGCGATCAGTGGCAAGTTGTACTGCCCGTTAGATTTGTAAATCGAGTGCTTCAAGGTCTCCACAATGACATCGGGCATCAAACTGATAAGGTATGTACATGTACATGATTGTAATGATCAGTAGATGTACATACCTTATCAGTTTGATAAACGATAGACAAACTCTGCAGACAAAAAGCTAATATGTCTGACACTGACAACGTTCAAATCAGCCGTATGTTCCGGCTAAAGAATTCACGCCATGACACGACGTAAAAAAACAACAGAGGAACAACTTGCGTCACGACGTGACGCGATTCGTTTTTGTACAAACTCTATGTATACACTCGCACTCTGCTACACTTTTTGTTTGGGTGTGTGTGTGTGTGTGTGTGTGTGTGTGTGTGTGAACGTGAACTAGTGGTTTGTCCAGTTAAGAACAGGCTTAAGATCGCATCTGCTTATTTAAAAGCTTGCCATACGAGCCATAGGAAGAAACTGCCTCTGAAAGTGGCATACGGACCGACGGATGAAACTGGTAATTTTGGAGATTACCATATCTGGCACAGACATGTTTGAAATTTATGAACCATGAACTGCCATGAATACAAGTCAACAAGCTGTCTGTGTACTTTTAAACCAACTAATGTTCAGCATGGATTGAATCTAGATCAAACAAACAAGGGGGACTCATATTATTAACTGGTTCTCTAGAGAGTGTCTTAAAATGTAAAACTATAACCAGTAGACCAGAACTGCCTTTATTGTGTGTGACGTATCTTACACTTTGTTTATCTTCAGTTGTCAGGGGACAAAGAGAAGAAAAAGATTGATGAAACACGTTCCATCAATAACCATATCAAAGCAAAACTGTGGACACAAGTGTTTAACGTGGACTGAAGGAAACGCGCACGAACTGAAGGTGGCATACGGACCAAGTGGCGAGGACAGTGGTACTTTTGGATACCACCATCTCGTATACAACTTGAAAAGTGATCAAAGAAAAATGAGCACGAACTTCAAAGACAGTCGACACATTCACATAGACGTCAACAGCATGGTCATCGTCAGCCTGCTTCATGGAAATGGCAGTTTCGAAACTGTCCACCAGCGAACGCTGGGAGGGCGCCAGAAGGTGTACAGACTGTAAAATCTGGATGTGGGCAGCCCACATTGCAGGCAAAGAGAAAATAGTGGTGGATCAAGATTAGATGGCTATAGCCATGCTTTGCTTTAAACCATCACACACTCGGCAGTCTGACAGTGAAAAACTCAAGGTTCTCAGGCAAAATCTAAAACTGTGGATGCAAGTGTACAATCTTTGTGTCTAAAACCATGAAATTGTTTAACATGGACTGAAGGAACGGCATACGAACTGAAAGTGGCGTATGGACCAAGGGATGAGGACGGTGGTAATTTTAGGTATCGCCGTCTCTTGCAATAACAATGTGAAACTTAGGTACCAAAAATGATCAAAGAACGATGAGCACAAACTCTGAAGATGGGCGATACTTCCACATCGACCTCAACAGCATCGTCATGGACAGCAGGCTGCTACTCTGAAAAGACGGTTTTGGAACTGTCCACCGGGGAACTCTGGGAGGGCGTCAGAGATGGTGTACAGACCATGAAATCTTGTTGTGGGCAGCCCACATTGCACGCAAAGAGAAAACAGTGGTGGATCAAGATTAGACAGCTATAGCCATGCTTTGCTTTTTATCATCACACACTCAGAGGTCTGACAGTGAAAAACTCAAGGTTTCCAAGCAAAACATAAAACTGTGGATACAAATGTACAATCTTTGTGTCTTAAACCACGAATATGTTTAACATGGACTGAAGGAAACACATACGAACTGAAGGTGGCATACAGACCTAGGAACCAAGACAGAGGAAAAATGAAATGAAAAATGAGTAGAAATTCTGAAGATGGTTTACACATTCGCAATGATCTCAACAGGATCGTCATGGACAGCCTGCTTTTTGGGAAAGGCGGCTTCAGAACAGTTCACAAGGAATGCTGGGAGGGCGCCAGACGGTGTACGGACCATGAAATCTGGTTGTGGGCAGCCCATACTCAAGGCAAAGAGAAAATAGTGGTGGACCAAGCATAGACAGCTACAGCCACGCTATGCTTTTTATCACATACTCAGCAGTTGGACAGTGAAAAACTCCTCAAGGTTCCCAAGCAAAACACAAAACTGTGGCTAAAGCACATGAATGTCTTAAATGGATGAACTTTTGCTCCGCGAACTGGGTTCAGATGAGTCCGCGAACCCCACTGAACTGCATGGTTCTGAGTTCCCAAACCATGGTCGATGAAGTCTGTGAACTATGTTTGCGAACCCCAAACTTGTCCGTTCGCCGTGATATGGGAACCTGTCTATTCCTTCACTTTGACTGCACGCCCCTGCATCAACTGTCAGCAACAGAGACACCTTCACCTCAATCATCAGCGTCGGACTCTGCAAGGACGATGGAGTTTAAACCTACAGCCTCTCATTTTAACACTAACCAATTCAGTTTTCTCCATATAACTACTTGTGATATTTAGGTGGGAGTGAGATGTAAAATGGATGTAAAGTTAGCGCCAGTTACAGTTCTGTCAAATAAACTCTTCCCCAATAGATGTCTAGATGATTAAACAAATTATTTCTCGTCTAGCGATTGGTCAATCGTATTTCCCTGAGATACGATGCGCGCGCCGCTTGCCAGTCGATGGTTGCACCGCGCCAGAATTGGATGCCTTGAGGTCAGTACGTTCCTTTCTTACTTTTTCTGCCGTGTATTTCAACTGATAGCTCTCTTCCCGATCTTGGGGGCCCTACTTAGTGGCTTCAAAACCCAATATTTGCACCTCTGGTCGCTGTCAGTCGACACTAGTTTGTGTTCAGAGGCACCGGCTTTGAGTCCAGATAACTTTCCTGAATTTCCATCATGGCGGAAGACAAAAGGAAACATATTTGCTAAAATCGAACAGGAATTGTCAGAAACAGAGAAATTTGGCCCAAAGGTCACTGAGGACCTAGCCGACCTTCTGAATGGCCGTTTTTCAAAAAAATTGGGGGAAGCGGCCCAGAAAAGTCTCTTTGAGACCCACAATCGCCCTGAAAATTGCCCCGAAATGTGCGTACCGAGAGTGAATAAAACGCTTTGGAAGCTGATGGGGAAAGGCCAGAGAGAACTTGATTCGTCAGCCCAACATATCCAACGCGCTATCGCGAAGGCTACTACAGCCGTGGCACGCGCAGCGGATGAGATCGAGGCTTCGCGTCCTGAGATTCTCAGGAACCTTACAGACGCGATATGTTTGTTGGGGCATGCCAGCTTGGAATTTTCGCTTCTGAGGCGCAAACACCTTTCCCCACCGATCGAGCCTGCCCTGTGCAAGGATTCCGTTCCTATTACAGAAAATTTGTTTGGGAATGACCTGTCTGGGACCATCAAAGAAATCAAACAACTTGAGAAAGTCGGTGAATCTGCTAGCAGACGTTACAAGGGCTCTGGCAAATACCAGGTTCTGAACAAACCTAGCCAATCATCGGGCAGCTCTTTTTTAGGAGCAATAATTATATCTGACACCTTTAAATTGCGGGCTTTTCAAAATGCAGTGCCAGTGACTCTTGATGGCAGACCAGGTACCCTGAGTGATCTGTGGCTGGTACCAGCAGGAGGGAGGAGGAGTTAAAGGAACATGAGGTAAGTTAAAACTTGCTTCCTCACACATTGTACATTCATCATCACAGAGTTTGTCACTGATAATACTAGAATGAAATGAAGGTGCAACTTTCCTACTTGTCATATGCGGCATTGCTATGAAAATGCTCATCCTGTTTCAGATGAAAGTCCTCAGTGATGCCAGGAACTCCTCACTCTCCAAGAGTACTTATGAGCGCTCAGGGGAGAAGGTCTGCAGGGACTTTGGTAAGGCAACTAAGGCGCTGCAACCTTTCAGCCCAGCCACCAACATCAGGCGAAAGGAAGCAAAGGCCATCAGGGACAAATCATTCCCTATTTGCGTCTTGCAATAGGCGCCTGCCAGCTGAACACTTTGTATTTAAGGAATTTCCAAACACATCATCACCAATCAGACAAGATGAAAGACAAAAGAGACCCAGAAAACCAAACTTTACAAGGGCAATAGCACTATTGTACACTACAGAATCTCCAGCATGCCAAAGTTAAGGATCAAGTGAAACCAGATAACAAACACATCATTTTTCAAAAGAGGACAATCCTTCACTCACTATAACTCTTTTGCGTCTTATATTGCAACAGTCATTTCCATGAACAGGGGCCCGCACCTACTGCACAGTCTTCTGCTTACATATTTACATAGTTATTCAACCTGCACAGTACTCTGTGAAGACTGTCATTCAATAGCCTCCTCGCCTTCGTTGACCTCCTTCAGACTGAGCACTTCGATCTTGCCCTTTCCACGGGTCTCCGTGCGCACCACATCATCCAGCTCGCGATAGCAACCTGGGTCCACAAGCACAACCTGTGAACACACACACACACACACACACACACACACAGACACACACACACACACACACAGACACACACACAGAGCTTGTCATCTTTCGGGTATACAATTCCACACCAGAATACACTCCTACAGCTCAGGGGGATGGATTGCATAACAAAAGTTTTGTCAGTATCACCTGAGACCTTGTGTAATCATCACATAAGACTCAAAACTGTGGAAACATGGGAGGACAGCCATTAGCAGCACAGCTTGAGTTAGTTATTATCATAAGCATACAGTCTCTGACAACACCCACTCATTGCAGGCCAAGTCACTAGGAAGACAGAAGCAAGCTCGGACCAAATTAAAAAAATGAAGACTTCAGTACTTGTCTCTGGCTCAAAATATCTCAGCAATTTCACAATATACAATTTTTGCAATTATGTGTTTGGTTTTTATCATTGCAAAAGGACAAACTAACCACAAACAAAAGTGAATACAAATAAAATACAGTTTCTATCACTTCCAGTTTTACAATAATCTTGACCACCACAGTCTGCGCATAAACTAAGGAGCTCACCATATTCAATTCTTCATCAAACTCGTCTTGTTCAACTTTAGTGGCCACTTTCTTCACCTTGTCCCGCACTCTGTGTCCTTCCTTTGCTGCACAAACAAATAATACATTGTTACCTAAATATGTATGCATGTCCCATCATACATTTACAACAGGTTCAGGGCTTCCTACCTGTGGGAACTGCAGTAGGAAAAATGACCTGAACGACCATAAAGTGTAGGACATTTCAGATTTGTCATGATTTATACTGTCCACCGTGGTGCAGAAATGATCGGACGTATGTCTGGCTTGGAAAGAAAGTAAGCAGACACTGCACAAATGAATCTGTCCATGAGAGATGTCCCAGGCATATGCAGCACACTCATTAAGTTTGCTTATCCCTTATGACAGCCTATAGGCAAATTTTGACAAGCTTTTGACAGAGCATGGCAGAGCGGAAGTGTGGCAAACACCTGTTTGAATTAACCCACATGAGTTTTACATACTGGAAAACAAGACTTTATAAGAAACAACCTCAACGCAACTTCTTAGTATTCAAATTCAATTCATAAATACTTTATTGTCCATTAAATAACAGGCATAAAAATTATTAATGGACATTCGTCCTTGGACTTGCAGCTCGAAACAAAATAAGAGTGAAAAATTAAGATTCCACACCAATAAAACAAGATAAAATGTGTGCAACTTTGTATCCTCTTACCATAGTAAGGGAAAATTAGAGGTTAATATTATAATTTCTTATACATTTTCTAAAAGCAATTTACCTGGAACAATTATCCTGAGCCTCATGTAGGCTCTCTGTATGTTCAACACCTCTTTCTCTGTCAGCTGTTTTATGACCTCAAGAGCCTGGGAGAGAAAAAGAAATAAAGAGAGAGAACACAAAGAATTAGCATTCTCGTTCTGAAAATCTCAACAATAACAAACAAATTTATTCCCAGAAACTCTAGAAGGGCTTTAGAAACCTCAAAATCTAAAACCAAGAACAGAAAATACAAAGCAACTTTACTGATTTCAAAATGGTCTATGTTTAAGTACGCTTCAAAGGAGCAAAAGCATTCTGTTTACTGCAGAGAACCCCAATTGTAATCATGATGTAATCAGACAGTGAATCAGACAAATGGCCGCTATTTGCTTTTTTCAGTGGATATAGTCAGTAGTCCCAAGAAAAGCCACACCTTGACAGTATCATATACTGCCACAGTAAGTGATCCCACACTGCTGGAAAATAAATATTCTGTGTACCTGCTGTTTACTGTTCTTGGTGGGTTTGACAGACACATGCAGGTCTTTCATGGCCTTTTCAATCATGGTGACGGGGTAAGGGCGGTTTGTTTCTGGGTTGACACATTTGTCTGCAACAATTGTAGCGATGTCTCGAAATGAGGACTCCAGCTGAGCCTGCCGTTCCTTCTCTGTGACTTGGAGCTCTCCTTTTTTAAGAATCTGCAAGCAGGAACATACCCCACCATAGAAGAACAGCTAGAGCTGTGTCATGCTCTACAATTTTCCAAGGAGGACCAAAAGCACTTGCCTGTCACCAAATGCTAAAAGATGTTAATGGCAGATGAACCTATCTCATGTTTCTTGTAGCCAAAATGGTGAATGAATTTCACAAGACAGCATCAGCAAAATCCAGTTAATCAAACTCGGCGCTTATCACACAAAGCCTAGTGCAAAATTAATGGTTCCTGGTGTGTCATCTGTTTTGTCAGTTTATCTCACTGCCACATGACAAACCAGAGGCAATAAATTGTGCAACCTGCCACATGTTACTTTTTATCTTTATTAGATCTCTGAACAGATGAACACACACACACCATGAAAAAATTGTTTGGGCTGTCAGAAAAATATTTGGGCTCCCCGTTTTGACATGGCTGGTAGCCCAAATGGCTACCGAGGTCCTACTTTTGGCCCTCCCTATTTTGACAGCTAGCTACACTGCTCTCCTGTTCAAGCAATCTTTGCTTGTAAAGTGCTTAGAACATTACTCCTTGGTTCAAACAAACCACATCATTTGAACTAATGGCATTATCTTACTACATGTATGCTCTTGTATCATGCATACTGCACTGAACAAGAGCCATATATATAACTGAACCACCGCTCACTTAATGTCCGAAGGAAACTTACCAGTGGGGATTTGCACTAAATCACTACTAATAAACAATAATATATATATATATATCTTTACCTGAAGACAGATTGCTTTCTGGTCATCGGTATCAAAAATTTTCTTCAAGTCCTCCGACTTGGCAAATTCGCCCTTCGACACATTCACGAATACTGCTGGCGTCTGCAGAACTTCATCAATATCAGTCTCCCTGAAACCCATCAAGCACAAAGATACTTTATTCATGAAATGTGGCACGTGAAATTCAAGGCCTTATTCGTTTTCATTTTATCTATCCGTTCGTTTCTTATTCGTTATTCGTTACTTACACTTTATTCCTCCATGAAGTAACTTTGTTGGGATAGCAAGCTATCTCAAATCTCTTTCCACCCTTTTTCAGCCGGACTATGGCAACGTTCGTGAGCCGCTTCTGACCGGTCGGTTGTTTAATAGGCATTCTGTCGGCTTCTTTTCGAAATTCGGTCCTTCCGCACAAGTGTCATGCGTTTTCAAAGGCAGAAGTGGGACTGCAATTGCAACAGCACGAGCAACACGCACAAGGAAAGCAGCAGCCTACAATTTCTTCCAATTATGCCCCTTGTCTAAAACGTCGACCTACCACAAAGATGGCGTGAACATTGAGAAAAATCAAAGCAGTCGTATTAGATGCCGTTTTATAGTATATGTATCAGTACAGGGGGAAAAGTTATCACACAGTAAAAAACATTCTACTGGTGATTTTTTTTCAGCCTTTTTTAACAGCGACGGTCAACTCGGCCTACCCATTGTTTCAACCACTGGTAAATCGACAAACATAAGACTTCCGGTTTTCGTTTGACTATCTAGACAATAATTTGGTAGATGATGATGTGAGACACAATGCCGCTTGTGTCCATGAAGAAGACCTCTGGGAGCTCAAAGAGCTTTCCAGTCAGGGTCTCCACCATGGACGCAGAGCTAGAATTCGATGTTGATGTAAGTTTGTCGGTCAGTTCCTTTATTTATTTTGATTATGACTGATTGTGTTTGGTGCTTTTGTGGAGAGATTCTGGGCGTTCAAACCTCTCCCGCTCTTGCTTTATATCTTAGTTTCAGTAAACAGTACTTTATGTTTTCAAAGGCAAATTTGTAAAACGACCATAACATCTTCTACAATGCCTTTTCTACCTTTTTCCTTCTCATAAGTTAATAAGCAAATAAACACTAGTCAACAGGTAGCACTCTCCCAGCCTTTCACAGGTGCCTCAATCCTTGTCCTGGCACGGATGGGAAGGTTCAGTGGTAGCCAGGTTTGTTTTTAGCATACCAGTAGTAATGTCAGTGCCATCCAGATATGAAGGGCAAACACTTGATTTGGACTTGGATAGCAAGTGAGTCATTCAGGATTGCACAGCCTCCTACTGCCTGTCAGTAGTGAATCACCTTTTTTGCAAGCTGTGGGTGTAACCACAGCCAACAAAGTTTAATGTGAATACAAATATAACAAGGGATGACCTCATATGTACAGGTATATGTTTGGCTTGTAGTAATCATCGAAAATGAAATCAGACACACCCTTTGTGTTACCACTAATCTCATTGCTTCTGGATGTTGTCACCATTGGATAACATGATTGTGGTGTAGGCCAAACTGAAAAGTATAGATCTCCAAAAAAAAACCCAAAAAAACAAGAACTTGAAGGAATTGCATTTCTGTCAGTTTAATTTTGTTGCCTGTGTGTGTGTGTGTGTGTGTGTTTGCTTGTCTTTGCATGTGTCCAAATTCAGTTTTGTGTTGTAGTTTTTGCTTTGTTTTTGTTTTTTTTGCTGTAGTTGGAATTGGAGGGGATGGGTGGGTTTCTTGTCTTAGCTTAAGTGTACTGCATTCAGTAATGAGAAATCTTTGGCATTTCTCATTTTACAGCTGAAAATAACAGGAAAGGAGTTGTACGACTTGGTTTGTCGGACAATTGGACTGCGGGAAACCTGGTACTTTGGCCTCCAGTATGTTGACTCTAAAGGCTACACAGCTTGGCTCAAGTTTGACAAAAAGGTGAGACTTTAATAAATAAAAATAATGATAAATGGTATTTGTAAAGCACAGACTCTCCAGATAGGACTTAGTGCATTCACACACACACACACACACCCTCCCCCATCTCACACAAACACACGCCAAAAAAAACTCCCTGACGGGTTTGACGCCAAAGGCCTAACGGAAAAGGTGAGTCTTAAAACATTAGTGGCACAAATGTTGCACTGGAAGTTTTGGTCCACTTGCATCGTGTATCAGTGAATGCCAACGTCTTAGAGGCCACGGGCATTTAGGACTGTTACTGTTAGCCAAGTCAACCTGTTATTTGATATGGGGCCTTTTCTGGTTGGCTGCTAGCGCGTACTGCTTACTGAATCACGTGCAGCTCGCAAATCTTCCCCCGATACCCGCACCCTTTAACAACTCTAGTGTGCAGTGGTGGGTGGTGTTAGTGCTGTTACTGTTAGTTCCCAGCTTGTGTGAAGGGGGAGGTGGGGGGGAGGGGAAGGAGTTGAAATGTCATCAATGACAACTAACTTGCTAAGCAGCTGACTGCAGATTGGAAGGTTTACTGTTTAGGTTCAAATCCCGACAGAACACCCGTTCTTGACACAAACTGATCTGTGTGTTTCAACAGGTCCTGGATCAGGACGTCCCAAAAGAGAAGCCGCTGCCGCTGGTGTTCCTGGCCAAGTTCTTCCCCGAGGACGTGGCTGAGGAGCTGGTGCAGGAGATCACCCAGCACCTCTTTTTCCTGCAGGTCAAGCAGTCCATCCTCCACATGGACATCTACTGTCCACCAGAAGCCTCTGTGCTGCTTGCTGCTTATGCCGTGCAGGCCAGGGTACGTCATCAGTAAAATGGGAGAGGGGTGTTTTGTATCAGGCACCTGACAAACAAACGGACAAGAAAAAAGATTTTTTGAAACATGTTTTGTATGGCAGAGTTCCCCAAATCCCACTGCCAGTGATCTGAAGAAACTGAAATGATTAACAGTGGTGCCTTTCTTTGCTTTTCTTTGCATACATATTGCATTTTTGGGGACACCGTACACATTGTCAGGGAGCCGGGGTGGCTGAATGGTAGAGCGTTGGACTTCTAATGCTCGGGTCGTGAGTCCGTATCCCGGCTGGGGCCAGATACGTGCGCTGGCTTTTTCATTGTTGCCCCGTCCTTGATATCACCCGTATGTGGTGGAAAAGGACGTTAAACCCCCAAACACCCACGCCAGCCACCCTCCCACCCCGTATACATTGTCAAGGGACCTCTGCATATGCGTACGCATTTTGAAACGGCCCCGATTAAAAGGTGAACACAGCAAATTGTTATTCTTATTGGTGGCAGGAATGAGCGTGAAGTTTAGAAATCATCTACTTGCGGTGTTCGCACTGTGCTCGTTGGTGATTGGTTTAACATGTTTGTGCAGTATGGGGATTATGACGAGGCGACTTATTCCCCTGGAATGCTTGCCAGCGAGGACCTGTTACCACAGAGGGTGATTGACCAGTACCAGATGACCCCTGAGATGTGGGAAGAACGAATCAAAGTCTGGTACTCAGAGCGGCGAGGCATGACAAGGTACATGTACTTTTTGACTGAACTTTTTTTCTTTTAATTTTGTACTGTTTTATTTTATCTTGCCTTTCAGGAAAACTCAACGTTTCCAAGGCAGAGGGGGAGGAAGCCAGAGTACCTGGAGAGAACCCCCCATGATTAGCCAGAATGAACGGTGCAATATACAAGAAAGATAAATTCTTCGCCACTAGAGATACCGTTTTATGAAAGGCCAAGAATTTTTGGTATCTTTGAAATGGTTAACTCAGAGTCGTACGTTTTGTTTTTTTCTGCAGAGATGAGGCGGAAATGGAATACCTGAAGATTGCTCAAGACCTTGAGATGTACGGTGTAAATTACTTCCAGATCAAAGTGAGTTGGTGTGTGTTCATCTTATTTCCTTCAGACGAAAATTACATGTGGCAGTACAGAGGTACTTTTCTTTTTAAAATTATATTGTTTGTTGTCCCAGCTCTTCGCCAGGGGGGGGCCGGTGTGGTCGAATGGTAGAGCGTTGGACTTCTAATGCTTGGGTCGTGAGTTCGATCCCGGCTGGGGCCAAATATTTGTGCTGGCTTTTTTGTCGTTGCCCCGTCTTTGATATCACCCTATGTGGTGGAAAAGGACGTGAAACCCCCAAACACCCACACCCACCCACTCTTCGCCAGCTGCAGTGGTGTGCCACCCTGTTTGAGGGTGGAATCTTTGAAGGGCTGTAAAGGTGGCATAATTTTTAATTTGCATGAAGATGAGGATAATGATGCTATGGAGGTCCATTTGGATTTGGGCTGCGTGACAGGGCTGCGTGCTGGATTTCATGTTAGAAGCTGAAAATGTGTGTATCTGTGGACCTAGCTGAGATACTAACCCTGACTTTTTTTTCTTTTTTTTCAGAATAAGAAGAACACAGACTTATGGTTGGGGGTGGATGCTCGAGGCATCAATGTCTATGAGCGAGACAATCGTCTTGCACCGAAAGTTGCTTTCCCCTGGAGCGAAATCAAAAACATCTCATTCAAAGACAAGCGAGTGAGTAACTTTGGAATATCTTTCGCTTTTTTATTTGTTCTTTTTCTTTCTTTTTCTTACATGACATGTAGAAAATTGTAGTACTTGATTTTATGAACTGTATTATTGTGTACGTCTTTTTATTTTTTTTTTAAAGCTGGTTGAAAATATCGAACTGGGTTTTATCTGACTCATGACTATCACAAGTTGCTATTCCCCCCAACCTCTCGTCCTCTCCCTCCCTCTCCCCCCCCCCCTCCCCTTTTTTGTTGTTGTTGTTCTCTTCGTAAAGTTTCATATGTTGTCAATACATGATTCATCACTCATTTTGTTTTTTTCAGTTTGTGATAAAGATGGTGGGAAAAAAGGCGCCAGACTTCGTATTCCTTGCACCTAAGTTGCGGATTAACAAACTGGTAAGTGGCTCAACAGTGTTGCAGTTTAAACATTTGTCAGTTCTCTAAATCATGAGATAGCCAAGTACAGTATGGTCATAAGTTACGTCAGTACAGTATGTGCTACAAGAGTCTGATTACTCAGCACCACAGTAGTAGAAGCCCATTTCTTTTTGCCTATCCATTCTGCTTTTCTGTTCAGCATGCCTTGATTCTCATGCTGCTCTTTGTTGTTTTTTGTTTAACAGCAGAGCTTTGGGCTGTTTCATCTCAAGTGTGTGCAACAGCAGTTGTCAGTGTCTGTTCATCATTCAGAGAGACGTTTTTCAAATGTACTTTGAAGCACAGCTCCACCCCATGCCCACCATGCAGGGTCCATACAGGTCATGGAATCCTGGAAAAGTCATGGAATTTGGAAATAGCTTTTCCAGGCCTGGAAAGACATGGAATTATCTAAAGAGTCATGAAAAGTCATGGAGTTTCAGAATTTTATGGAAGCCAATTTGAGCCCAACAGTGAAACGGTCAGCTTGGTGATTACTCGCTGGACTGATTGCCAAAAATACCAACAAACTGCCTTCCCATAAGGCGAATGACTAACTCTGAACATTGGTCTTGCGGACTGCGATAACTTGGATAAGCTCATAATTTCTACCCTCGCGTGCGTCTGTGTGAAAGAGGGTAAGGAAGTTGTCATGGAAGACAGGAGAATTGGCCTGGAAAAGTCATGAATTTTTGAGACTGTGAACCTGTTTGGACCCTGACCATGCCCCTCTCCAAAAAAAAAAAAAAAAAAAGTCTTCTTTGAAGCCGAGTAGTCTTGAAACAGCCATTAGGGCTGAAAAGTTTCCATCTTTTGCTAAAAATTGTCTTTATCTCCTAATTGTCCACAGCTGTACCCACCCTGCCCACACTATATGACAAGACTTTAAAAAACTCACGAGAGCGCTAAACAGCACTAGACAGCACTGCACAGCACTATTACGCAAGGCGTGGGCACTCTCCACCAGAGCCTATCCCTTCCCTTGCCTCGCCCAACCCGCAATAGATTGCATAATCTCTCATAATCCCTTTTCCTGCTCAGGGCAGTCCTGTGTATGGCTCATAGGGCTGTGACGGGACTTGTCTCCTGTTGTCTACCGCCCTCACGCCAGTGGGAAATGCTTGGGACAAGTTCTAAGGGGGCCCGACTAAGTGTGCCGTTAGCTATTACGTGGCCAATACCCAAACTAGCAGTGACTGCGGTATTCACAAGAGGGTGCGAAATCGCTGAGCTGTCTGGCTAGCGCTCACCGCTCGCCGAGGGGTTCACCGCTCACCGGAGTGTGATACAATATGAAGGCACGTTGCGCTGTCTCTTGGGCGGACTGCTGGCCTCGAGGTTGCATAATAGTGCTGTCTTTTGGTGTGACGTTTTTGATTCAGGATGTGATTCGTGTGTGGACATTTAGGAGTTACGGACCATTTTTAAGTCCTCAGACACATTTATAGATGACTGGCAAGAACAGGGTTGTGTATTTTTACTGTGAATGTTACGATGGAATGATGTGATGCGATTGACACAAAATTATATTTCAAGAGTGTGGTTTCAGATTCTTGAGCTGTGTGTCGGTAACCATGAACTGTTCATGCGGCGACGGAAACCCGACTCCATGGAAATACAGCAGATGAAGACGCAAGCTCGAGAAGAGAAAGCGCGGAAGCAGGTATGGCATATTTGCGACTGTAATAATAATAATAATAATAATGAATACAGTTTATATAGCGCCTATCTGTTTTCTGCGAAACACTCTTTGCGCACGCACACACACACACACACACACACACACACACACACACACACACACACACTCAGTGCTGATGAAAAAGTGGTCGGACTACAGCTCGAAAGCTTGCCTGAAGAGGTAGGTCTTTAAATGGGCTTTGAATTGAGTCAGCGTGGGAAGGTCCCTAATGGTGACAGGTAAAGCGTTCCAGACAGAGGGGGCGGCGTAAGAAAATGAACGACCGCCAGCTGACTTCAGAGTTGTTCTTGGAACCTTTAACAGTTTTTCTGATGATGAACGGAGAGTGCGGGAAGACTGGTAGGTTGTAAGCATTGCAGGCAGGTACAGAGGGAGCGAGCCATCGAAATGGCGGTACCACAACATGATGCAGTTTCTATTTCTCCTACGGATATTACCAGATGACATGATACTATAGGAGACCACCCTTTACCCTCACGACTTCAGTCAGAAAGCATACCCTGTTGCTAAGCAACAAGGGCAATAACTCGGGATGATTCCCGTATGCCCCACGTGAGCTCACCCCTAGTCACCTGACCCTTGTCCCATCCTCACCAGTTTCCCGCTGCCCCCCAGTTATGACTCTGCCGCTCCACCGGCCCTCCCCCCAAAACCCCTCCCCCTCCCCCCATCTACCCCCCACTCTGTGGGCGCTCGCCTTCAGGAATTTGCTGGGCGCTGGGAGGAAATCGCAGCAGTAGACCCTTGGGTTGGGGAAGTTGTTTCACAAGGTCTCATGATCACATTCTCCAGCAAGCCGCCCCTCTCTCGGGTCCCGTCCTGGACCAGAGTCCCACCCCTCCCCGAAAAGGCTGCGGCCTTAAAGACGGAAATTCAGGCCCTTCTGCAAAAGAGGGCGATTTCAAAAGTGCAGGACAGAAACAGTCCGGGGTTTTACTCCCGGCTCTTCGTCGTCCCGAAACCGGGAGGGAGGTGGCGGCCGGTAATAGATCTAAGCAGCCTGAACCGATTCATAGCAGCCCCACATTTCGTCATGGAAACAGCGCGCTCAGTGAGAAACGCGGTGCAGAAGGGGGACTTCGCTATCAGTTTAGACCTCACAGACGCATACCTTCACATCCCCGTGCATCCCGCGTCTCAAAAGTTTCTCCGTTTTGCTTTCAACGGGGAGGTTTATCAATTCCGTTGCCTCCCTTTCGGTCTGAACCTGTCCCCATGGGTATTCACAAGGGTCATGAATGCAGTCATGGCTCAATTCAGGAAAACGGCGAGCTCGCCAGCGTCCAATTACCTGGACGATTTGCTTCTAAGAGATCAGTCGCAGCAGATACTTGCCGCCAACCGCGATTCACTCCTTGCGCTGCTGCAGAGCTTGGGGTGGATCGTGAACCTAGAAAAGTCCGACCTGACCCCCTCGCAGGACTTTGTACATCTCGGCATGAGATTTCTAACCCATCACAACAAAGTAGTGCTGCCCCCCAAGAGACTGGAGAAAATACTAGCCAGTGTCAGAGATTTCCTGTCGCAAACGTGTCAGACGGCAAGGGGGTGGCTGCGCCTGTTAGGAGTGCTAAACGCGGCGGCCGACCTTGTCCCCCTCGGCCGTCTGAGACTTCGTCCTATTCAGATGGCGCTTCTCGCTCAGTGGAGACCCGCCACGGGCTCCCTAGGGGATCCAGTAAGAATCTCGGAACTAGCCCGCTCCCACATTGGGAAATGGGCGGACATTCAGTGGCTGCAGGAGGGAGTCCCGCTCAGGGAGCAGGACCCGCAGCTGACTATGTGTGTCGATGCGAGCCTGAACGGGTGGGGAGCCGTACTGCTACCGGAGTTCCTGACCGCGAGCGGTACATGGAGCGGACAAACGTCATCTCACCACATAAACGTTCTAGAGATGATCGCAGTATGGGAGGCACTGAAAGTGTGGAGACACAGGGTGTCGGGGCAGAGAATAATGGTGTTGTCAGACAACTCATCGGTCGTGACTTACATACGGAAACAGGGGGGCACTCACTCAGCTTGGCTGTGCCTGTTCGTTTGGAAGCTCTTACTTTGGGCTCAGGAGAACAATGTCTGCCTGTCAGTTCGACACATCCCCGGCAGGTTGAACGTCCTAGCAGATTCTCTAAGCCGGAGGAATCAAATAACTCACACAGAGTGGTCCCTTTGCCCCCGAACTTTCGAGCTGATATGCCAGACCTTCGGCAAACCCCTGATCGATCTTTTTGCCACGAGATGGAACTGCAAATTGCCGACGTTCATCTCCCCAGTCCCGGATCCCCAGGCTTGGGCCTGCGATGCCCTGGCGACCAGCTGGGAAAACATGTTCGGCTATGCCTACCCCCCGACCTGTCTGGTACCCAAGATTGTCCAAAAAATCCGTACCCACAAATGCCAGATACTGTTGATTGCCCCACTCAGGTGGGACAAAGCCTGGGTTTCCGACCTCCTCAGCCTGGCTGTGGAGATCCCGAGAAAACTGCCATGCAAAACAACCCTTCTGAAACAGCCCCGCCAGCCGGTTTTCCACCCATGTCCGGAACGCCTGGCACTTCACGCCTGGCTATTGTCAGATCAGCCGTCAGAGCGAGACTCTTCTCTGATAGCGCGGTGGCGCGCATCGCGGCCGCTAGAAGGCCCTCCACTCTGAAAGCTTACGAGGGGAAGTGGAGAGTGTTTTCTGACTGGTGTACTGAGAGAGGTCTTAACCCGGAAAGCTTAAACCCGCCTCAAGTGGCGGATTTCCTCGAGTGGTTAGCGGACGTTAAACACCTTGCCCCCATAACTATCAAGGGTTACAGGGCAATGATCGCTGATACATACAGGCACTTAGGAAGGGGGGATCTGGGGAAAAACAAGGATCTCTCCGACCTCCTCGCAAACCTCTCAAGAGAAAGACCTGTGTCTAAGTCTCTATTTCCAAAGTGGAACCTTCCCTGGGTGTTAACCTTTCTTAATTCGGCTCGGTTCGAACCGCTTCCACAGGCCCCCCTGAAGGAGGTGACCCTCAAAACTTGCTTTCTTGTGGCGCTAGCCTCGGCTTGTAGGGTGAGTGAAATACACGCCCTCTCGTCGGACCCCGACTACTTACAGTTCAGGCAAGACGGCTCCGTTTCCTTGCTCACAAACCCCGGTTTTATTGCAAAGAATCGTTTGCCTGAAGTAGCGGCCCAAGAAATCGTTTTACACCCCCTCGCACACTCGGGCAAACGTGACCCGGTCCGGGGCCAGGACCCGGTGCGCGCATTGCGCATATACCTGAAACGCACGGCTCCTACACGTGGGGACCGTTCGCGTCTGTTCCTGCCGATCAGGCAAGATCGCCGGGACATTTCTGCTCATACTGTGTCTTTCTGGCTCAAATCTCTCATCAAAGACGCATACGATGAAATCTCCCCGCAAGCCAGGCGCTTGCTTAAAGTCCGCGCACACGAGGTCCGTGCCTTAGCTACAAGTGTAGCCTTCCACCGCAACGTGGCCCTCAGGGATATAATCAGTTCGGTCGGCTGGAGGTCAGACTCTACCTTCGCGAGTTTTTACCTCCGTGATCTCTCCGCTCTACGACAACCCCTTCAGGACATCGGGGCGTTGTCTGTAGCGCAGAGGGCCACTTAATGACTGCCACTAATGCATTAATGCGCAGGGGAACGTGTCAGTGGTTCCTCCTGGCATAGTAGGGGGGGACTTATCCTGAGGAAGGCTCTAAGTTCTTTCACCTACTGCCTGCCGGACTTTCCACTCAGCACCTCGGACGAGCGCTGCTGATGTGCGATCGTCGACGACTAATGGTCGGCTTCACGGTTCACCCCTGCCATCCTTAGAAAGGCACTGGCTTGCTGGTTGGACCTCGTACGCTTCCCAGACGGCCAGTTCACGTCTCCCTGGCTCTTATAGACATGGCTGGTTGTCCACACTGACAAAACAAAACAAAACAAGACCAACAGACAAACAAAAGTCTGAATCTTGGTGAGCTCAAGTCCCCTGGCCCTGTCTGCCTGAAGAAAACTGTCGCTCTCTTCCACTGCGTGACCCCAGGGGTGCCTTGATGTGGGACAGAGAGCTCAGCTACACCTGGCTGAAGTCGTAAGTACGGTTCTCCCTGACTGCAGGGAGTTATGTTGATGTCAGAAAAGAGAAGAAAAGAGAGAGAGAGAGAGAGGAAAAAAAGGGGGCTCAGGCCTCTGGAGGCAGTAACTCCCACCTCCTCTTGGTTATTCTCCTATAGTATCATGTCATCTGGTAATATCCGTAGGAGAAATTTATTTTTTCAAGTAAAATTCCTTTCTCCTAGGTACTTACCAGATGACATGATATCATGTTACCCTCCCTCCTCCCCGCAGTTCCTGCACTTAGAAGCGGCGGGAAACTGGTGAGGATGGGACAAGGGTCAGGTGACTAGGGGTGAGCTCACGTGGGGCATACGGGAATCATCCCGAGTTATTGCCCTTGTTGCTTAGCAACAGGGTATGCTTTCTGACTGAAGTCGTGAGGGTAAAGGGTGGTCTCCTATAGTATCATGTCATCTGGTAAGTACCTAGGAGAAAGGAATTTTACTTGAAAAAATAAATTTCCATAAAATTTTGTTTCATGTTTCCTGTCGGAAATGTTTAGTAGATTGTTTTTTTGTGTTTTTTGTTGTTGTTATAGTTGGGGGGGGGGGGGGGGGTATGTTCTTCACTTTCATCCCCATGTTTTTCTTTTTCTTTTTTCTTTCATTTGGTGGTGGTGGTGGTTTTGAACGTAGAGGAAAAGGAGTGCTATAAGAGGGCTGCATTCATCAGGCACTGTCTTCGATGTCTTGTAGAAGGCTGAAAACAGTCACCTTTGGACATTTTTGCCAATTTGTTTTGACACAAGTTGTTTGGTTTGTGTGCTCAGTCACGCTTGTCAGGCAATTTAGGGTACTTTACTCAGACCACATGTTTTGTAAAGTAGTTATTGTCATTTGCATTCGGCAGCGCACTTCACTGGTACTAAACTGTTCATCAAAATCTCATTCATTTAAATTTGAACTCCTACTACTATGGCAGATGGACCGCACGCGGCTGGCCCGCGAGAAACAGCTGCGAGAGGAGGCGGTGCGGGAGAAAGAGGAGATGGAACGACGCATGATGCAACTGCAGGACGAAGTCAGAATGGCACAAGAAGCGCTGGTAGGAAAGAGGGATAGTTACAAGGGAGACTGCTTATCAAGTGTCATCTCACTGTCTTGGTCTCTGTCTTTCTGTCTGTCTCTCTCTCTGTCTCTCTCTCTGTTTCAGTCTCTCTCCCTCTCTCTCTCCCTCCTTCTGTCTGTCTGTCTGTCTCCCTTTCTCTCTCACATACAGAGAGAGAGACACACACACAGACGGACACAGTGTCTATCTCCCCCTCTACCTCTCTGTCTGTCTCTCTCTCTCTCTCTCTCTGTCACACACACACACACACACACACACACACACACTTGGATCTCCTGGTGCAGGAAGAAAGTGAAACTTCTTGTCTGGTTCATAATTGTGATGGTTTTCTGGGTTTAGTCAGTGAGTTGGAGCTCACATTCTTTTGTGTTCACATCTGTTTCTTCTAGATGCGATCAGAGGAGACAGCGGAGCTGCTGGCTGAGAAGGTGAACGTGCTGGACGAGGAAGCCATGTTGCTGACGCAGAAAGCCGCTGAAGCCGAGGCCGAAGTTCATCGCATCAAGATCTCTGCCATTAAGGTCTGAGCAGTTTTCCTGTTGTTGTTGAATATTCTGTTGTCCTATCAGGAAATTTGGGCTTTTTCCTCAAGGGAAGTGTGTATGCAGGAGTAGTGCACTTGCTGACAGACTTCGTGGCTGCAGAGCAGTAACTCAAGAAGACCTGTTTGGGTGACCACCTATATAGCAGGGCATAAAATCTTCCACCTTTGGCTAAAAAATTTTTCCTGCTCTCAGAAAATGTGTTTTCTCCTCTGAAGCACATAAAATCATTCCAAAATGCACAGACTTGCATAGATTTTAGTCTTAATTCTACAAATTTGTCTCCAAAAGTGTTTCTCCTCTGAAGCATTTGAATTCACACCGAAAAGCACCAAATTGCACAGATTTCAGTCTAATTTAAGAAAGAAAAATAATGACGAGTATTGTATAAGCGCTTTACCCAATTTCAAGAATCGGCTCAGAGTGCTGCAAACTGAACCCAACACGCACGCTCATGTGAATCACACGCATTCTCTCACACACTGGACATAAACACATTACAATCACATGGTGCGAAGGGTCAGCTCAGCTATTTAAGTTTCGGAATTTAGAAATGCATTTATTTTTCAAATTTGGTGGGCTGAACATTTTCCAAAGCAGAGGGGGAGGAAGCCGGAGTAGCCGGAGAGAACCCCCAACGATCGGCCCGAACGATCGGTGCCACATACGAGAAGGAAGAATTCTTTGCCCCGAGTGGGACTCGAACCCCTGACCTCTCGCATTGGTGACAAGTCTCTTAACCATTAGACCACCGACCGCCCAGTCTGGGGGATCGTGCCCCTGGACATCCATAGCATAAAGCAAATGTTTTGCAGACACGTGCTCATGGCTTTGCCACTTGGTCACTAAATGATAACATATTTTTCCTCCTTTTGGCTCATGGACCATGCTATATAAGTTGACACCCTCTCTAAGAAGGCAGCCAGTTTCCAGACTAATGGTATTTCATTTTACAGTAAAACTATAAGGTGGTCACTTGTTGAAGCAGACCATTCCCTGATCCTTTAGAGGACCACAGATTCAGGACAGATTCCACTGTATCTTAAACAAAAGATGCACCCCAGGATTGAACCCATAGAGCTTAACAATAACAATAATAATGATAATAATAGTGTTGTAATGATAGTATAGTGTAATGGTTAAAAACAATTTTTAAAAAAGTATCAGAGGTCATTTCTATCAAATTTCTTGGCTCACAGAGTCGTGGACTGAACCCAATACACATGCTCACGTGAATCACACATTCTGTTGCACACCAGACATGAACACAAGACAATCAGTCATGCCTCTCTAAAGTTTGTGGCGCTGTTGCAAGTTACTTAGCATTATATGCAGCAGTTGACAGCAGGTACTCGTAACTTGCTTAGTTTCCTTGGTAGTGTAGTCGTTTCTCCGCACTACAACATTACTGTTTATCATGCTTGTCAGGATGTGGTGTATGGCCGTTGAAGCGGTGCAAGGCAACGCATGCAATCAGATTAACTGTCCATGCACACTCATGCACTCACACTATGCATAAAACAAACACAACGAACAACATGCAAGTTACCAGACTGAAGATCAGTGGAGGTACACAGGGCATGGTTTGATCTCCAGTTCACGCAGCACACGCACACAAACATCAGACCTGCCTACACTACACACTGACCATAGAAAACTAAATAATTTTTGGCTTTCTACGCAACTACGCATTTAATTGCCTCACTACACATTTTTTTTCCCCCCTAAATCTACGTAATTTAGCGGTTAGCGTTTCGTCAAATCCAATCTGAACTTTTGCTCGCGCCGATCCAGCTTTTTGTACGAGCCTCATTCAAAGTTTATCGATGTATAAATACCCGGTAGAAAGAAATTTGGCTAAAAAAATAAAAAATTAAAAAATAAAAACCATACTGAGATGCTATGGTAGTACACTGTAACCAGTCGAATCAAACAAGCCAAAGACTAGAATAGTTGATATGTACTAATGTAGCTTAAGCAACAAGCTGGCACATTTCGGTTGGGATACGTTAGGACTACTCATTTGGCCAGGAAACTACTCGTTGGTTTTTGACACTACTCATGTCATGTTTGGTGGGTAGGCAGGTCTGAAACATGCACACGCTCATTCGTCTGCCATTCTCTCACACACTGGCGTCATTCATTGTCATGGTCACTGTCATGGTTACCATCAGCCAATGACAACAACAGTAGTGATGTTTTCTTTGCTGGAAATCAGTTTTGTTTTCCTGATTTCGGCAGACTGAAGAAGAGAGGATGATCATGGAACACAGGGCTCGGGAAGCGGAATTGATCGCCACCAAACTTGTGGAGGATTCAGAGCGACGGTCAGTATTCTTCATACAGTATTATTTTGGTGTTGTGAAAATGCTTTACTGAAATGTTATGTTCTCAAAATGCTATGCACTCCTATAGTCAGTGTTCCCTGTGATTCAAAAATATAAGGGTCCTTGGGACCCTCACTCCATATTTTTGAGGGTCCTTTTGCAAATGTTGAGGGTCCATGGTCTTTTGGTGTAGCAAGTCTAAAAGTCGAAACCGTTTGTTGTTGTTGTTGTTTCCAAAAGTATTCAAGTAGAAGAGATGTTTGTGAATTGTAGCGTGTCAGCCATATTGAATTGGCAAGGCAAGGAACCTGCATGCTTACCAAATAGAGCATTGTCATTGGACAAAAAGTGTCCCAGAGTGATTAAGCCAGTCAGATTCTGTTATGCACAATGGCTCATCACAAATGTGACGCTGCAAGTGTCCGCTGCTAGTTACTAATCGCTTTTTGTTCATCAAGTTTCCAGGACCTTGTGTCTCCTGTAACAACTAACATGCTGTCCTCAAAATTGTGCATCAATTCAGTTTTGTGCGTACAAATACGCACAGCTGTGCGAAATCCGGAACACTGTGTGTATATGTTTAACACACTTAAGATGGCAATAACCGTATCTATATCTATCTGTATCTGGGCTTCAGCAGGCTTGTCTTTCTTTTGAAGGAGACAAGAAGTTTTCTGGGTTTTTTCTTTTTTTCTTTGAACCATAGAAAATGCCATTGGGTCCACCTTTCCATTTTGGGGATGCTTGGCATAAAATGGGTTGAAAGTCAAATTTTTAGTGTGTGGTGATGCGTGTGTGTTTACAGTGTGTGGTGATGTGTGTGTGTGTGTGTTTACAGTGCAATGGAAGCGGAACAACTGAAGGAGGAGTTGGTGAAAGCCAAAACTGCTGAACGCGTTGCCAAAACTAAGCTCCTGGAACTGTCTCGTTCCAACACCAGTGGTCCTGCCTATCAGACAGTTAGTCATCCTGTTTGCCTCTGTGTGTGTTTGTGCATTTGTTCATTTCTTTTCAGTTACCCAAGTTCAACACTGCTAGTTCTGAAAAAAAATGTGTACAGTGTTTTGTATAATTTTTATTTTTGTTTCTGCCACATCTACAGCATATGTGGGTGGGTCCAGCTGTGGCAGCTCTTACCTTTCGAGCATCACGCTTGCTTTATGTGTCCGCGATTCTCAGCTGCATCGGTGCCGTGTGTGATTTCGCTGCATGGAGAGGAAATGATTATACTGTTTCTCTGTGTGTCTGTGTGTGTTTGTGTGCACGCGCACACACACATTCTTCTTAAAGCAATTTCGAATGGAAATACATGCATCACTGTTAATTTTATTTTGTGCAGCCGTACAGTCAGCTGCAGGTTTTGACCTCTGACCTTGCCTCCGGCCTTCACATAGACTCTGCCATGAGCAGAGACGCGTCCAGTGCGGACATGACGGAAGTGAGTTGCGAACTTGTCAGCGGGGACATGGATCAGCTTACACTCGATCTGGAGAAGGAAAGGTAGGAAAAATTTTAATGTCATCTTTTTTTTTTTTCCATCTTTCCTTTTTTTAATGTCTGTTAAAGCTTACAGGGTCCTATCCTGCTCTTACCTTGGTCTTTTACATGTATCAGAAAAGGACACTTTTGTACCATTCCAGATTTTGCAAGTCAGTACTGGTGGTTTTCCTTGGCACTGGGATCATGAAAGGGGGTTGCCCTGAAAAAACCCGAAACCCAAGTTCCATGGAACTGGGGATGGGGAGGGGGTGGCAACGCTATCAAACTTTACATTGAAAACCTTCGGAAAAGGAGTTTAAAAATAATCCGAGACCTGCTTCTGCCACTAAAATGTGTGATGCCTAAAACTTTGTGCATGGCATGTTGTTCGCACAGCATTGTTTTTTTATCGGCCTCAGCAGGCACTGACTTAGGTGAAGAGTTTTTCTCAGTGACAAACAGGACCTTGTCAGCGTTACAGTGCATTGCTGGGGATTTGTAAAACAGCAGACCATTCACTTGCTAACATGATGGCTCCATGTGTGATTTGCAGAATCGAGTGTATCGAGAAGAGTCGTCACCTCCAAGAGCGACTGAAGGAACTTAAGTCGGAGATCGAGGACATGAAGGTCGATGACGAAGTCTCCGACCTTGACCGCCTGCATGAGGAGAGCATACAACGGGGAGATAACAAATATTCAACACTACAGAAGGTGAGTGTGGTGGCTTTTGGCCTTTGGGAGGGGGGGGGGGCATGGGGGGGGGGGGGGCTGCATAGCATACAATATTTTCAAGCGTACAAGCACACTCCCAAGTGAAACTCTTCTAAAACATGTTGGCTGCGTAAACATGGAAATGACGCGTTACCTAAGCATTTACCTGCCCCCCCCCCCCCCCCCACCCACCCAAATAAATCCAAGTATAGAAGACTCGAAGCTCTGTCTGCTAGCTTGAGCAATTAAGATTTAAAAAAGAAAGCAAGCAAGTTAAAAATGACATCTCACACTACCACTGAAGCTAAAATAATGAAAAGAAAGATGTGATGGGAGGCAAATGAGAAGCACAAGAAACCCCTGTATGTGTGACGATATTTGTTCATGAAATACATTTGTCTTGTTCCTTTACAGATAAGCGCAAGTTCTTCCAAAGCAAGAGTGGCCTTCTTTGAAGAATTGTGATGAGAGAGGAACCTTCTGCATTTAAATGTGTCATCCGCCCAACTTTCTTGCAGTATACATCCATTCGTGATTCACACAGCATGCCACGAACACACGTGTGTGCGCGAGTCCGTTCGAATAGTACCAGTGCTGCGTGCACTCTGCATGTAGCAGTAGAGTACAGCTGCACCAGTCTTTGGTTAGAGCTTCATCAGTGTCTAAGGGCAGCTGTCCTTGTGTTCAGTACCTAGGCACCAGGATTGGAGTACATCATGTGAGTACTCGTGTACTGGTTAGTCAGTACTCGAGTGCTTTTGGAGATCTGGAGGATCCTGAAATCTTCACAAAAGAGTACAAGTACGGAACCCGACCACCAGACGACCATATGACAGGATGCAAGGGGTGCATAGAGAGTACAGTCAGGCAAGCATCAGTAGTGAAAGACTTCAAGGCATCCAGCCAGTTTGCAAGCGATCTCAGTTCAGTTCAAGGTGACATCTGTGCACTACGAAAACCCATGAGTCATCCAACAAGTCCTGCAGATCGTCTTTCTATAGGTCTGTCTATACTGATGTCACAATTGAAGCAGTTTTCAGTCTTGATCTGGTTCACTGTGTTGATTCTTGTCCTGTGAGGTTTGACTGTAATAACCCACTGCCTTCTTTGCCTTCAATCCTGCTCTCCTTGCACCACCCCCCCCCCCCCCCCCCCCCCCCACACACACACACACCCCAGGTGAAGAAGTCACATACTTAACCTTTACGCATCGGGACGCGAACCGGCTCGCGTTACTCTCAACAGCCGTAGGCACCGAGCCGCGAACCGATTTGCGTCATCCTAAACGACCAGCAGCTGCATGCGCGTCAGCAGGGAAGTAGGTCACTGGCCAAGCTCGCGATGTCAAAGAGTTAATTGAGAACTGCTGAGTCTACCGATCTAACTCAGTGTGAGCAGGTCACATGCTCTACTTCGCTCCAGGACTGCCTCCATTCTTTTGAGAACCAGACTCTGAGTCTGAAGCACCGACGCTGAGGGAGACATTCACAGGAGAATGGTCTGAAGGTCAAGGTCACCGACTTTGTGCGAAAGTTCCTGAAACTGGTCTTCCGGTTGAGAGATGGCAGTCTTTTTTTTTCTTTTTTTTTTTCAGGAAGACCTCCACTATTATTGGACAAGGTTGTGGTTGTTAACAAATACCCTTCTGAGTTATGTTTTCGATTGACTCAAGGTCAAGGTCGCATGTAAGCCATATTAAAGGCTGCAGCCGTTGGTTTGTTGTTGGTGAGGTAGGAAGTGGTGTTCCTTTCTCAGTGGTTGCCATGACCACCAGGACTTCGTAAGAGCAGCTGACGACAGATTTGTCTACGTTGCATCAGGAGGAAAACAGTTGGTGTGCAGAATGTTGAGTTTACAGAGTTGCTGGAATCAAAATGTGTTTCCGCTGACTACTTCAAAGAAAAATATGGTAATACAGAAGACTGCTTTGCCTTATGTGGATCGGCTTATTTGTAGCTTTTGTGTCCATTATCTTTTTTATTTTGTTTAGGGTTTTATCTTCTTTGTTTGTTTTTATGTGTGTGTGGGTTTTTTGGGGGTTTTTTTTTTCTTCCTTTATTATCTCTTAAGAGTCTGAGCTCGACCACCCCCTGCCCGCTATATATATGATAAGACTTGTTAGAAAGAAGAAGCCACTGCACACCAGTAGGAGCCACTTCAAACCACTATTGGTATTATGCAAGGCTTCGGCCTTCCCCGCCAGGCGCGAGACTGCTGCAGATTGCATAAAAGTGGCGTCTAGTGATTTGAAGATTTCAAGTAAAATTACGACTTTTGCATGGGCTTTTAAAAGTGATGCTTTTTTGGGTGGACGTGAAGGGGGTGCTTTTTATTGTATTTTTTTACTTGCTTTTTCTTGCTTGCGTGTTTTGGCTGGGAGTGCTGAATGCTTGCAGTTGTTTTTGTTTTAAATAATTTTTAGGCAGAGCTGCTTGTGGTCTGAAGGCAAAACTTGTACACTTTTAACCAAAGTCTTACACTTGCACATCAGCATCGTCATGGAATTTTGGTGTAACTTGATTTTGAGAAAAGCTCAGGAAAGGTAGGGCAAGTGTGTCGTTCTGAGCTGTTCTGGGAATTTAGTTGTGTCCAAATTCCAGGACAGTGTTGATTTGCTGTTCCGTGCAATTTAACTTACTCTGAGATGTACATACATGTACTGTGAATTTGCACCTGTGAGATCTGTTTCCAAGACATTTGTGAACACCCTTGTACAGAGAATGGGCATTACCAGTTTAACAAAGCCCAGTGCAGTCTACGGACAACATCTATGCATGCTGTCGTAGTTGTGGTTGTTTTTGCCCTTTGCGATTACATGTACCTAATAGATGCTTATACCAGTAAATTCAATAATTTCATCTGCACGTTTTCCTGAAAGTTTCTGTTTATCCCTGTGAGAAAATGGAGAAGAAAGTCAGGATTTGATCTCAGAGAGACTAAAACCCGAAAATATGTACAGTGTATCGTATTCGTGATGAGTGTTTAGTCAGGTGAATACATTTGCCAGTAAATTTAAACGGACATTTTCAAGAAATTGAAGAAAATTCAAGAAATTCTAGTGTTGAAGCCTGTTTAAATCTAAATGGATTAACCTGGCTAATGTGACTTCAAATTGTAAAGTAGAAAAATCATATTGAAGAAAATGTGCAGGTTGGTGTGGTGAATCCAATCAAATGAATGTACGTGTATTAAGAAAAGTGAGCAGCAGTGGCTTGTGTTTCATTATTATTTTGCTCTCAGCACGAGAAGATGAGGTCACAGATTTGTGTTGCTGATCTTAGGCATGCTGATAGACAGAAATAGTGGTGTAAATTGTAGTGTGTCTTGTGAGTTGTGAGAGGTCTGTAGATTTAAGTTTTACTAGTTTCTCTTATGCTGTAGACGCAAGACTCGCAGAGATGTAGCACACAGCGAAATTCTGTTCATGATGTCGCAGCGTTTCTCTTACTGTATTCTGATAGACAGCAATACTGCCAATAGTGCTGTAATAAATTGTAGTTGTCTTGTGAGTTGCCTGTAGATTCGATTGAGTTTTTGTAGCTGCTCTGTATGCTGTATACGCAAGACTTGCGGAGGTGTAGCACACAGCGAGATTCTGTTCAAGATGTCGCAGCGTTTCTTTTACTGTATTTTGACGAGAGCTTATGCCAAAAGACTTTGTGAAGTCGCTCCATGTTGTGTTTCTGTATCTATGCAATTAAGTTTGAGATTTGTATCACTTTTACAACTGCATTTGCATAAACTTGTACATGTATAGGATTTTTACTACTGAATTTTTTTATTTATTTTTTTTTTTTTTATAGGTTTGGGCATAGCATGACTTACTGACTGCATAAGTAGAAAGTTTGCAGGGATATGGAGCGCTATTTATTCGGAAAATGTTTGCGCATGAGAGAGAGAGCGAGAGAGAGCAAGAGAGAATATGAGAGAGATGGGAGACAGGATGATGTTCATTAGATCTTTGTGTACAGATATGATGGGCTCCCACAAAAGGACGGCGAAAGGGTGACTGTGGGCGTATGGAGTTACTGGTACATGTATCACTGAAAAGTGCAGAAAATAAGTTTCCCTTTGGTATGAAAATTATTTCTGTAGCATGACGTAAGCCTCAGATGCTTGTTGAAAACTTGCTCTTGAAAAGCAGCGATGTTGAGAAAATGGCCGGTAAAGCATATCGTGGGAATATATATATATATATATATATATGCCCGTTTTTAACATGTTTATAAGTTCGTCTATAACCTACATTCAGCCTGAAAACTTTCACGGAAGTTGTAATATATATTAATAGTTAAGGACCCGAAAATGAAAAAATCTGTGGCTAAATTTGACCCATCATCATTTTTGTTTTTGTTTTTTTTCTCAAGTGTCTGGGTGACTTCCTCCCCCTTTTCTTCTTCTTCTGCGTTCCCTGTTCTGGACTCCGCCTCAGATGATTAGGTTTGTGGTCTTTATATAAGCAGTGGTCTTCAAGAGGTCTGTTTTGCTGCCCCAGAGTTTCTCTGCCAGTGTGGCTCCGTTCGGCCAGTGTTGTGTCCTTGCTTCTTTGAAGAGGGGGCAGGACTGCAGAATGTGTTCCGGGGTTTGAGGGGCTGTTCCGCACGGACAGTCTGGTGAGTGTGACAGCCCAAGGCGGCACAGGTGGGCACGCAGTCTGCAGTGTCCAGTTCGTAGTCTGAAGATGGTGGTCTGTTCATAACGCTGGAGCTGTGGCATCTGGTCGTTAGATGGGGGATTGTGTTGCGCCGTCCAGATTGTCTTGTACTGATGTTTTACCAGAGTCTTGGCTTCTGTGTAGGAGACTGCCTGCTGGGGTTGCTCTTTTCTGCTGCCAGACTTGGCCAGTCTGTCTGCTTCTTCGTTTCCTGTGAGACCACAGTGAGCAGGGATCCACTGTACGGCAACCTTCATCTGTTGTGAGAGGGCAGCTAGAAGGTGCTGTGTGTCTCTTTCCAGCTGCTCACTGGGTGACTGCAGGCTTTGGATGACGGATCTGCAGTCAGTTAGGAAGACGACGTGTGTGGGCAGGGGGGATTCGCTACCAGTGAGCTTGGCAGCTTCTCGGAGAGCATTGACTTCAGCCCTGAAGTTTGTGGATAGTCGTCCAGCAGGCATGGAGCTTGTTGTGGTGCGGCCATCTGGGTGGCGGATGAGAATCCCACTTCCTCCATTCCTGACTGCTGAGTCTGCGGACCCGTCAGTATAGGCGTGTGTCCAGACTGACATGTTGTAGTCCCGATCAAGCATTTCTAGTGAGAGGGATCTAAGCGTGGCTTGTGGCTGGTCGTCCTTGCTGGTCACTCCTGGAACATCTGTAACAAGGAGCACCCCTTCCAGGTTGGTGTCCCATTCCTCAGCTGCTTGGAGTGGCTCTTGTTCTTCAGGAGTGGATGGCAGGATGTCCATGTGTGTTCTCATCAGCTGTTTGGCCAGGTGGTTGAAGCTGCCTCTTTTCAGTCGGTTCTTTGTGTGTTCTTGGAGGTGCTGGTGGGCGGGGTGGGTGGCTAGTCTTTTCAGTTTTTCGCTCTGGGTGAGCACTTTCTCCTCCCTTCGTAGCTCAAGAGAATGGAGTCCTGTAGTTGTTTCGAGGCCTCCCCCTTTTGAAGGGGCCCATCACAAATGTCAATTACTATGGCGTATGTTGTTGTGTTGAATGCAGATACTTACAAATCATGTAGCGATACCAGGGCTGAGATTTAGCAAGCCAGGCTAAGGAGCCAGCCGGGCTCCTAACCTGGGAAGTTGAGGTTGCCAAAAAAATTTTCAGGTTGCCAGACCCTTTGATTGAAAATGCGGTCCTATTTTAAATTGTATAACTATTGCAGCTAACAAACAAGAAAACTTTCAACAACAACACTGTTTCATTTTTGTGCACTCTCCTTCTGGCAACAATCTCTGTGTCCAACTGACCGGCTGCTCGTGGTTTTTGATCGAATCAAGTTTAAACAAATTTGTGCCGATTACAGCGCGTGTCAAGAGTCCATGTACAGACACGGAATCTCTACCACTGGCGGTAACTTTCAGGTCGCCAGCCGGGCGAATAGTACTGTAAATCGAGTTCGCCAGACACCACTTTTAGAGGCCGTTGGCGAGCGTTAAAGCTCAGCGCTGCGATACCTTGTCCATGTGTTTACTACGTATATAGTACATGTACCTTACAGTACTCATTTTTGTGCCTTCTTTAGTTCTCCTGTATATCTCACTTCTTGCCGTTCCTATCAAACTCGTGGTGAAAATGTGAAGCACACCACCACTTATACAATCAGTCTTAGGAAGGGGGTTGGGAAAGATCCAGTACGCTGGAACATCAGGACAGTGATTTAGCCAATCTTTTGAAACAGGTCTGTGTGTGTGTGTGTGTGTCAGTGGGAGGGGTGATAGGAATGGGAATGGAGTGATATTTATAATTATATTGGTATTAGCTATGTGATTAGCGGTAATTCTTACTTAAGTCAAGGTTAGTATAACATACTTTAACCACAAATATCTTAACGTGATTGGATACATTCTTATACGGTGACTATGATTGTATTATTTGCATGTTGTTGTTTTTTTTATGTGTATGTTTTACGCGTGTTGCAAAGCGATTTTCTCAATTCTGGGACAAAGAAACCTGACTTGACTTGACTTGACTTGACTTGAGGTCTATCAAATGAAAATGTTGAATCGTGTCCCTGTGGAAGTGTAGTTATCTTTACTTGAGGATGGTAGCTTCTTAATTTTGGAATAGTGTGACTTTCATGAAAGCGAACAAAATCAAAGAATTCATCATGTGTCACTTTGCACATTGTGTGCATGTGTCATTTTACCTGAAGTTATGTCGTCACCATGTATGTATGTTTGTATGTTCATGGCTACCTGCTGACAGTGTCATCAAATTTGGGGGGACTGCAATTTGAGTTTATCACAGGAATTCACAACGCTTGTCATCCTGTGCTATTCTGAAATGCATCGATGCAAAATATCCATGACAATCTAGATATTGTGAACGCTTTGCGGCGCATCTGGGTAACTGAAATTTTTGTTTGTAACTAGTTACAAGGTCTTACCGTAAACAGCTATCACCAGTGTTCAGCTACCTTCCGCAGAAATGACTATTTTCAATGAGGTTTGCATTTAGTTTCAGCTTGTACGAAGGTGTCGATGTCAAATTGCTTCTGCGTGAAGTCACTAGATTTGCAGAATGAGTTTGAATTGCTTTCGGACAGTGCAAGCTTCTCACTTGTGAGCATGTCTATGTTTTACGTGTGTACCATGTACACTTGATGGACTACTGTACCACTCAAACGTGTGAACTAATCAAAACCAATCATCAGCAAAAAAGGGTTGTTGTGGTCAAAGGGTTTTTATGTATTTTGATTAATGAACATTGCCTATGATATAACGAACCCCGTTTGTGCCAAATAACTTTGTGCATAAAATATGTGTTTGTGTGTGTGTGTGTGCGTGCGTGCATGCGTGTGAGTGAATGAGTGAGTTCCCACAGTAACCAGTGTTAGTGTACTACACGGGGTGAAAAGGTTTTTAACCAGTAGCAAACTCTAACCTTGTATTAAATTCAAAGCACGAGGACTGGATGGATTGCCCCATGTCTCTTTCTCTCTCTCTCCAGTTTGAGCAGCTCTCACAGTATCAAAGAAAATGGTGTCAGACTCTCAAAAAGAATGGAACACGGGGTATCCTCTTTTACTAGTGCATCAAAACGGCCTATGCATTTGTCGTTATGAAAATTATTGCCTTACAAGTCCAGATGCTCGAATCTCGGATTCTCCGAAGCAAATAAAGAATTTTGCATACATGTCTTTGTACTTTTGTTCTTACTTTTTTGGACGTTAAACCCCCAAACACCCACACCCACCCACTCTTACTTTTTGGGAAATGGTACTCTCAGTGCAGTCTTGTCAGCAGTCTTTTTTGTCTTTTCAAGATTTCCAACAAAAGCAACAAACAAAACTACATGTACATGTATTCACAACTACACGTAAAAAATCACCAACTGGTCAAAATTATTATTAATTTGTTTAATACAGATCTTATCCTCATTAGGAACAACCAGCACATTATCTTCTACCACACTTCATGTGCTGGAAAAAAAAAAAAATTAAGTAATGTACACCAGCTTTACAACAGTTCCAACTTATTTACACTGACTACTGTCTTCAAGACTTGAAATTACATTGGCTTCAAAAGAAATGAGATTGTGTGTGTGCGTGCGTGCGCATGTGTGAGTGAGAGTGTGTGTATGTGTGCGCCATTGCTTCCTCACAGCAATCCTTCAAAGAAAATGTCTACATATGTACCAAGTCAATAAAATTCATAGAACATAATGACAACATTTAAGTATTACATCATACAACATACGCAGTGTACAAAATATGTTCTTCAAAAACTTACACTATATCAATGAACTAGAAGTCTGCTGCCCTAGCATTTCTGCTTGCAATGCCCTTAAAGAGTGTACAACCAAAATGTTCCTGAGACAGCAATTTGCCACATGTGAGCTGAACACACTGAATCCATTTCCACATCTGATGGGCTCCCACAAAGGGAGAGAATGGGTGGGTGGGATGGGTGTTTGGGGGTTTAACGTGCTTTTCCACCACATAGGGTGATATCAAAGACGGGGCAACGATGAAAAAGACAGCACAAATATCTGGCCCCAGCCGGGATCGAACTCACGACCCGAGCCTTAGAAGTCCAACGCTCTGCCATTCGACCACCCCGGCTCCCCAAGACAAAGGGTGATTTGGGGCATTCTGAGTAGTTGGTATCGATGGAAAGTGCAGAAAATAGGTTTTCTTTAGGTATAAAAATTAATTTTTCACACCCAGTCCATGGTCTTCTGTCACCAAAGGATGGGTGTTGTGATGTTTTTACTATTGCTTTCTGGTCCTTTTCTCCCCCACTGTTTTATTTTATTTTATTTATTTACCCCCCCTCCCCCCCCCCCCCCCCCCCCCCCCGGCGCGCATGTCAGCAGTTACCTTTTGTCACTCTCTGGGGCACAGAGTCTTTCAGTGGAAAGTACCTCTGTGCACAGTGGGGAAATGGCGCTCAATGGCGTGACGGGCCTAAATTGTCTCGGTGCTCTCAAACACAAGGTCGCGCACTATGTCATCCTTGACCAGCTTTGAACCCAGAGGGATCCTCAATGGCGCAAGTAATGGCAGGCTGTCTTCAGAGTGAAAGTAGGCGTGTTTCGGAATCAGAGACATACATTACATGTCTCTGTCTGAATGGATAGATCTATTATTACATTCAGTCCTAGAGCACGGGTGTGTATGCTTTTGTAATCGTCTCTTATTCCACCACAAGGCAGGTACATGATCGTCTGCACCGTGCAATAATACTTGCCTGTAGAGTGCAACACCCTTGCCTGTCAGAGTGCAACCCCCTTGCCGTTTACCCACATCCTGTTGGATCAGTGTACCATGTAAACAGTGCCATCAAAGCGTAACAATAATTGTCCGCTGGCAAAGATTTTGCCCAAACGAAAAGTGGTCGGATATTCAAGACTTCGTTTCAAATCGATTCATATGACATACAAGTCTTCGCTTTTCTAAAAAAAAATCGCCATTTTTGAAAATGGCGCTGGGTGTAAGCAGTCACATTTTCACGCCCCGCCGAAAAGGGACTGCACTCTGGAGTCTAACCTTTTGTTTGTTGAAGTTATGTCCCATTTGTTTGTGTCCTGAGGAAGGCGAAAGCCGAAACATTGACCCATGCCGTTCTTTGTGAAAGTTAAGTGGTTTCTGTCCCTATTATATCGTTTTAATTTGTTTAACCTGCAACCACTTTGCAGTCATTACCGTTTCCTTTTCTAATTTCTGTAGCTTAGTGTAGGCCTGAGATATGTTTGCTGAAAAAAAAAAAAAAAATGCAGCTGAGAAGTGGCCATTTTGAGTAAATGGCTGGTTAAAGTGTGACAAAGAAACTGTGCCAGTACAGTATGGTAGTAGTAATGCTATCCTTTATAGACTTTTAAAATATACACAACCTTGACACTTTCACAGAAGTTGTACTAGTTGTTGAAGGACCTGAAAATGCAAAAATCCCAAAATCACCACAACAGACCCAACCTGTTTTTGCAGATTTTCTCAAAACTGGCTATATGACTTCGTCCGGGGTTTTGTGGGATTCCATCACAAATGTTACATATATGCGTGATATTTAGCAAGACCTGAATGACATACAGTCGAACCTGCCATGGCGGTCACCTGTATAAGCCATGCCACTGTGTAACTCGGTCACCCCAGAGGATCCCCGAGCGTTTTCCCTCTATATATGCACTGTATAACCAGGTCACTGTCTAACGCGGTCGTGCCACCTATTTTGGCAGTCCCAAACGACCTTTCACACTGTACAAGACGGTCACTTTGTTGTGTAGTGACCGCCTTTGGGCCCCTGCTGTGTTCTCAACTGATAAGACAGACTGCCTAACTGCTTGACAATCCAGGATTAGCTACGCCATGGTTCACTGACACACGCCTCCCCCTCCGAGTGAATAGCCGGGGGATTGGTGGGGGCGAGGGGGTGGCCGTTAGCGGCGTCCTTTTGATTGCTTTGCAATCAGTACGAGGTCTGTAGGAAGCAGTCAGCTTTGTGTTTGTAAACCGATCAAATTCCAAGGTGTATGAATACGTAAAGGTGTTGTCACCCTGTTTGTCATTTCTATTGCTTCCGATTGAGACGACGACGTGTTAATGTGCGTGAATCCGCTGTCAGCAGGAAGCTTGTTGTTGCTTTGTTGCATCGTCAGTCGATCACCTGCTGATCTGTTTGTTTGAAATCAAACGGTGTGCAATAAAAAAAATAAAAAGGACCCCAAACACGAATTTTCAAGTGTATAGAGAGCTTTAGGCGAGCCCTGTTGTCAGCTCGTAACACGTGCACCGCTCGAGTATTCATTGGGTGACATGCTAGCTGTTGACATGCCTTCCTGGGCAACCCGGCCACCTGTCTAAGGCGGCCAGTTTGGTCCAGTCTCTTGGGTGACCGCCTTACACAGGTTTGACTGTAGCTACAAAGCACACTCAACTTGTGATTCATTCGAGTGAAGACATATATATATATATATGCTAGTTCATTTGAACAGCAAGTACATTCCCTCTTATCGCATGTCAAATCAGCAACTCATGTAACGTAAAGGGTGTGCACATTAAACTACCGGTACAGACATCAAAATGAAGCACAGCATGTTATACAAGGTACATGGACATACCCCCTGAAACACCATCACTGACAGAATGGATCACAAATGCTACGTATGATGGACAAGTCAGCAGTGTTAGCTCGTTATGTGCCTCAGCCTACATGAGCTTCACAAGCAGTTCATGGGAGTTTAACAACCTTAACACTGCTATAGAAACAATATACATATACATATATATTAACAAACACTTGGAGATATTTTTTGCAAGACATATGAAAGTGACCAACAATATCTCACTGATTTATCAAAACACTATCACATAGCTAAATTCAAGCACATATTTTCAGTGCTGGCCATACAATACAGTCAGCAATGATATAATGATCTCACTGTATCTTATAGATGTCAGTAATACACTCGCTGAACTTGCGCATGTAAAACTTACTGAGACGTAACTGCGGTGGAAAGACTGGCCGTACAGCTGGAAATCCGCTCAAAGGGTAAAGGTCTAGTGGCTGCACAAATGTACGTCAGTAACACAGACTCAAAATTTCACCACAACCAAGATATTGCCATGTGAGGGACGGACAAATTGTGGAAGTTCGTGGTACTGCACCTCGTCGTTGGTTTACTTTGACTGGGAAAAAAAAAAAAAAGAGTGCTGTGGTGTAACAACACAAACTGAGCGTGGGGTCACGTGCACTGTTCATTTGAAGAACTCTGTCTGGCAAGTGCGCTAGTTTGTAGTGATTTTCGTGATTTTTGTATTTTGTAGGGCAAGGTGCATGCCAGGGGGCCGCAACAAGAGGCAAGCTGCCAGTGAAGCTGGGTCTTTTTCGCATAAGAGAGTCAAAGGTGACGTGAGTGGATTTAGATGAAGTGGCTTTCTGGCCAAAACAAAAAGTTGACCAGCATTACTCCAGTAAGGCCTGAGCGGAAAGGAAACATTCAAAATTTTTTGTTAAAACTGTCAGCTGCATGCTGTTGAATGGTCTGTGCATGGTAATTTTTGTCCCTAGACTGAAGTATTTTTAGGGGGCGACTATGATGCCTGAGGCTGGTAGGGAATATAAGGCATTTTAGACCACCTGCATTTGTATTCTTTGACCTGTCTCAGGATTTCTGTTAGTGCTGTTTGCTTTCTGATGTGCTTTGTCACAGCATGGAGGACCTGCCACCGATTGAAAACCTACAATGATGAACTATGTACCCCATCCACAAACCACAGGTTTCAGCCTATCGTCGTGGACACAAATTAGTGTTTCCGGTGCTGCACAAACTGACAATACCTCAAACAAACATGACCACATCATGTCAATATCATTCAGGAGACCATAAGAAAGACAAAACCATCAGAGTCTGACAGTCTGACGGCAACATCTGAATTTCCGTGCACTTCTTTCTCGTGCTGTCACTTCGATGGCGGTCACCTGACCTCGATGACGTCAATAGTGTCCCCGTCATCAAGATCAACCTCTGTCGGCATCATGTCTGGCGACAGAAGCTCCCCGTCAAATTTGAATCGGAAGATTTTCAGCGGCTTCCCGCGGAGACCAGCGTACTCCACCATCATATCCTTGAATGGTACATACTGCAGAAGAGGAAACACCATTGCCATGATGTTAGGTCAGTCTTGCAAATGCCAACACCTGAATACCGATTCGTGAATCTATACAAAGCAAGCAACAACCAATCTCCATGCTTCCACCTGTCCATATATTATGGGCAGGTCAGGCAACTCTGGTCTCTACTGTTTCTGAATCTGACCAGGCATGGAAATTGGAGAAGTCAAAAAAGACTGAAATTTTTGCGATGCACAAAGGACTGACTTTGCCCGGAGGGAGGGGGTGGGGGACGACGGCAGGAAGACTGCAGGTACCGTTCAGCCTTAGTGCTGCCCGCAAAAGAAACACTGTACTTTCCTTTTAGGTATCGCGTAACTCAAGCAGGCGGCCAACAACTCGGCCGCAATTAGTGAAAAGAAAAGCGGAGCTACAATTTTTGTTTTTTCATCCAGACTTTTTTAGGCGGAAAATTTTTTTTTTTTTTAAGACGGAAACCCAATTTGATTTAGGCGGAAATTTGCCTTTAGGCGGACAATTCCCATGCCTGCTGACACAGAGATTCTGAGGCTGCGCATCGCTGTGATGCGTGATTTTCACAACGTAAAAACCGAAAGTAAAAACACACCTCGGATGATCACTGGAATTGGCAGCAACAGAGAATTGTATGCCCTGGTCGTGGGTTTTCCGATTCATGAATCATAAAGCACGTGTAGTCTTCGACGATCTTGTAAAAACAATTGGTGCAGTCAATACCTGGGACCCTTGATTTTTTTTTTTTTTTTTTTTTGCTGCCCCAACTCTTTTTGCCAGTTCCAGTGGTGTTTCTCCCAGGTAATGGGTGGAATCCACAGAGGGCTTGGAAGCTGGGGCAATTTTTATTATGCATGATGATGGAGATGAGGATGATGGTAAGATGATGCTATGGAGGTCCGTGTGGTTTGGGACTGCGGGACAGGGACCCTTTGATTTTACAAAATCATCCTCTGAATTTGCCGGGGAGGGTCAAAGTGACCCTTTGTTTTGAAAGCTGTAAGGAACACTGGATATTATTACACAAGCAAGTTTCAACAGATTGCTAAAACCGCAAAATGAAAGTTTCCAAAATAACCATAACTTAGGATATATATGAGACCGGGTCATACCCGGCCCCTATTTACTGATACTTTGTTTACAACGTGTGTACTGCTGTATTCCCCTATTTGTTCTTCTTAGTCCCGCTGTCCCTTAGCCACCCGTTCTACCCTTCCCTGGCCAGTCCTGTGTACCGTCCACTAGCCATGCGCGCGCAGTGTTGCGTATCCACGGTGGCGCGCGTGTCAATTAGTTGTGTTTGTTTATGTCTGTTTAGTGTCAAATATCTCCGTAGTCCCTTCACTTAGAATAATTCTGTAAACTGCAGTAGTTTCATGACAGTTTGTACATTTTAATCATGTTTTGTTTTGGGCGCTGTTTTGTAGTTTAACGGGTGTATTTTGCGATTTTCACCACTTTTCAAATGCGTGGTCCCTGTCGTTACGCCCCTTAATCGGCGATAGAAAATTTCCTGTGTGTTGATAAGATCGTACACTATCATAGTCTTAAAGTACTTTTCACGCTCTTTTAGATGCACTTTGAAGTTTCTAGCTATTGTATGACGCCCACTGTGACACGTTTTCTATGTGTTAAGAAACACAAATTTCGCTGTGGCTGGCCCACACGCTCTGCTTTCCGCTGCACTTGGGGCAGTGCTGTCTTTGCGGCCCGCGCTGGGCGCATAAGTAGCCGCGGGCTACGCCTCACTACAGTCGCCAGCCAGCCCTGCTGCGAGTCACTGCACGTGTCTACGAATTGTCTGCCATTTGTACTGTTTTCCCGTAATAAAACTCATGTCATAGCGACCTCTGTGTTTGGTCTCCCTGCCTGCACGAACCGGACCCCTGACACCCGGTTACATATATATAGATTTTTTTTTTTAAACACCAAAACACCTTTGAAAAAATCTTACCTTCTTTACAACCATGTGTACATTGTCTCGGCTGCTGGGGCACTGCATCAAAACGCGTGCTGTGTGTTCGGACGAAGACTGGCCGTCACCTTGGCCTTGACCCTTCTCTTCTGGCACTAAAACATGGCATTCTGTTCACACACACAAAGGATGCAACAGGAAAGTTCAGTCTGAGTGAATTGCCCGCCTTAGCTGGGCCAGGCCAGACCAGACCAGACCAGGCCGCTTAAATCAGAACCTGATTGGATAATGGTTGCCACGGCCACATACAGTGTTGTAAATTCAAAGGTGATGCAAACAAAAACATAAAATGAATAAAATAAAATAATAAAAACTAAAACGAATAGACATACGGATAATTAAAACAAAAAACAAAAAATAAATGAATGAAATAATGACAATCACAGTAAGAATAATAATCATGGCAACTGGAGTAATTTCCATTCTTTCTTTTAAAATATAAACTGTTGAACTGAGCCGATGAACTTGCTCCTGTTGACAACCTACCAATGATGTCTGCTAGATGCAGTTTGGAAGACTGAGGAGTATCTGTAGGTGCCAGCCTCACGTCACGCAGATAAAGGCCCACTTGATCTGTCTCCACTTTGAGCAATTCAGCCATCTGCGACTGCAGTCCGTAGAACATCTCTGTCTAAAAGTGAAATCAAAAATAGGGTTAAAAGGAATAAAGAGATGGAAGGGTCTCGAGTGACGACAGAAGTGGAATCTGATACAATTACTCCAAACAAATAAAACATTGCAGAACAAAGATTTCAGAAAGATACCAGCCCCCGTAGTTTAGTGGTTAGCACTTTGGACTATGGACCGGGGGACCTGGGTTCGAGTCCCAGCCGAGGCAAGCGGGATTTTTCCTACCTAGGTCGGCTCCTACCCAGAGCGGGTGTGCTATGGGCCCAATGGGGAGGCTGTTGCCACACAGCCAAGCTTCACCCACTTCACGGGTGCGACTTTCGGGGGTGCTTCCCTTGGCATAACACGTCTTATGATGTGGATGATTACACGGCCGGCACAGCAGGTGCCGTAGTTCCCAGGCCTGGTTAATGCCGGGATATTTATGACAGGAAGCGTGGAATGCGGCCCTGTCCCGCAGTCCCAAACCACATGGACCTCCATAGCATCATCTTACCACCATCCTAATCTCCATCATCATGCATAATAAAAACTGCCCCAACTTCCGAGCCCTCCGTGGATTCCACCATTACCTGGGAGGAACACCACTGGAGTTGTGGCAGAAAAAAAAAAAGATTTCAGAAAGACTTTGTTTTGTTGTTGGTTGTACATTCAGATTTGATGCATTGCATTACGGACAACAGCGCAGTAACTCTGAGAAGCCCATGCAAAAACTGTAATTTTACTCAAAATCTTCAGATCACTAGAAGTCTCTTCGAGCCACTACTAATAGTATTATGCAATCTGCAGGGGTCTCGGGCCTAGCAGGGAAGGCCCAGACCTTGCGTAATAGTGGCTTGAAGTGGCTCCTACTGGTGTGCAGTGGCTTGTTCTTTTTCACAAGTCTTATCACATAGTGGGGGCAGGGGTGGTCGGGCTCTTATGAGACATGGGGCATACTGAAGTTACAATACTGAAGAGGCTGACGTACCTTTGCCATGGAGAACCGGTGGATGTCTGCCATGTGTCTGATGCGCACGATCAAACTGTCGCTGTCGTGCTCGCGACCAGGGCTGTCGTCGATGACAACGGGCGAGGCCAACGCCATCTTGCTGACCCTCAGTTCCCCTTTCACCATACCCAGAGTTCTTGATGTGAAAAAAAAAAATTTATCTGTCAATAACTGTATAAAGTATCTTGGTTTATATAAACTACCACATGAATAAACTGCCTGAATAACAAGAAGAATGAAAAGTTGTCTTTGGATTTCTAGTCAAATCATGCTGGCAGTCAAACTGAATGTACTCAGATCTGATGCCTATTAATTTCACGTTGAGCTTCTAGTACTTTCCCCTCAAAACCTGTAAGTCAGGGCTTAAAGGGATGAAATGTGTGTAGCATTTAGTGACGCAGTAGCAAAGCCACGAGGGCTTGTCTGCACAGTATTTGCGTTATGCTAGGGGTGTCCAGGGGCATGCTCCCCAAGAGTTTTTTTTTTTTTTTTTTTAAATTTAAATTAGGCGAAAATCTGGTGCAATTTGACGCTTTTCAGCATGAATTTAAATGCTTCAGAGGAGCAAACATCCTATTTTGGAGGCAAATCTTTAGAATTAGACTAGCATCTGTGCTATCTGGTGCATTTTGGAATGATTTTGTGTGCTTCAGAGGAGGAAACACATTTTCTGAAGGGAGGAACATTTTCAGCCGAAGGTGGAAATCCGCCAAAAGGTGGAAGATTTCAACCCCTGTTAAGTTTCTCTGCCTTTTTTTCCGGGTGTAAGAATCTCACTCAGAAGTCTTTCAAACACAGACAAGATCCGTTACACGACATCACGGACGTTAATCATAGTAACTGGGTTCTTGAGAAAACAGCACGACCGCATGTACTGTACACTTCTGCCGTGCAAATATCAAAATGGAGGTATGACAAAATCCTGCGTTAATTACCCATTCTGAAATACAATGCAAATAAAGAAAACACAGCTGAATGAACAATATGAAACATACTCAAATGCCTTCTTCACTCCTTTGTCCATGCGCTTTCGTCTAGGTTGTTTCATAATCTTGGGTGGTGGGGGGACAGGTGGGGAGGGTGACCGAAAGTCGTCTCCTGTAGCCGCATTCAACTCACTGGGTAGAGAGAGAGAGAGAGAGAGAGAAAAAATACACACAGTGAATTACCACAATGGTGTACCAGACATGTTGTCCAGTATGCAGGGCAGTGCCAGAAACTTTGCCACAGCAATGGTGGGCAAGCTTCATCATGAGAGCTTTGCCATAACAACGGTGTGCAAACTTCACCATGGGATGTATGCCATAACAGTGTGCAAGCTCCACCACAAGCATTTTGCCGTAACTACGGTGTGCAAGCTTCACCGTGAGCATTTTGCTGTAACTACGGTGTGCAAGCTTCACCGTGAGCACTTTGCCGTAACTACAGTGTGCAAGCTCCACCACAAGCATTCTGCCGTAACTACGGTGTGCAAGCTTCACCGTGAGCACTTTGCCGTAACAACAGTGTGCAAGCTTCACCGTGAGCACTTTGCCGTAACTACAGTGTGCAAGCTTCACCGCAACCACTTTGCCATAACTGCAGTGTGCAAGCTTCACTGTGAGCATTTGCCATGACTACGGTGTGCAAGCTTCACCGTGAGCACTTTGCTGTAACTACGGTGTGCAAGCTTCACCGTGAGCAATTTGCAACCACTTTGCCATGACTACGGTGTGCAAGCTTCACCGCAAGCACTTTGCTGTAACTACGGTGTGCAAACTTCACCGTGAGCACTTTTGCTGTAACTACAGTGTGCAAGCTTCACCGCAAGCAATTTGCCGTAACTACGGTGTGCAAGCTTCACCGTGAGCATTTGCCGTAACTACGGTGTGTAAGCTTCACCGCAAGCACTTTGCAGTAACTACGGTGTGTAAGCTTCACCGCAAGCACTTTGCAGTAACTACGGTGTGCAAGCTTCATTGCAAGCACTTTGCCGAGTATTCTGTCGTAACTATGGTGCGCAAGCTTCACCGTGAGCAATTTGCCGTAACTGCAGTGTGCAAGCTTCACTGTGAGCATTTGCCATGACTACGGTGTGCAAGCTTCACCGCAAGCACTTTGCTGTAACTACAGTGTGCAAGCTTCACCGCGAGCACTTTGCCGTAACTACGGTGTGCAAGCTTCACCGTGAGCACTTTGCAGTAACTACGGTGTGTAAGCTTCACTGTGAGCATTTGCCGTAACTACGGTGTGCAAGCTTCACCGTGAGCACTTTGATGTAACTACGGTGTGCAAGCTTCACCATGAGCACTTTGCCGTAACTACGGTGTGCAAGCTTCACCGTGAGCACTTTGCTGTAACTACGGTGTGCAAGCTTCACCGCAAGCACTTTGCAGTAACTACGGTGTGCAAGCTTCATTGCAAGCACTTTGCCGAGTATTCTGTCGTAACTATGGTGCGCAAGCTTCACCGTGAGCATTTTGCCGTAACTACGGTGTGCAAGCTTCACTGTGAGCATTTGCCATGACTACGGTGTGCAAGCTTCACCGCAAGCACTTTGCTGTAACTACAGTGTGCAAGCTTCACCGCGAGAACTTTACCATAACTACAGTGTGCAGGCTTTACCGTGAGCACTGGTACAGCAGGGCTGCACATTTGATACACACTGTTACAAAAACACAACAGCCAGTAATACAGACAAAATGTAAATAAATCAACCTAAGTAAGTATTTTTCTTTCTTCTTCTTTTTTTTTTTTTTTTTTTTTGCTGCCCCAACTTTTTGCCAGCTCCAGTGGTGTTCCTCCCAGGTCATGGGTGGAATCCACGGAGGGCTCGAAGGCTGGAACAATTTTTATTTTGCATGATGATGGAGATGAGGATGATGCTAAGATGATGCTATGGAGGTCCATGTGGTTTGGGACTGCGGGGCAGGGCTGCATTCCACGCTTCCTGTCATAAATATCCCGGCATTAACCAGGCCCGGGAACTACAGCACCTGCGGTGCCGGCCGTGTAATCATCCACATCATAAGATGTGTCATACCAAGGGAAGCACCCCCAAAGTCGCACCTGTGAAGTGGGTGAATCTCGGCTGTGTGGCAACAGCCTCCCCATTGAGCCCATAGCACACCCGCTCAGGGTAGGAGCCGACCTGGGTAGGAAAAATCCCGCTTGCCTCGGCTGGGATTCGAACCCGGGTCTCCAGGTCCATGATCAGAAGTGCTAACCACTACACTACGGGGGCCGGTAAGCTGTAACTACAGTGTGCAAGCTTTACCGCGAGAACTTTACCATAACTACAGTGTGCAGGCTTTACCGTGAGCACTGGTACAGCAGGGCTGCACATTTGATACACACTGTTACAAAAACACAACAGCCAGTAATACAGACAAAATGTAAATAAATCAACCTAAGTAAGTATTTTTCTTATATCAATAGCAGGTAATACAGAAATAAAATGTAAATAGCTCAACCTAAAGTAAGTAATTTTTTTATATCAATACCTGTTTTCAACATCAATGACATCATCCTCATCATCGGACAATAAAATGTCTTCAACTGTGGATGGCTCACTCTCAGCTGCCCTTGCTGTGGACTTCTCTACTGTATCTGTAATAAAGACGCAGCGTTCTTTTTTATATAAAGTTTCTCTAGAACAATGGTGACCTGGCTCTGTAACTAGTGTAAGCACCAAAACATCTCACTGGGTCACAACTGTTTGTACAAATGTCATACATACATGTACTATGATCTCTTGTCATTATCAACATCTTCTTGCAATGCAGTGTAAACAAGTCTATCCTACTGTAAGCTTTACATTTTGTACGATGATCTCTTGGTCATTATCAACATCTCCTTGCAATGGAATGTAAACAAGTTTATCCTACTCTAAGCTTTACAGCTTTCACATTACTCATTACTGTACTGCAACACTCAACTGTCATGTGAAATTAAAGTCTCAATTACGTATAACAGGGCCCGCATGTAAAAGTCAGGGTTAGGGAGTTTAACCCCAGGTTAAAGTCTAGCCTCGAACTAAACTAGCTCTAGGGTTAAATTTTCTGGGGTTTTTTGTTTTAAATCAGGAAGCGGGTCCATTCCACCATGGTGCCTACGCCGTTGTAGAAGGATTTTCATCTTCCTCTCTTCGCTTCCTTTTTCATTTAATTTTGTTTTGGGGTTTCTTTTGTCCTAGTCTGGGTTAGACCCTTAGCCCTACAGGTCCTCTAATGGTGGTTGGTTTTTTTGTTTTTTGGGTTTTTTTTTTTTAACATGCTAATTTGCACTTAAATATGAGGTAAGTGTAACACAGTATACCATGAGCCTAAGTTCACCAACCTTGATCAGAATCATTCTTCAAATTAAGAGGTACACGTGTTGGTTGGATATCTATCAGTGAAGCGTTTCTCTCAACACAGTTGGAATAGACTTCAAGGGACGACTGTGAGGAATTGGCCTCCTCTGATGTTGTGTTTGCTACTGCAAGTGCAAGAGTTCGAGCCAGTCCACGCTTTGTTGTACGCTTTTTCAGAGGGGGCACAGAAACCACTGGTATGTCGTTCTCTGTTTCCCCTGCCTGAAAGTAAGAAATGTTGACAATAAAACAGCATGACCCATACTAAATGTTTTCTAAGGTTGGCAGACCTGCCTACCCACCAAACATGACATGAGTAGTGCCAAAAACCAAACGAGTAGTTTCCTGGCCAAATGAGTAGTCCTAATGTATCCCAACCGAAATGTGCCAGCTTGTTGCTTAAGCTACAAATCAACTATTTTATTCTTTGGCTTGTTTGATTCGACTGGTTACAGTGTACTACCACAGTATCTCAGTATGTTTTTTTGTTTGTTTTTTTGGTTGTTTTTTTTTTTTTTTTTTGGGGGGGGGGGTTGTTGTTGTTGGGTTTTTTTCAGCCAAATTTCTTTCTACTGGGTATTCATACATCGTTAAACTTTGAATGAGGCTCGTTCAAAAAGCTGGATCGGCGCGAGCAAAAGTTCAGATCAGATTTGACGAAATGCTAACCGCTAAATTGCGTAGATTTAGGAAACAAAATTGTATAGTGGGGCAATTAAATGCGTAGTTGCGTAGTAAGCCCAAAATTACTTAGTTTTCTATGGTCAATGCGTAGGGCAGGCAGGTCTGGGTTGGAGACAGCCGTGAAGCAGAATCACATCTCACCATTTCTATTCTCAGGGCACAGTTTACAACAACCAGTACAAGCACACATCACTTTGATCCAGGGATGTCGATCACGTACAGCTGAGGGTATAATACCTCTTGAGGTTGAAAATCACGTAATCAGATCTTGAGCTGAGGGTATGAACACGCACACCATCACTGCATTGAGGGTATGAGCACGTACGCTTTTTTTCTGTCGGTGCGTATCGTCACGTAGAGGTTTTAAGCTGTGGAGGTATGCGCCAGAACATCGCATAATGCCATGTATTTTCTCACACTTGTGTGATGTCAGTCTACAATCATACAGTAGAAACTTGATTGAGCGACATCTTGACTGAGCGACCGTTTTTGACCGGCACTGACTGTTTTTCTTATTTATTGCATCTCAAACGACCGACCATCTGCAGTACGCGACCGCTATTCTGCTTGCAAAACGACCCCGCATCTCTGTTGTGGGCGACCACAGCTGGCTGAGTTGTCGCTTCACACTTCGCCGGCAGCCGATAAATTTACCTCCAACCGCCCAGGGCACTTGGGCTGACACTACCCGCGACCCGCCGCTTGGACCCACACCGGGTCCTACTAAAACCTGCCCGGGGCCCTGTCCGAGGGTTACGAGACTGGCGTAATGAAAGAAAGTGGATGTGGCCATAATTGACTTTATTTCTTTACTTAGCTTTTGTTTCACACATTTTCCATCTCACGTGTCAAGATTTAAAAAAAATATATATATATATATATATATATTATACGTGTGTATGGACTCTGCGGTTCTGCCCCTCAGTGTTCAGTCAGCACGGTATTGCCGGTCCACTGTGGTCATTGAGGCTCATTGGTAGATTTCTTTTGGATTATATTTTCAAACGTGTTGTTATTGTTGTTTTCTTATAATGTGTTATTTTCTTATTACACTGTATGTGAGTGTTTGTGTAGGTTTGGTTGTTTGAGTGTGCTGTGTGCACCGTGCGACCCCGGTGGCCCTGACGGTTCGTGCGGCGTGCGTGTGTCTCAGTTTTGTTTCAGTATTACGAAAGCTTCATCACTGATCACCTTCTGTGTGTGTGTGTGTGTGTGTGTGTGTGTGTGTGCTTCGCTTACCTTTTCATTTAGACGCTTTGGTGTGTCCTGTACAAATACCACAACAAAGCATCCGTGTCACCGTAAGGTGTCCGCCTTTCCCCGCCTCCAACCCCCGCATCCCCCCCCCCTCCCCAACACCGCCCCTACCACCCACTTCCTCCATTCTCAGTTGTAAACAAAAGATCAGGTTTTGGAAAATAATGTTTTGGTGCTCTGTGAACCAGTGCCCTTTTTTTTTTTTTTTTTTTGTTAGTCTTCAGTTTGACAAAATTGGGAACTACTACTTTTACCTAATTCATTATATGTAGATATCTTTTCAAAATCAATTCGCATGATAAGCAATGTATGTACCACCTAGTTTGCATATTACGCAAAGCTGCCTCACTTCAGTGTCTATTCAGTTCACAAATCAGGCAACTGATTTCAAACTATAGGCAACACATTTACATTTTTACATATAACGCGGGCACACACACACACACACACACTGTGACAGACACACACAGACACTGTGACACACACACACACACACACACACACACACACACACACACACACACACACACAAACAAGTTTAGGTATAGTGAGATGGTAAATACAGCCATAAATTATGTAACCAAGGCCACATCCATTTTTTAAAAAAATACCTCAGCCCCAAAAGTACCTCCCGAGCAGGGGTACCGGGCAGGAACTCTGGGCAGGGACCCGGGCAGGTACCGGGCAGCCCCGGGCAGTCCCAGGCAGGTTTTAGTAGCACCCCCCATACCCTACTGTGCACGCGTGACCTGGACAAAGACATTAGCGCGTCGCCCCCTAAGGGCCGTTCTACACGTCGCAAGTTTGCAAGGCAAAAGCGGGTTTGTGGCCCCCGCAAGTCGACGGCAAATGTACAAGCAAGATGTACAGTCTTGCAGCCTACGGCTTGCCGCGGCAAGTTTCGGATAGAACAGCTTTCTATTTTCTCGGCTTGCGCCTCGCAAGTGTGCGCGAGGCACCCTGGGAGCCCCGCCAGGACGGCCAATCGCACGCCGCGTATGGTCACGCGGCCAAATTCAGTAAACAAAATGGCGTCAAAGACCTCCGTATGCGCCAAGCGAATCTCGCTGCAAGAACCACTTTCTCGCCCAGATCCACTGTTTCTTCCTGTTCTGCAGCAAAATAACTGCAGCTGCTGCAAAAGTTAATTCCTCCTCCGAACTTTCATTCACATGTTCAGCTGAGTCTGACTCGGATTCACTCGCGACCATGGCCGGGCGAAATCGCACGAGGCCCCTTCCAAATATAGGGTTGAAAGGGTCACACGAAAGGTCAATCAGCCGACTTGTGGTGCGGAGGTTTCCGCGTGTAGAAGCAGCGGCTTTGCGGCAGACAAACTTGTGGGGGGAAAGTCGAAGGGCGGCAACTTGCCACTTGTCACGTGTAGAACGGCCTTAAACAGGACTGCAGTTCTGCGGGTTGTGATCATCTCATCCGCCAGTTCCGACGCCGTTTGCACCTGTCAAATCACTGACCATTGTTTCCACAAGACACCCGATCGCTGTACCATTCGGCTATCCCGGCTCACCTCACGAGACTGAAGCAACATAAGTTTACTTGGTAACAGTATTTAGTACACCTGATGTGACATCATGTCAGTAGTAACATACCGTTTTACTTTCAGCGATTGTGTTGTTAGGCGTTTCGATTCCGCGACATCAGCTTAATAAGCTCGTCTACATTTTTTAAACAAAAATCGAAACATATGCCCCACGACAACTGTTCAAAATAGGGAAAAGTCAACGCAAATCAGGAAAGAAGCAGTGTTATGCCATATATATGATTGAATTTAACCTGTTTCGTAGTTACTTACCGTTGCCATTTTCCCGGGCCGCAAAACGAAGATCAAACCGGAAGTCGAGGATTTAATTTTATTATTCCCATTCGGCTAACTTCCTAAAAAGTTTATCAATTTACCACAAGACATACATAAAGTGACACTGTACAAGTACAAATTCACATGCACCTTCTTAGATCTGTCAGTGTTGATTGTTTTTGTTTTTCATATGTTTGCATTATTTAAATGCTCTGGTTTAAACTGAACCATGACTGCAAAACTAGTTCAATCTTTATCGTTACTAGCTTGCCGCTTGCTGCAGAACAAGGTGTGATTGAAAAACATGATGTGATACTTGCTTTTCATTGTAAAAGTGAATTTCGAACGAAATTTTGCTTAGTCTGCACAAAAGCAAAGCCACATGAATAAATAGATTTCTTCATTGTTTACAGTACAGGCAAAGATCTTGGAAACATATCTTTCTGATTCCAAGGTCTTTTTTTGGTACAGGTGTGAAGTCACAGTCCACTTCTTAGCCATAGAAACCTTCGTTTTTACGTACTTGCATTCCTTTCTTGATCTACGACCTCAACCTTCACCCAGGGGCGCCGGAACCGGGGGGGCAGCTGCCCCCCCCTGTACCCAAGCAGGGGGGGGCAAGAGTGTCTTTTTGCCCCCCCCCCCCCCCTGGAAAATCAGGTGACTATGGCAAGAGGGGGGGGGCAAAGCCATGGTCTTGCCCCCCCACTTCCCCTACCCCTTATCCCACCCAACAGAGAACTGCTGTTTTTGCGGACCGAAGGCTGTCCGCTCCTCTGATTCCCCCCCCCCCCCCCTCGCTTTTCACTTTTTTCGGGCAACGTCCTGGTTCATAAAGGTTTTTTTTTGTCTACGCAGCATTTGATCGCCCCCGCCCCCCCCGCTTTTCACTTTCTTCGGGCAACGTTCCCCCCTCCGAGATTCTGCCCCCCCTCCCCCCAACATCTTCCGGCGCCCCTGTCACCAGATTTCCTGGGTCATGGTAGACCCACAGACACATCTTTCTGCCGGTATTTCTTTCATTTCATAAAACTCAGCATTCCTACTCCAGGAAATCTTGAAATAATATCGTCAATTACCATTAATCATTACAATTATTATTATACATGTGTGTCATCTATGTCAAACTATACAGACAAGACCGGTTGTAAGAAACCCGTGGGGACACAAACTTTAAGTTTCTTATATCCGGTATTTTCTGTAACCGGTTTGACCGGATATAAGAAAATATTGCAAGGTCGACTTTCTTACAACCAGTCAATCGTTCTTTCTATGTAAAATTGATGTTTTCACACTATTTCCGCCTCCTCCTTCTCCCAAGCTCCGCACCCCTATCCATCAGCTCCCTGCCCTTCTCCACCACCAGCTTCCACCCTATCATCTATGGCCCCACCCCTCCTCCCGTGGACTATACATGCACCTGATTTTATGAGGGCTAGACTAGATTTCGACTAGGGAAAAAAAAAACAACGAAGAAACAAACAAACAAACAAAAACAATGCTAGCAAAAAAAAAAAAGCATCTCAACCTACAGTGTCAGCATGAAAAAAGTGAAGACACACTGACTACTTCCATTTTTTCTTTTTAAAAAAGTAGAACTAAGCAAAGTACATGTAATAGTCAGGGGTCACATGTCTTGGATATAAGGCCTGTAAAGAGTAAAAGGGACGCTTTGCTAGAATAGACTTATGTCATTATTGAAATGGATGCCTTTCTAGTTTCATCATTTTTGGTAGGGAATTGTGACTTTTGTTAAGTTTTTGACACGCCAGTTGGTTGACACTCTGTACATGACTGCATGTAGTAATGATGAACATTTTATCACCCGATTGTTTGTTTTTTTCTACACAAGGCTAAAGGCTCTGCTATGCTCTGATTTATTTTTAGCACTTGCTTTTTCTGTATAAATTTAAATATTCAGGCTGAAACTGACCCAGTCCATCTTGTTTAAACCCGGTATTTCGCCCAGCACTTCGAATTTTGAACTTGAAATTGATTACCTTTGGAGAGGGAACATATTCATTCGATTTTAATGAAATTTGTACGTCGTAGACACGCCGCATAAACCCCCTGATCGTGAAGTACAACCCCCTTCTCCATCCCCCTCCCCCTTCCCTTTTCCTTCCCCGCCTATCTCTTCTACCTCTACTGTCTGACTTGCTATGTTCTTCAGTCATCAATATGCCCTACAACATCCCCCCTTCCCCTTACCGTGACCCGCACCCCCGCCCTTACGTTGCTCTCTCTCCATCACCAAATCAACCCCACTAGATTTTGAACGCCCATAATCCCCCGCCCCCTCCCCGCCCCCTACAGTAGCGACAGCGTCAACATACACGTAATTGTGTGATGAAAATGCCCTGGACTTGATTATTTTTAGTAACTGCACTTTTAGACTACGCTGTAGAGCATGTGTGTGCAGTTAGGTATCCCTATCAGCCAGGGAGAGCGCTAGCACGAACAGCGATAAGATCGCACACCTGGCGTTCTTGGGTTTTCCCCAGCGCTGTACAGTGCCGCGGCCAGTGCTTAACGAGAGTAGTGTCCCTTGCTCTCGGGTCAACAGGTCAAGGCGGTGATTACCTCCCTTGTTTTTACTTTTAGGAAGTTGTTGTTTATGTTGTACATGTAATTCTAGTGTCTAGAGAGCAACTCTCTGGTTTATTTTTATAGGAGAATGTCGAGTAAGATGTCTTGGAACTATGGAAGGAAAGGTTTAAGGTTTTCAAAGCAGAATGGGGTAAAATATTCCCTAGTCTTTTTAAGTATTCTGACTCTACCTATTTCTGAACGAGTTTGGTATCAGTTGGGGAAAATTTCTAAGTTCAGAAACTTCAGGTAAGTGTACCACACACCTTACCGAGTCTATGCTCTCGCATAGGCGCCAAGGGGCACCAAAAGCTTGCTCTCTTGAGCACAGACCGAGTAATGTCCCGGGTGTGATGCTATCCGATAGTAACGGCAATGGCATCACTATAAGCCCAATTCAGGAACAATCTGCACTTTGGACTCAGGACTTCACTTTGGACTTGGGACTTGCACCCAATTTCGGGCAGAGGAAAAGCTTGCTCTCTCGAGCTTGACCGAGTACAAAACCCGTGTTGGAGGCTTGTCCTTTGGCCATTGCTCTCTTCTTATTCACACGGATTTCTAGGTAGGTACTGGGTGGGTTGTCTTGACTGTGGTGTTCCGTTCGTCCGGAAAGTATTCCCCCTGCACTACGGAAGAAATCCACTGACTTCGGTCGAATTTGTTGTACTGTACATTTTGTGTTTCTTTTGCTTTCTCCCGCCTCTTTCGTCCACAGAGGGTGCCAGGGTTGGAGCGGAGTGTAGGCTCTGTACACTCCGCAGCACTTGCGGTTACTGGCACCATCCCATTGTCCCTTCCCCGTATGGAAATAGTAATTCCATGCGTCGAGAGTCTTTACCACTCTACTAACTTTGTGTTTAGATGTGATCCCTCACCCCTAATCTCTTCAAACTCTTGGCTATCCCTTCCCCACCCCTTGTGTTGAGCGTTACGCACTGGCCACTAACACTGCCCAGGAGTCTTCTCCCAGGCGGGACTTGTGGCCTCCCAAAGATGCGTTAAATGTGCTCTTGTGTTGTCTGTCGCTAGGCTCTGTGTTGGGGCGGGGTCAGGTAGGGATAGTGCCGGTTGTAGGTAGGATTGTCGTGTATTGGTAGGTTTACGTACAAGTTAGTTGCCGCAGGGGGCTGCAGCCAGGTTTTGTCCTAGTTGCACAGGTTTAGTCCTCTTTATTAGATGCGGCGGAGGTAGAACGCGGAGGCGGAAGGCTTAATTGACATTGTACCGGAGGTTTATTTGGCGTGTTATTGTTATGCCAATTGCTCTTAGTGTTTACCATACTAGTTTCTTTACTCATGAACAGTGAACAATATATTTTTGTTCTAACGACCCCATGTTCCTTTTTATAGTATTTTGCCCTGCTTTGTTGATTAAAACTTTATCTCTTTATTCGGGAAAGTTTGTTTAGTTTTGTTATTTCGTGTCTTCTGTTGTTGTGTGTGTTGTGTTGGTGTCTACCGCCGTCCTGACAAGCAGCTTCAGACACCAGCATAGCTGACCTAGCACGCGACAACATCAAACATTATTCAGGGAGTTATAGCAGGCGGCACTACAATTGTAAAGAATAGTATACGAAAATAATTGGAGCTATTTGCACGCACTTTGACGGGTGTTTTCGGTTCTGCTCGATGCAAAGAGGCGTAAGACACCCTTACCTACTCACTTTGACCACTCCTTCCCCACAAAACATGCACAAAATATCCCTGAATGACCGGCGACCACGGCCCGAGCAGTCATCTGCACGCCATTTTGGTTGGTGCAAATAGCACCCAGACTTTCGTATTCATGAAGCTAGGCCTATTTGCACGTAACCAAAATGGCGTGCCGGCGACTGCTCGGACCGTGGTCGGCGGTCATATTTGAGAGAGTTGGCAGTGGAACATCAAACTCATTTGCAATTTGGGTGCGTGCTTTGCTGTGATTGTACGTTCGGGCCACTGCCTTGATCAAGAAAGGTGGGCTTAGATTGAGATTTCGTAAACGCAAACACAACCCCCCACTGCCATCCATACTGCTGGCGAACGTTCGTTCTCTGAGAAACAAAATGGATGAGCTGCATGTGAACGCTAGGTTTTTATCTGAATACAGAGATGCTTGCCTTCTGTGCTTTAGTGAGACTTGGTTGACAGAAAATATCTCTAACAATGTTCTCAGTGTTGATGGGTTCCATGGACCCTTTAGAACTGACAGAGATCAGACCTCCTCGGGAAAAAATATAGGGGGAGGTGTATGCGTGTATGTCAACCAGAAATGGTGCAAGGACATATATATTAGGGACAGTGTATGCAGTCGTGATGTTGAACTGTTGTGCATTTCTTTAAGACCCTTTTATTTGCCGAGGGAATTTGGCCAGGTATTTGTCACAGTGGTGTACGTGCCCCCGTCGGCCAATGCTGCGCGTGCAGCAGTCGCCATTCGTGAGTGTGTCGACAGCCAGGAAATTAGGTCACCTGACGCTCCTAAAATAATACTGGGTGATTTCAATGCGTGCACACTGACCAACCAGCTGCCGAACTTTTACCAGCATGTCACGTGCAGCACACGTAAACAGAAAACCCTGGACCTGTGCTATTCTAACATCAGGAATGCCTACAAGTCAGTGGGGAAACCCCCGCTCAGCACAGCTGACCATGACGCAGTGTTCCTGATACCCGCCTACAAACAGAAGCTAAAGCAGTCCAAGCCCCTGACAAAAACAGTGCAAGTGTGGAACTCCGAGTCCATTCAGGCCCTACAGGGCAGTCTTGCCTGCACCATCTGGTCTACTTTCACAGACAAGCACTCCCTAGAGGAGTCTACAGAAGTGATCACAGACTATCTGAAGTTTTGTGAGGAAAATGAGATAGGAAAGAAACAGGTCAAAGTGTACCCCAATTCAAAACCGTGGGTGACATCAGAACTAAAAAAGACGCTCAAAGAGAAAGCCGTAGCATTCAAGGAGAGAAGGCTTTCCGACGTCAAACACATACAGAAAAGACTGAAACAGGAGATCAGGGACTGTAAACTGAAGTACAAAACGAAAGTAGAACACCAGTTTCAAACTAATGATGTGAGGAAGGCATGGCAGGGTCTTGCGATCTTGTCTGGCAAAAATACCTCCAAAAAGGGGGAAACACCGGAATCCAGTCAACAGCTAGCCAATGATCTGAATGACTTCTACTGCAGGTTCGACAAACGTGACTTTAAACCAGAGCAAGAGCAAGCGGCCAGTGCCGTCCAGAACAGATTGGCAGATTCAGAGCTACCTGTCATCACAGAAGAGGAGGTGCGTGCTGTGCTAAAACGTATCAACACAAGGAAAGCACACGGTCCAGATAACATCTCTGGCACCCTCCTGCGACACTGTCACCAAGAACTGGCCAGCGTCCTGACTACACTCTACAACTGGTCACTCTCCACCCACACAGTTCCCAGCCTTTGGAAGACAGCCGCCATCACCCCTGTGCCAAAGAACAACAGGCCTGTACAGCTCAACGACTACAGACCCATTGCCTTGACACCGATCGTCATGAAGTGCCTGGAGCGGCTAATCCTCGCCCGTCTGACGAATGAGACTCAGGATCTCTTCGACCCACTGCAGTTTGCCTACAGACGGGGGCGATCAGTCGAGGACGCTGTCATAACTCTCCTTCATGACACCGTCACCCACCTGGAGCAGCCCAAGTCTTACGCACGCATCCTCTACGTAGACTTCTCCAGTGCCTTTAACACAATCCAGCCGCACCTGATGGTCCAGAAACTGGACAACATGCACGTCAACCCGAACATCATCCTGTGGGTGTTAGATTTCTTAATCAACAGACAGCAGTTTGTGAGACTACCAGCGATAAGGAGTCAGACACAACCCAGCACAGTCCCAGCCCGTTCTTGCAACAGTGTGACACCTGGTGGGGATGTTGTTGTGTCAGACCTACGTACCACGTGCACGGGAGCCCCCCAGGGATCAGTGATCTCGCCAGTCCTGTTTACCCTCTATACTAACGATTTTCGTAGCGATAGTGAGAAGGCTAAGATGATCAAATATGCAGACGATACCTCTCTCAGTGACTACTCGAACGATGAGCAGCATTATCAACAGCAAGTAGAACACCTGAAAAAATGGTGTGATGACAACTACCTGGAATTAAATGTCAAGAAGACAAAGGAGATGTTGGTTGACTTCAGACGGTCGGGGCAGAATGTCAGTGCTCTCACAATTAACAACGAAACTGTAGAACGTGTTAGCACGTATCGTTATCTGGGAACCATCATTGATGACCATCTAACTTTTCAGCAAAACACAGATGCCATCTATAAAAAATGTCAGCAACGTCTGTACATGTTGCGAAAATTGAGAGCGCATGGCATCTGCCCGGATATCCTGAGGACATTCTACATCTGCCATATAGAAAGTGTTCTGACCTTTTCATTCCTCTGCTGGTATGGTGCGCTTACTGTGCTAAATATCAACAAGTTAAGAACTATTACCTCTCAGGCATAAAAAATCTGCAGGATGGAAGTTAGAGGGCTTCAAGCCCTGTATGAACAACGAACACTGACGAAAGCGTTTCAGATCACACAGGACACTACTCATGCTCTTGCCAGGCATTTTGAGTATCTGCCCTCTGGCAGGAGATTCAGGGTCCCTCGGTTTAATACCAGGAGAGGCAGACTCAGTTTTGTTCCGTCAGCAATTAGACTGCTGAACACATAGATACTTTTAATGCGGGTCTTTTTTATTCTTTGAGGCCTTAAGGTAAGAGATGTGCTGATGATTGGTGGTGGTGGTGGTGATGGTGTGTGTGTGTGTGTGTGTAGTGGGGGGAATTTTTTTTATTTTTTTTTAATCTTTCGTTTTATGTTTTATATGCTCCTACATATGCAGTTTCCCTATGTACTTATGTATGTGATATATATATATACGTGTGTGTGTGTGTGTGTGTGTGTGCGTGCGTGCGTGCGTGCTTTTTAGTCGTTGAGGTCTGTGATGTGTGTTTGTGTGTTTAATGCCGCTGTTTTAAAAACAAATTGCCCAAGTTGGGATAATAAATGAAATGAATTGATTTTCAAGCGATCTGCTATCAACACTCCGTTTTCTTTTGTCTGCCATCAGTTTTGCAAAGTGATGGATCGACAGAAAAAAAAACGCGACTAGCAGAGAGATCTAGCAGCTTCTAAACACAGCAGAGAGCAACTCGAACATGCGATAGCGCACTCCCTTGGTGAACATGCGATAGTGCACTCCCTTGGTGGCTCGGACCTACTGACTTTCGATTTTCCTATAACTGGCCATTGGTGCTGCTCGGAACCAGAGATTTCCTTTCATACATCCGTGTTTCTTACAAGCGGAAAATTCTAAGTAATAACAAAGAGTAGATGTTGCCGGGACCCCCCCCCCCCCCCCCTACCCCAGCACCGCGCGGTTTCATATAAACGGACTTTGTTACATTCGATGTTTCGGCTTAGTATTCTTACACTGAACCGGTCTATACTGGTACTTGTATGACTGCTTGAAATTTACGCAAACGGTTGTTAAGATATTGGGTACTACATTAACAGGTACATGAAATGGGTGCAGATCACCAGACGGGGAGATCTGCTGGGGAAGCAGCCAGATGAGCTGAAAAAAGCACGCCTGAAACTGTGCAGTGATCATTTTGAGGACGCCCTGTTCACACTGAGTTCCAACAGAACGGAGGAGGCTGAACTGGAACGCAGTGCCAACATTATTTGCTGTCCCCAACCGACCACCTGCAGTGACCTCCACTTGAAGAGAAAGCCACCGAAGGAGCGCACATCGTATGAACCTTCCATGTCCACTTCAGACCACTGCCAAAGATCCATTGTTGGAGAAGGCTGAGAAAAATGCCCTCACCTATGTGACCGGATATCTTGTTAAGAAAATCAGTGACAAAGTGTGTGAGCAGTGTAAAGCGTCACTGACAGGATCTCTGGATCCGAGTCAGAAATTTTGCTCACCAACAAACAGTATGAAGGTCTTGAACAGGGTCTTTCCATTCCCAGCGAGTTAGTAAGGAAATCAGTCGAAGTTCTTGAGACTGTTTACTCACAAAACATTGAACGGGTTCTTCATACACCAAAGGTCAAAGCTCAGTTACTTGGACTGCTACAGAATGAGATAGCAGGGGCGCCGGAACCGCCGGGGGGGGGGGGGGGGGGGGCAGCTGGAATACCCAGCGGTGCTGAATAGGTTTTGTCGTAAATGTAGTGATTATTGCCTCAAATAGAAGAGACTCTTTATTTTTCATATGACAGTTATTAGTATTTAATTGAATACTTAAGATGACAGTTATTAGTACATGACAGTTATTATCATAAGAAAATATATTATCAATTTATAAAAGTCTGACGTTCTGTGACCTTGACCTTCTGTCATGGCCATTTTTCATGTTAAGTTCGGTACCCATATTTGTAATTCCTGAAAATATTTTAGGATGTTTCTGGACGCGCATTCAGCTATTGTGATCTTGATCTTAACCAAAGTCATCATAAAGGTTATGCCCGGAAAGGTCTTAAAGGTCAGCAATCTCAGCAAAACGCCGCAAACATTGCGTTTTTAAAACAGCGACTTCTTCGACTGTGCATAATCCAAGCAACTCTAACACAGTTGCAGAGTTTTCAGCGCTTCGGGGAAATCTTATAAAACCAGAGCACGAGTTTGCCGTGACATGATGTGACTTTTGGTCAGTGAGCGAGACACATCGCTACAGTGTCCAGCGGATGTGGTCTGCACGATCTTTCTCGCTCAGTGTCAAAACGCAAACAGTGGAATCAGGCTGCTCTTGGCTTTTACTGGGGTTTCAGGGACGCTGAAAACGCTGCAACTGTGACAGAGTTGACTGTGCTTGCACGGTCGACTGTGTATTTTTTTTCACACTTCGGAAAGCTTTTTGTTGGGAGCTTAGATCTTTAACATCAACTATTACTTTGCCAAATCCAGTGCCTCTAGCGTTTCTCCTTACGAACATTTAAAGACGGCAATCAGCACATGAATCCCAACGGTCATAAGGCACCGCTAACGAAGTTCCTGAAAACAGACACTACAAACATTTCTGCAAATTTTGATGCCCATATAACACGGAAAACTAGAGAGGCAAAAGCCTCCATGGCTCCCTTGTGACACAGGTCAAGGTCATTCACAAGAGTATGTTTGTAAAGCTCTTATCACTATCCATTATCATGCCAAGTAAAGTGTCTCTGACGCTCTGAGTTCATGGCAATATTACAATTTTCCCCGAAACAGTTTGACTTTTGGTCAAGGTCATTCAAATGAGATCTCATCAAGGTCTATCATTATGCCAAGTTTGATGCCTCTAGTATTTGCAGTTCCTCCGAAAAAAGTAATGTTAAAATTCACAACAGACAGCTTTAATGACCTTGACCTTCAGTCAAGGTCATTCAGAAAGGTAGGTCTCATTGTTGTCTATCATCATACCTCGTTTGGTGCCTCTACTCTTTGTTGTTTTGGAGAAAATGCCAAGGTTAAAGTTTCCCAAAAAAACGCTTGCATGACCTTGACCTTGACTAAAAGTCACTGAACACAGGTATGTCTGTAAAGGTGCTGCAAATGTCAATCACTGCACATATAGTTTGACGCTTCTGATTGTTCTGGATTCTAGAAAATGCAAATGTAAATTTTCCCAACAGACTGTTTTAATGACCTTGACCTTGAGTCAAGGTCATTTAAGGTGGTATGTGTGTATAGGTCTTATCACTGTCTATCAGCACGCCAGGTTTGGGGCCTCTGCTCTTTGTTGTTTCTGAGAAAATGCCAAAGTTAAGGTTTCACAAAAATAGCTTGAACGGCCTTGACCTTGACACAGGGCCACCGACTACATGTATATCTATAAAGTTCTTATCAATGTCTATCATCGTGCAAAGTTTAAAATCTCTGGTGTTTGTAGATTACGAGAAAATGCCAATGTAAAATTTTCAAACAGAGAGCTTTAGTGACCTTGACCTTGAGTCAAGGTCAATCAAAATGATATGTTTTGAAAGGTCTTGTGGTTGTCTATCAGCATGCCAAGTTTGATGCCTCTGCTGTTTGTAGATTCTGAGAAAATGACAATGTTAAAGTTTTCTACACACACACACACACACACACACACACACACACACACAGACGACGGAGGGTTAATACATAGACTCCCATTGTTACACAGGGGAGCCAAAAATTCCTGTCTTAAAATGTGGCCTCTGTATTTGTCAGGGGTCTAGTCATTTGAAGCAAAGTTTGAATTTCAGCTAGCCCATTTTCTTTCTGACCAATGTTCCATCTTCAAAAGGCGTTCAATATTGCAGCGTGTCCACATCTCCACAAATTCAACTCCTTATACTGAGTCCCTTACGATTTTTTTAAATGTCAGGGATCAAGTAATTTGAAGCAAAGTTTACATTTCAGCTAACTTATATTTTTTTTCCTGACAACTGTTTCGTTTCCAAAAGGCATTCAGTATTGTAGCGTGTCCACTTCTTGACAAATTCAGCTCCGGATATTGAATCCTTGAAGAAAAATATATATTTTTCGCTTTTTTAAATGGGTTAGTCTCATTTGTCCTTAAAATAGAAATAGAAACAATGACCTCATTCATCATGTTTGCCTGCAGGCATTTACCCGACAAACTAACCCTGGATTGCAAAAGTCTGATCTTTCATCTGATACCAAAATGGGCCGATAGAAACGACTGTGCACCTTTGAGATCTGGGCAAGATTTGTCCGCAGTGGTATGAACATAACGGGTTGCAAAGGCCCGGTACCTGGCTTCCAGTGTAAGTAAAAGGGTTTTTGGCGCTCATTTTGATATAAAAAATGATTTGTGACTAAACGATGAGTTTTGCAGCTTCGCATACGAGTGAGATGGGTTCAGCGCCTAAAAATCCTGTTAACTAGAGGAGCGAAGCCTCCTTGGCTCACTTACTTGTGAGATGGGTCAAGGTCATTCAAAAGAGTATGTTTGTAAAGCTATCACTATCTAGCCTGAAGTAAGGTGTCTCTTGTGTTCATAGTTCCTAAGAAAATGGCAATATAACAGTTTTCCAAGGACAGCCTAGAGCTGAGTCGCTCGGAAATTTCGTGCAAATCGCTTTGTTGTGACTTGGTTACGATGAGGTGTTATATAACGCGCCTAGGTTCGGCGGGCAGGTACTTGATTATTCTGGATTCTTTTTAGTTTTAAAATAGTAATAAGGTGATTTACGTTCTGATTGTTGATTGGTTCTTTCATAAGAGTGGTCCAGAATGTACTAGAATGCTGTATCTGTATATAAGGCCCGGAGATGTGTGTGTGTGTGTGTGTGTGTGTGTGTGTGTGTGTGTGTGTGTGTGTGTGTGTGTGTGTGTGTGTGTGCACTAGAGAAGCTTGTATTTGCGAAGCTTGAAAGTGCTGTGTGATACCAAAGAAGTGCTGTAATAAACTCCACTCGGTTATAACTTTTCTACGCTCTCACGTGTCTTCTGTAAGTGAGAGACAACGTGCAGTCCACAAGAACTCGCTACGTGAGGAAGTGTTCGCCTGTGTGCGTCATCGTATTCCCTCGATAAGACGACGGGCTCTTCAACACATCTCCACACGTAACACAGTGCGTATTGCAATCATCTGTGGAATTTCACGTGCATGTGCCAGTACTTCCACTTAACAACAACAACAACAACAACAACCTTTTCTCTAATTACAATACAAATAACACAGTGACAATACTTCCGCTCCAAACAACTGGTAAACTGTCTCTTTTCTAATTACAATACAAGTAACACTAAGCAAACCGCAAATACCAATAATAGAAAATCGGTTGAAAAGTAATACAACAGGTAAATAAGCTCCAAAACAGCAAAACTGGAGTGAACAAAAAAAAAAGGAAGATCAGCACGAAGTGTCACAAAACTCGACCTGCTAATGCGAACGGCTTACAAGCATGTAATCGTCATAATCGGTATCCTACTCTAAGTATTCTAAATTAGTTGACACTGGCGATGCAGGGCGTATTGCAATCACCCAAGGAATTTCACGTGCGGGTGACAGTACTTCCACTCAAAAAAGAAAAGAAAACCCTCAAAACTTTCATTTTTCTAATTACAATACAAATAACACTAAGGAAACCGCAAATACTGAAAACAGAACTCGGTTAAAAATGACACAACAGGCGAATCAGTAAGTCCAAAAGCAGCAAAAGTGTATTGCAACAATAATAAAGAAGAGGAAAAATAAAGCTGATGAGCAAGAAGTTTCACAAAACGACAAACTGATGCGAACACCTTACAAGCATGTAATCGTCATAATCAGTATCCTACTCTAAGTATTGTAAATTAGTTGACACTGGCGATGCAGGGTGTACTGCAATCACCCGTGGAATGGGTTCAGCGCCTAAAAATCCTGTTAACTAGAGGAGCGAAGCCTCCTTGGCTCACTTAATTGTGAGATGGGTCAAGGTCATTCAAAAGAGTATGTTTGTAAAGCTATCACTATCTAGCCTGAAGTAAGGTGTCTCTTGTGTTCATAGTTCCTAAGAAAATGGCAATATAACAGTTTTCCAAGGACAGCCTAGAGCTGAGTCGCTCGGAAATTTCGTGCAAATCGCTTTGTTGTGACTTGGTTACGATTAGGTGTTATATAACGCGCCTAGGTTCGGCGGGCAGGTACTTGATTATTCTGGATTCTTTTTAGTTTTAAAATAGTAATAAGGTGATTTACGTTCTGATTGTTGATTGGTTCTTTCATAAGAGTGGTCCAGAATGTACTAGAATGCTGTATCTGTATATAAGGCCCGGAGGTGTGTGTGTGTGTGTGTGTGTGTGTGTGTGTGTGTGTGTGTGTGTGTGTGTGTGTGTGTGTGTGCACTAGAGAAGCTTGTATTTGCGAAGCTTGAAAGTGCTGTGTGATACCAAAGAAGTGCTGTAATAAACTCCACTCGGTTATAACTTTTCTACGCTCTCACGTGTCTTCTGTAAGTGAGAGACAACGTGCAGTCCACAAGAACTCGCTACGTGAGGAAGTGTTCGCCTGTGTGCGTCATCGTATTCCCTCGATAAGACGACGGGCTCTTCAACACATCTCCACACGTAACACAGTGCGTATTGCAATCATCTGTGGAATTTCACGTGCATGTGCCAGTACTTCCACTTAACAACAACAACAACAACAACAACCTTTTCTCTAATTACAATACAAATAACACAGTGACAATACTTCCGCTCCAAACAACCGGTCAAAACTCTTTTCTAATTACAATACAAGTAACACTAAGCAAACCGCAAATACCAATAATAGAAAATCGGTTGAAAAGTAATACAACAGGTAAATAAGCTCCAAAACAGCAAAACTGGAGTGAACAAAAAAAAAAAAGGAAGATCAGCACGAAGTGTCACAAAACTCGACCTGCTAATGCGAACGGCTTACAAGCATGTAATCGTCATAATCGGTATCCTACTCTAAGTATTCTAAATTAGTTGACACTGGCGATGCAGGGCGTATTGCAATCACCCAAGGAATTTCACGTGCGGGTGACAGTACTTCCACTCAAAAAAAGAAAAAAAGAAAAGAAAACCCTCAAAACTTTCATTTTTCTAATTACAATACAAATAACACTAAGGAAACCGCAAATACTAAAAACAGAACTCGGTTAAAAATGACACAACAGGCGAATCAGTAAGTCCAAAAGCAGCAAAAGTGTATTGCAACAATAATAAAGAAGAGGAAAAATAAAGCTGATGAGCAAGTTGTTTCACAAAACGACAAACTGATGCGAACACCTTACAAGCATGTAATCGTCATAATCAGTATCCTACTCTAAGTATTGTAAATTAGTTGACAATGGCGATGCAGGGTGTACTGCAATCACCCGTGGAATTTCTCGTGCGGGTGACGGTACTTGCACTCAAAAAACCCTCAAAACTTTCTTTTTTCTAATTACAATACAAATTTGTCAAATAACACTAAGGAAACCGCAAATACTAAAGACACAAATCGGTTGAAAACTAATACCACAGGCTAATTACAATACAAATAACACTAAGGAAACCGCAAATACTAAAAACAGAACTCGGTTAAAAATGACACAACAGGCGAATCAGTAAGTCCAAGAGCAGCAAAACTGTATTGTAACGATAAAAACAGAATAGGAAAAATAAAGCTGATCAGCAAGAAGTTTCATAAAACTCGACATACTAATGCGAACAGGTTACAAGCATGTAATCGTCATAACCAGTATCCTACACCAAGTACAGTGTATTGTAAATTAGTTGACACTGGCGATGCAGGGCCTACTGCAATCACCCGTGGAATTTCTCGTGGGGGTGACGGTACTTCCACTCAAAAAAAAAAACCCTCAAAACTTTCTTCTTTTTAAGTTAGAAACTTTATGAGACGGGGCAGATTTTGCTACGCGCAGCAGCAAGTTTCAGTGATACAAAACAAGACTGTGACGTTTCTCCACACAATACTTACTTTCGCGCACACTGTGACGTAACGAAATCTGCGTCATAGACACTTGACGTGCACACTATGCTGCTGCGTTCTTTTTGGCGGGAGTTGTGAGACGTGTGTGTGTCCGTGTGTGTGTGTGGAGACTGTGGACGGATGTAATGATGGCTATCTCCTAAACCACCTCGCTGGAGGCCTTTTTACTTTGAGATAAAATGGGAATCCACCTTCTTTAGAGCCACCTTTCACGATTTTTAGCCTGCCGCATTTTAAGAAGAGTTATCGCCGATTTTAAAATATCGGTCATGTTACGATATTTTTTTCGAAAAAGTTGTTCAAATTAGTTCATTTTCTTGACTTTGGAAGTTCACCCAATCACACTGCCTGTATTCGTGCTACAGCTCTGTAGCTCTGACTGGTTTTGTGTTAAAAAAAAAAAAAAAAAAAAATCCGAGGTAGGGATGGTTTGCACATAAGATCAAATATCTATGAAAAGACTACTGCAAATTAACTTATCCCGGCGTTTTCAGGGAAGCCACAAAGCCAACAGGGAAATCACAAGACATAAACAAGCATCTTCAGACGATCTCAGTGCTAGAGGCTGACGTCAAAAGTTTGGTTCACGGAATTGACGTCATCTCTCTCTCTCTCTCTCTCTCTCTGCATGACGACCTGCCCGAGGCTGACGTCAAATGTTTAGTTCACGGAACTGACGTCTCTCTCTCTCCCTCTCTCTCTCTCTGGGGAGCCAGGGTGGCCGAATGGTAGAGCGTTGGACTTTCAATGCTTGGGTCGAGAGTTCGAATCCCGGCCGCTGGGGCCAAATATTTGTGCTGGCCTTTTTGCTCGTTGCCCCGTCTTTGATATCACCCTTAAAAGGACGTTAAACTCCTAAACACCCACCCACCCTCTCTCTCTGCCTCTCTATCTCTCCCTTCTTCCCCCACCCGGCCCCACCCCCAGTCACGTGGCTAATCGGTCGAGGTCGTAGAGGATCTAATGTCATTGGTAGAACTTGGAGAGGGGAGAACCAGCAACAATAACAACAAAACAGACAAAATAAAATGAAGTTTGGAGAAACAACTTTGTAGGACGGGGCCGTTCCTTCTTGTTTTTAATTACAATACAAATAAGACTAAGGAAACCGCAAATACTAACAAGGAGGAACGGCCCAGTCCTACAAAAAAATTTCTCCAAACTTCATTTGGTGACGATACATGCAGATTTTGTCTGTGAACCAAACATTTGCGTCAGCCTCACGCTGCTCGTCTGACAGATGCTACTTCTTCATATCTTGTGATTTCCTTGTTGCTTTTGTGACTTCCGTGACTGAATTAATATTGACATAAAATCTGGAAGATCTAGAGAGCTGATGAAACGTGGACTTAAGTGCCTTGAACTGTACTTGCGAAACTGCAATACATGTATTGGATTTTTTTTTGACCGGCGCTTCTCGCAGAAACATGAAAAAAAAAATGTGTTTATCTAAAAGCTCCGTTATTCTTAATACTAAAGCTATAATAGTGCAGTAGTTCACGTCATATGTGCAGTTGGCACAAATGACAAAAATACCGGAATGATGAGTAATTTGAAGGAGTCTTTTAATAGATATTTGGCCTTATATCCAAACCACCCGTACCTCGGAAACATTTTTCTTACACAAAACCTGCAGAGCTGTGCTACGAAAACAGGCAGTATAATTGGATGATCTTCGCAATTTCAGAAAATGAAGCCATTTGAACATTTTTTTTTTTTAATTCGTAACATGACCGATTTTTTTTAATCGGCGATAACTCCTTTGAAAATGCCGCAGGATAAAATTCGTGAAAGATAGGTCTGGAGAAGGAGAATTCCCATTTTATATCAAAGTAAAAAGGCCTCCAACGAGGTGGTTTAGAAGACATCCGTTACATCCGTACAAACACACACACACACACACACACACACACACACACACACACACACACACACACACACACACACACACACACACGTCAACTCCCGCCAAAAAGAACGCACCAGCATAGTGTGCACGTCGAGTGTCTATGATGCATATTTCGTTACGTCACTGTGTGCGTGAAAGTAAGTATTGTGTGGAGAAACGTCACAGTCTTGTTTTGTATCACTGAAACTTGCTGCTGCGCGTAGCAATATCTTCCCTGTCTCATAAAGTTGTTTCTCTATAGAGAAACAACTTAAAAACACAAATCGGTTGAAAAATAATACAACAGGCAAATCAGAAAGTCCAAAAGCAGCAAAAGTGTATTGCAACAATAAAAAAAGAAGAGGAAAAATAAAGCTGATGAGCAAGAAGTTTCACAAAACGACAAACTAATGCGAACAGCTTACAAGCATCTAATCGTCATAATCAATATCCTACTCCAAGTATTGTAAATTAGTTGACACTGGCGATGCAGAGTGTATTGCAATCACCCAAGGAATTTTACATGCGGGTGACAGTACTTCCACTCCAAACCACCTCAAAACTTTCTTTTTCTAATTACAATACAAAGAACACGAAGGAATCCGAAAATACTAAAAACACAAATCGGTTCAAAACTAATACCACAGGCGATTCAGTAAGTCCAATCATCCATGGAATTTCTTGTGCAGGTGACGGCACTTGCACTCAACACAAAACAAAACAACAACAAATAAAACCCCTCAAAACTTTCTTTTTTCTAATTACAATACAAATTTGTCAAATAACACCTAGGAAACCGCAAATACTAAAGACACAAATCGGTAGAAAACTAATACCACAGCGAATCAGTAAGTCCCAAAGCAGCAGAACTGTATTGTAACGATAAAAACAGAAGAGGAAAAATAAAGCTGAGGAGCAAGTAGTTTCATAAAACTCGACCTACTAATACGAACAGCTTACAAGCCCGTAATCGTCATAACCAGTATCCTACTCCAAGTATTGTAAGTTAGTTGACACTGGCGATGCAGGGCGTATTGCAATCACCCAAGGAATTTCACGTGCGGGTGACAGTACTTCCACTCAAAACAAAAAAGAGAAGAAAACCCTCAAAACTTTCATTTTTCTAGTTACAATACAAATAACACTAAGGAAAGCGCAAATACTAAAAACACAAATCGGTTGCAAAATGATACAACAGGCGAATCAGTAAGCCCAAAAGCAGCAAAACTGTACTGCAACAATAACTAGAGGAGCAAAGCCTCCTTGGCTCACTTGTGAGATGGGTCAAGGTCATTCAAAAGAGTATGTCTGTAAAGTTCTTATCACTATCTATCCTGAAGTAATGTGTCTCTTGTGTTCACAGTTCCTAAGAAAACGGATAATGGCAATATAACAGTTTTCCCAGGACAGCTTGTATGACCTTGACCTTGGGTCAAGGTCATTCGAATGAGATCTGTAAGAGCTTATCAATGACTATCATTACGCCAAGTTTGATAGCTCTAGTTTTCTAGTTTCCTTGCAAATGGTAATGTAAAATTTCACAACAGACAGCTGTAATGACCTTGACCTTCAGTCAAGGTCATTCAAAAGGGTATGTCTGCATAGGTCTCATTTCTGTCTATCATTGTGCTTTGTTTGGTGCCTCTGCTGTTTGTTGTTTCCAAGAAAATGCTAACATTAAAGTTTCCGCAAAACGTCTTGAATGGCCTTGACCTTGACTCAAGGATATTGAATACAAGTATGCCAGTACAGGTTTTGTCAATGTCTATCACCATGCAAAGTTTGATGCCTCTTATACCCCTAGATTCTGAGAAAATGGCAATTTTAAATTTCCAATGAGACAGCTTTAATGACCTTGACCTTCAGTCAAGGTCATTCAAAATGGTATGTATTGGGAGGTCTTACTGCTGTCTATCAGCAAGCCAGGTTTGGTGTTTCTGCTGTTTATTGTTTCTGAGAAAATGCCAATGTTAAGGTTTTGGAAGCTTTTCTGCAAACAGCTTGTATGGCCTTGACCTTGACTCAAAGTCACTGAATACAGGTATGTCTGTAAAGGTGCTGTCAATATCTATAATCATGCAAAGTTTGATGTCTCTTGCTTTTCTGGATTCTGAGAAAATGCCAATGCAAAAGTTCCAAACGGACAGCTTTAGTGACCTTGACCTTGGGTCACGGTCAATCAATATGATATGTTTTAAAAGGTCTTATGGCTGTCTATCAGCAAACCAAGTTTGGTGCCTCTGCTTTTCATTGTTTCTGAGAAAATGCCAATGTTAAGGTTTTGGAAGGTTTTCCGCAAAACAGCTTGTTTGGCCTTGACCTTGATCAAAGTCACTGAATACAGGTATGTCAGTAAAGGTGTTGTCAATGTCTATCACCATGCAAAGTTTGATGTCTCTGGCTTTCCTAGATTCTGAGAAATTGCCAATGTAATATTTCCAAACAGACAGCTTTAGTGGCCTTGACCTTGGGTCAAGGTCAATAAATATGGTATGATTTTGAAGGTCTTATGGCTGTCTATCAGCGTGCCAAGTTTGGTGCCTCTGCTATTTGTAGATTCTGAGAAAATGCCAATGTTAAGGTTTACTGCGGACACACACACACACAGACAGACAGACAGACACACACACACACACACACACACACAGACGACGGAGGGTTATTACATAGACTCACTTTGTTACACAAGTGAGCCAAAAAGGAGGAAAAATAAGGCTGATCAGCAAGAAGTTTAACAAAACTCGACATACTAATGCGAACAGCTTACAAGCATGTAATCGTCATAACCACTATCCTACTCCAAGTATTGGAAATTAGTTGACACTGGCGATGCAGGGCGTATTGCAAATCATAGTTATCGTGATGCTTCTTCCATTATCGCCAAGGACCCCACCCTATCATCTCTAAACAGATAGGGATATTGATCTAGAGTCTTTGGATCCATCGACAGTTCAGAGTGTCTTTGACGAGTATGTGTGTGTGACCGTGTACCGTTACTTTAGGTTAGATTTTGTTTCATGGTTTTATGAGAAACACAGTAGACAGTAACGTCAATTTGACATAGCGTTGGAACTAACCAAAGGCAAAGTTGTGTTCCTTCCGATTCCCACGATTTGCACACTGAAGTATATATTTGCATAGTTGTAAATTCCTTGCATAGTAGTACACTTTCAGTAATATTTGTCTGCCCTTGAGCTGAGGCAAAAGTTATAACCACAGCTTTTTGTGAGTGAAGCTCATACACTGCATGCATGAGCTTAGTTCAGACATTTTGCTTTGTCAGCACCATGAGCTGAGTATTCAGTGACTTTTCCACTGACTGCCATCCTGTACAGACATGTACCTTGAATTTTCTAATCTGTATATTTTCACTTTTATCAAACTTATAGGTAACTATACCTGTATTCTAACTAGGAATTTTTGTGTCATTTAGTTCTTTTAGTAATTGTAAAGCAGTTACTTAAAGAATATAGGTCACTAACTTTGCATTGGTAATTATTATCAGAAACTATCACAGGAACCTGGTTGGACATTCTAGACTGAAGTAGATATTGTATTTTTCTAAAGATGTTTAGTTGTCCGGATGAATCCCTACGTGTGTCTGCAACTGTTAGTAGATGCGAAATATTCAGTTTCACAGAGCCTAGAAGTTACACGTCTTTGTTATGTTTCAGGGTTACTACTTATTTTCTTCACTTTTTAACATATATCACATCTGCAACAAACGTTTGTTTGGGACCCTAACTGCCTCTGTCTCATCTGTGCTGACAACGAATCCATGAGCGAAGTGTGTATAATCTTCTTGCACAAACCCAGCCGTCTACAATGGCGCCCAATGAGTGTTCCGGTCGAGTTCTACTGAGGTGGACGTAACTATCACTTGGAAAGGAGCCCTGCGGCGATAATCCTTGGTCCCGGTCTGTGGCCGCACCTCTAAACCTTGTTTGGCGCTTCAGCACAAGCCTGTGTACCTGTCGCCTATTTACAGTTCTCTAGGCCTACGTTGCTGCTGGGTCCTGTCTTCAGTTCTCTAGGCCTACGTTGCTGCTGGGTCCTGTCTACAGTTCTCTAGGCCCACGTTGCTGCTGGGTCCTGTCTACAGTTCTCTGGCCTACGTTGCTGCTGGGTCCTGTCTTCAGTTCTCTAGGCCTACGTTGCTGCTGGGTCCTGTCTACAGTTCTCTGGCCTACGTTGCTGCTGGGTCCTGTCTTCAGTTCTCTAGGCCTACGTTGTTGCTGGGTCCTGTCTTCAGGTTCTTCGGGCCTACGTTGTTGCCGGGTCCTGTATTCAGTTGTGTAGGTCTACATTAATTGCTGCTGGGTCCTGTCTTCAGTTCTCTAGGCCTACGTTGCTGCTGGGTCCTGTCTACAGTTCTCTGGCCTACGTTGCTGCTGGGTCCTGTCTTCAGTTCTCTAGGCCTACGTTGTTGCCGGGTCCTGTATTCAGTTGTGTAGGTCTACATTAATTGCTGCTGGGTCCTGTCTTCAGTTCTCTAGGCCTACGTTGCTGCTGTGTCCTGTCTACAGTTCTCTAGGCCTACGTTGCTGCTGGGTCCTGTCTTCAGTTCTCTAGGCCTACGTTGCTGCTGGGTCCTGTCTACAGTTCTCTAGGCCCACGTTGCTGCTGGGTCCTGTCTACAGTTCTCTGGCCTACGTTGCTGCTGGGTCCTGTCTTCAGTTCTCTAGGCCTACGTTGCTGCTGGGTCCTGTCTACAGTTCTCTGGCCTACGTTGCTGCTGGATCCTGTCTTCAGTTCTCTAGTCCTACGTTGTTGCTGGGTCCTGTCTTCAGGTTCTTCGGGCCTACGTTGTTGCCGGGTCCTGTATTCAGTTGTGTAGGTCTACATTAATTGCTGCTGGGTCCTGTCTTCAGTTCTCTAGGCCTACGTTGCTGCTGTGTCCTGTCTACAGTTCTCTAGGCCTACGTTGTTGCTGGGTCCTGTCTTCAGTTCTCTAGGCCTACGTTGCTGCTGGGTCCTGTCTACAGTTCTCTAGGCCCACGTTGCTGCTGGGTCCTGTCTACAGTTCTCTGGCCTACGTTGCTGCTGGGTCCTGTCTTCAGTTCTCTAGGCCCACGTTGCTGCTGGGTCCTGTCTACAGTTCTCTGGCCTACGTTGCTGCTGGGTCCTGTCTTCAGTTCTCTAGGCCCACGTTGCTGCTGGGTCCTGTCTTCAGTTCTCTGGCCTACGTTGCTGCTGGGTCCTGTCTTCAGTTCTCTAGGCCTACGTTGCTGCTGGGTCCTGTCTACAGTTCTCTGGCCTACGTTGCTGCTGGGTCCTGTCTTCAGTTCTCTAGGCCTACGTTGTTGCTGGGTCCTGTCTTCAGTTCTTCGGGCCTACGTTGTTGCCGGGTCCTGTATTCAGTTGTGTAGGTCTACATTAATTGCTGCTGGGTCCTGTCTTCAGTTCTCTAGGCCTACGTTGCTGCTGGGTCCTGTCTACAGTTCTCTGGCCTACGTTGCTGCTGGGTCCTGTCTTCAGTTCTCTAGGCCTACGTTGTTGCCGGGTCCTGTATTCAGTTGTGTAGGTCTACATTAATTGCTGCTGGGTCCTGTCTTCAGTTCTCTAGGCCTACGTTGCTGCTGTGTCCTGTCTACAGTTCTCTAGGCCTACGTTGCTGCTGGGTCCTGTCTTCAGTTCTCTAGGCCTACATTGCTGCTGGGTCCTGTCTTTTCTCTATGCCTTCGTTGCTGCTGGGTCCTGTCTTCAGTTGTCTAGGCCTACGTTGCTGCTGGATCATGTCTGCAGTTCTCTAGGCCTACGTTGCTGCTGGGTCCTGCCTTCAGTTCTCTGGGCCTACGTTGCTGCTGGATCCTGTCTTCAGTTCTCTAGGCCTACGTTGCTGCTGGATCATGTCTTCGGTTCTCCGGGCCTACGTTGTCCTGTGTATATTTCTCTGGGCCTACGCTGCCGTTGGGTCCTGTCTACAACCTTGGTCTACAGCTTAAGCTGGTCAAGTCCACAGACTGTTAGGATCTTCACAACGCGTCACGCTGGTACCTGCCTTCAGTCGTCTGGGTGCTGCCTGTAACGCCGGTGTGACGTCAGCGCATTGCTCGACCTGTGTAGCTGCTGTGAGTGCTAGCTTTCCAGGCTTGCGATTCAAGCGAAGGAGGGGAAGACAGACATTTGACACACATCACCCGCTGTCTCCTTCTCCCTGTGTGTTGATATTGGCACTAGTGCGCCTGCACCCGACCTTGGCCTGACATATGGTCTGAGGGACACTGCACCAGTGGGAACGTAGGGCTTGAAAGATCAGTTTTCATTTTTGCCTTTTACTTAAGTTTGCTGATTACAGATTTACACTGAAGCAGTTTTGTGATACATTTTGTTTAAACACTTTAAAAAGATTGAGGTACTTGAACATCCTCCCCTCCAAGGTATTGACTTTGTTGGTGATACTTGACTAAGAATGCCACAGACACTTGAACCTTTCCGACGCATTCCGAACATTGTGTTTAAAAAAAAGTGTTTAAAAAGTTGTTGCATGCGTGCCTTTCTGAATGTCTGTGATGTGAAAGCGGAGTGAAAGTGTGAGACCGCCTTACGTTCCACCGCGCAAGCCACAAAAACTAATTCGCGGCTGAGTGTGCCTGCACTACATGAAAAAAAAATGTAACGTTGGACAAAGGATGCAAACTGATCTATGGGGCAATATAAACCTAGGACATGCAGGAGACGCTGCACCTTCATGCTAATTTATCGAACTCCCTGTTGCAAAAAAAGCACACGGAACACAAAAGAAGCCGGGTGGGAAAAAAGACCTGTTCCCTCCACCGGTCAATAGTAGGACTGCGCACAATCTTTGTCGCAATTGCTCACTTCGTAAGCTGACAACAACTCAGGTCTACTTGTGTTACAACAGTCTCGCTTTTTGAGTACAACTCAGCGAACACTATAGCCGTGCATAGGCATTTTCCCGCACGTGAAAACGTTAGGTAGACTGGGATAAACTCCAGTACAGTACTACCTGTCTAAAACACTAGTTGACAGCTAGCACTACAGATGAAAAAACATTTTTGAAAACGGCAAACACATAATTAATGAAAACCCCATAAGTGCAGTTTGTCACACGCGGCTTTAAGCCCTAAAAACTCACTCACTCCACACCAAAACAAAATCATGTTAATGGGAAGTTTAACTTTTATCTGAGCTTTCGTATAAGCTCTAATCGTTCCGCTAGGATTTTTTGTGGGTGTGAGACCTACACTGTCCGCCTCATCTCAGTTATGATTGTATTTTGCACACAGCAGCCGCGTGCACCCAGAGACGCGAGAAAACATGAAGGGCAACATATGAGCATATGTTTGTTATTTCTTCCGATCTGGTGACCCTATTGTCACGGTCGCAGTGGGCAGGTTGTTTGTCCGAATGCGTTCAAAAAATCGTTCGCAAAACGTGCTTCGTAGCTAGGAAACTACACGTGATAAATGGAAATGGAGCAAATGGTTGGCACGGCCGCAAAAGCCACAAAAAGCATCATGCCGTTCACGTATTCCATGGAGGTGTCGTTGCACTTATCACAGAATTCTGTGGTCATTTTTATTTTATGCACGTGCCACGGTATTTTAATGCGAGGCTAGCGTGGGTTCTGTTCTCTCTAAATTACGGCTCTGATCTCGCGTTCTAACACGAGCCCGGCCCAAAGGGTGAGTAGCCGGTTCTCGGTGTCGCAGGGTCGTAAAGTACAACCCAAAATAAAGTGATTACTGCTCTCAAAACATGACACCTTGTGGCATGGGACGATTAACCCTGCTAAACAACAACACCCTGACACCTTTCAATTCACCTTGGAACTGCATTCAGTCAGCACTCTCACCATGATCAAGGTTACTGGTTAGACCGATCCCGGGAGAATATGTGATGGTCCACATTGTATGTGCTTTCAATCCGTATCTTCAGCAGAACTGGAAAGGCCCGTGGTCTCTTCGTTCTGAGTTGTCTCATTCATCAGCGCAGATGATGCCTCGTCCTGATCCAGCTCAGCATCGGCCCCATATTCAAGTGGTTGTGGTTCTGCTTGCATTGCACGACGGTTTAAATTCATAACATGCATTTCCATCTCCAGCTGGTCGTTCCTCCTGCGTCTCCAAGCCGCAAGTAGAAACGAAAGGAGTCCAAGTCCAGATGCCGCTCCGACTACAGGCGCTAGTATATTGACAGTTTTTGCCGGAGGCTTAGAGGTACAGTTTGACGCTACAGCGACATGCAAGGAATCCTTTCCCACTTTGTTCTCGGCGTCACATCTGTACGTATCTACTCCTCCACAACTTGCGGGTGAATACACCGTGTATTGTCTCTCCAGCATCTCACCCCTTTGTTCTGCAGGTTTAGCTCCTTTCTGGATCCGACCACCCTTTAACGCGGTTGTGTTTGTACCGGCTAATAAAAACACCTCGAGGCTGTCTGGCAGTTTTGGGACGCCGGTGGCACGGCAAACAAGTGGTAAACGTTGAGACGGTGCGTTTGCTACAAAATTCCCCCGAGAGCCTCCGACTGTGAGGTGTGTGACTCTCACCCCTCCTGTCCATGTAAGAGTTATAGTAGGGTTGACTTTTCCACTTAAGTCAGAAGACTCGGGATTTACGAGTGTGCACTTCGGTGTGATAGTAATCCTGTTCTTAACTATTGTTTTGGGATCAGGTTGGTAAGTACACGTCGCCCCTGAATTGCCCTCGTTGCAGGTGACACCTTCCCATTTTACAGTTGGCCGGGGCTGTGCATTACGCGAGTGGCAGGTTAACTGAACTGTTTTAGAACCGTCCGCGCTCAGAGTGGTGTTCCCTATGATTTCCGTGTCGGCGTCCGATGGTCCATAAGCTACTCTAGGTGTGTACGTGATGGATTTGGTGTATGTTGGAAATCCGGGTTTTATCCACGACATTTGGCACATAAAGTCTTGGCCGTCACTCCGGCGAACCGATGGAATAGAGAGAGTTGAGGTCAAATCCGATTCATCATTCTGTAGGTTCCAGCCGACAGCAGCTGGGGGATTTCCTGGCTTGTCGATCTTACAAGAGCACCTTAATGCTTTGTTCTCAACTATCCACTCCTTACAGTCGTGGCTCAGACTTCCCGGTACATCCTGTATAGCTGACTCGCAAAAGCCTCCACCGAAGTCCTTTGTGCACGTGCATTCGAAGTAATTACTGCGATCGGCTTGTGTACATGTTCCAGAATTCTGGCAAGGGGTGCTGTCGCACTCATTTATGTCAATGTTACAGGTATAACCTGTGAACCCAGGTTTACAGGTGCAGGTGAATCTGTTGATGTAATCCTGACAGGCTCCGCCATTTTCACACGGACGACTGGCACACTCATCTATCTCAATTTCACAGTGTTGTCCCTCATATCCAGCTACACAATGACATTCGTACGGACCAAAGCATTTTACAGTACATGTGCCATCATTTATACATGGATTGGAATCACAGTCAGTTTGGACTTCTTTGAGGCACATAAAAGGTCGAGGGGTCGTGCAATCTACCCTTTAACATATTGCCAAATTTATCCGCTCTGCTATTCTTCTCCTGAATAACACACATGCCCTCTGCGAAATTGTCAAGTTGATTGTAATTGAGTTTGATCTGGATGCTCTCGACTGCAAGTTCTCCTGTAAGAATGTTACGGTAGTTGCACGTGACCCGGAGAAAATTTCTACTAGATGTATTACATGTGTACCCGAAATAAGCCTCCTGATCTGGAAACGCTTCACACTTAGCAAACTGTACTCCGTACAGGTGAATGTTCTCTGGTGGTGCAGCAATTTCTGCTTCATATGTCTTGCACGTGTCGACTGCTTCGCGAAAATTCTTCTTTGGTTTGTACTGGAACCTGATACACTTCAACCACCCCCTATATGTAATTTTGTGATCAACGGCTTCGACAGTCTCTGACTCCGCGTGACTCTCTCTATGGCAGAAACTACTGAGCACTGTCAGGAACAGAATGGCAACCGCGTTCAACTGCATGGTTTGCCCTTGTCCGATTCAGGAATGCGCCTTGGTGTACGTAGTACAGTAGTATGAGTTTGTAGTACGAACTAGGTTTTCGCTATGTATGCACAGTTTCCCCTGTCAACTGAGCCGTCTGCAACACATCGCAACACAGACGCCTAAAGAAACATCAGATGGCGTCAAAAAGAAAGGCTTACTGCCACAGCAAATAAAAGCGACATAAAAGGGACAGAAACCACTTAACTTTGACAAAGGACGGCACAGGTCAACGTTTCGGCTCTCGCCTTCTTTAGGACATAAACAAATGGGACAACTTTAACAAACAAACAAAAGGTAACTCTGCGGACGTACTGACATACACGGCGCGGAAAAAAAAAAAATTCCCGCGCCGTGTATGTCACGTTCCCTTCGGTCTTCATCCGATACCCTGATATTCAGAACCCCACGTACTAACTCTTTGACGACGGAGCGCAATTTCTGACACACGATTTCCTATAGGAAATCGTGTGTCAGAAATTGCGCTCCGTCGTCAAAGAGCTAAACTTTCTTAGCCTGGAATTCTCTGCCTCTTTCGCTCCGCCAGTCAACCTCCCTCGAAACCTTCAAAACAAATCTAACTAGAGAGGCAAAAGCCTCCACGGCTCCCTTGTGACAGGGGTCAAGGTCATTCAAAAGAGTATGTTTGTAAAATTCTTATCACTATCTATCATCAAGCCAAGTAAGGTGTCTCTGGTGTTCTTAGTTCCTGGCAATATTTCACTTTTCCCCCAAAACTGACTATATAACCTTGACCTTGGGTGAAGGTCATTCAAATAAGATATCAATGTCTATCATTACACCAAGTTGGATGCCTCTAGTATTTGTAGTTTCTCCAAAAACAGTAGTATTGAAATTCACAACAGACAGCTTTTATGACCTTGACCTTGAGTCAAGGTCATTTAAAGTGGTATGAATATATTGGTCTTATCAATGTCTATTAGCATGCCAAGTTTGGCGCCTCTGCTGTTTGTTGTTTCTGAGAAAATGCCAATGTTACGGTTTCACAGAAATAGCTTGTACGGCCTTGACCTTTACACAAGGCTATTGAATACATGTATATCTGTAAAGTTCTTATCAATGTCTATCACCATGTAAAGTTTAAAACCTCTGGTTTATGTAGATTCCAAGAAAATGCCAATGCAAAATTTTAAAACAGACAGCTTTGGTGACCTTGACCTTTAGTCAAGGTCATTCAATATGATATATTTTTAAAGGTCTTACGGCTGTCTATAGGCATGCCAAATTTGGTGCCTCTGCTTTTTGTAGATTCTGAGAAAATGCCCATGTTAAGGTTTACTGTGGAAATGCGGAAAATAGCTTGTATAGCCTTGACCTTGGTACAAGGCCATTGAATACATGTACATCTGTAAAGTTCTTATCAATGTCTATCATCATGCAAAGTTTAAAACCTCCCGTTTTTGTAGATTCCAAGAAAATGCCAATGCAAAATTGTCAAACAGCCTTAGTGACCTTGACCTTGAGTCAAGGTCATTCAAAATGATATATTTTGAAAGGTCTTATGGTTGTCTATCAGCATGCCAAGTTTGGTGCCTGTGCTATTTGTAGATTCTTAGAAAATGCCAATGTTAAGGTTTTCTACGGAAATGCGGAAAATAGCTTGTCTGGCCTTGACCTTCACACAAGACCATTAAATACATGTATATCTGTAAAGTTCTTATCAATGTCTATCATCATGCAAAGTTTAAAACCTCTGGTATTTGTAGACTCCAAGAAAATGCCAACGTAAAATTTTCAAATAGACAGCTTTAGTGACCTTGACCTTGAGTCAAGGTCATTCAAAATGATCTATTTTGAAAGGTCTTACGGCTATCTATCGGCATGCCAAGTTTGGTGACTCTGCTGTTTGTAGATTCTTAGAAAATGCCAATGTTAAGGTTTACTGCGGACACACAGACAGACAGACACACACACAGACAGACGACGGAGGGTTATAACATAGACTCCCATTGTTACACAAGGGAGCCAAAAACCTACCTGTTTTCATCTTAAAGCACCGTCTAACCTCGATTTGGTTTTTGACGTCATTGTTTCATCTCCGCCGAAGACATCCTATGGGGCGCCATTAGCAACAAACTTATAGGGCGCCATTTGCACCAAACCGCTTGGACTTTAATGCTCGGGTCGTGAGTTCGTATCCCGGCTGGGGCCAAATATTTGTGCTGGCTTTTTCATCGTTGTCCCGTCTTTGATATCACCAGTATGTGGTGGAAAAGGACGTTAAACCCTCAAACACCCACCCATCCCCGCACCAAACCGCGCATATGTTGAAAAACCGAGTTTAACACGAAAAACCTGATTTTTCTACAAAACCCTGTTGTTTTTCAAGAAAAAAACGAGCTTTTTTGATAAACTCGGTTTTTCGTGTTAAAGCCCAACTAAACAGAATTTTGTGAAATGAACGCTATTTAAAACAACGTTCTGTCGCTAGGCCGTTCTGCTATTATTCAGTCCCCAACACCGAAGAAGCCCAGAGGCTGTTTTCATCCGTTAGAGCCGCTGAAAAAGTGCCCTGGGTAAGTAGGTGATCGCCTTGCACAGCTCTCGTTGACTGAAGTCAAGTTTGTTGCGCATAGCATAGCAACGTGATTCTGCCGGGAATCTGCAGCAGCACTGGGTTTCTTATCAGCTCAGTCGGAAGAGAAGTATGACAGTCTTGTGTCTTTTTAAGTTGTTTCTCTATAGAGAAACAACTTTATGAGACGGGGCAGATTTTGCTGCGCGCAGCAGCAAGTTTCAGTGATACAAAACAAGACTGTGACGTTTCTCCACACAATAATACTTTCACGCACATAGTGACGTAACGAAACCTGCGTCATAGACACTTGACGTGCACACTATGCTGCTGCGTTCTTTTTGGCGGGAGTTGTGAGACGTGTGTCTCTGTGTGTGTGTGTGTGTGTGTGTGTGTGTGGACGGATGTAATGATGGCTATCTCCTAAACCACCTCGATGGAGGCCTTTTTACTTTGAGATAAAATGGGAAATCACCTTCTCCAGACCTACCTTTCACGATTTTTAGCCTGCCGCATTTTCAAGAGTTATCGCCGATTTTAAAAAATCGGTCGTGTTACGAATTTTTTCGAAAAAGGTGTTCAAATTCCTTCATTTTCTAGACTTTGGAAGTTTACCCAATCACACTGCCTGTATTCGTGCTACAGCTCTGTAGCTCTGACTGGTTTTGTGCAAAAAAAATATTTTCGAGGTAGGGGTGGTTTGCACATAAGATCAAATATCTATGAAAAGACTACTGCAAATTACTTATCATCCCGGCGTTTTTGTCTAGTGTGACAACTGCACATATGACAGGAACTACTGCACTATTATAGCTTTAGCATTTAGAATAACTGAACTTTTAGATAAACATAACTTTTTCAAGTTTCTGCGAAAAGCACCGGTCAAAAGAGTTCCAAATTTTCGATTTCATAAGTACAATACAAGGTATTCTAGTCCATGTTTCACCAGCCCTCTAGATCTTCCAGATTTTATGTAAAAATTAATTCAGCCAGGGAAGTCACAAAAGCAACAGGGAAATTACAAGACATGCACAAGCATCATCTGTCATACCACCAGTGTGAAGCTGACGTCAAACGCTTAGTTCCCAGACAAAATAAGCAAGTATCGTCACTGCCTCCGACATTTCACCAGCCCTCTAGATCTTCCAGATTTCATGTGAAAAATAATTTAATCGGGGAAGCCACAAAGCCAACAGGGAAATCACAAGACATAAACAAGCTTCCTCAGACGATCGCAGTGCTAGAGACTGACGTCAAAATGTTTAGTTCGCGGAACTGACGTCATCTCTCCGTCTGTGTATGACGACCTGCCTGAGGCTGACGTCAAATGTTTAGTTCACGGAACTGACGTCTCTCTCTCTCTCTCTCTGGGGAGCCAGGGTAGCCGAATGGTAGAGCGTTGGACTTTCAATGCTCGGGTCGAGAGTTCGAATCCCGGCTTGGGCCAAATATTTGTGCTGGCCTTTCTCTCGTTGCCCCGTCTTTGATATCACCCTTACGTGGTGGAAAAGGACGTTAAACTCCTAAACAAACTCTCTCTCTCTCTCTCGCTCTCCCCCCACCCGGCCCCACCCCAGTCACGTGACTAATCGGTCGAGGTCGTAGAGGATCTAGTGTCATTGGTAGAACATGGAGAGGGGAGAACCGGCAACAATAACAACAAAACAGACAAAATAAAATGAAATTTGGAGAAACAACTTTGTAGGACGGGGCCGTTCCTCCTTGTTTGTTGTAAACCTGTGCTCTGGGCCGTGCACAAACAACTACGGTGCCGACAACCCTAGTCTGGAAGGAATGGAGAGTGAACGAGTCGATAGGTCGGCCCAGCGAAGACGGCCGCTACGTGATTTGCGGGCACGGAAACGAGTAAGATCTTCTATTTTTTTCTCATTTGAATCTCACGTCCAGCGGTCTTTGACCGAACCAAATCTTAACTAACACCAGGTATCCCTGTTTGTTTCACAAACGATAGACACGCGTTTGTTTTCAGAAATATCGTTCAAGTCCAAACGGACTGTCAGTTTGAGCTGTGCTAGATCTGTATGCGTTGTGTAACACCCTTCTTCCAAGTGAACTCATTCGAAACTTATATATTTTTACCGACGACGCACAGCCTCACATTCCTGCCTTGTACTTGCAAGTCCGCTGATTACTTCTGTTGCCCAATCAGTCTGAACACAGGAGAAACCAGTATGGTCGGTGATGCCGATGAGAAAATTTTAGTTTGGCGTATGTGGGGAAACACATCGCATGAGTTGAGAATCCTTGCTGAGGCATAGACTCAGCACCATGACCCCCCCCCCCCCCCCCCCCTTTTTTTTTTCTCCACCATGGAGAGAGACAAATTTTAAAGGCAATTCAGTCAGTCCACAGTGAGAGAGAGAGAGAGAGAGAGATTTCGTCACAGCCACTCCAGTGGACGTTTTGATTTCGCCCTTAGCTGCACTGGCGTTACAAGTCTGAAAATTATCTGTACTGGCACACACAGGACTTTTGAAAGAAATCTGCGAAACTGTTTTCTTTGCACAAAAGGCTCATCCTGTTGCTATCCACCCCATGATATTGCAGATTAAAACCCTTCGGCACGCAGTCTTGTTATTCGGTCGGTGCGTCAGCCGCTTTCCAAATATTAAGCAACTAAAAGTTATGAAAAATAATGAGGATGTCAACCAGAATTGAGGTTCTGCAAATATGCCCACAATGTCTTTTGAGCGAAGCGTAAAAGAACGAAGCAAGCTAATCAAAGACAACAACAGGTCGAGTTCTTCGCGATCCTCTTGAGTATGCGTCAGATATGTCACGTGACACTTTCAAGAGATCATCGCGTTCCTACAGCAATCATGTTTGAATATGTGTGCGTTTCTATTGGCAGATACAAAGAACGGTTTTTGAAGTACACTTTCTTTAGCATTACAATCAGTTCATAAAACATCTTTAAAACTGGCTGCTCGAACTTTGCACTGGCTGTAGTGTAGTTAACATGTTAGTAAATTGCTGGTCCTCCCAAAAATATGTCTGTTTCGTCTCAGTGCATTCACGGAGATGACAAAAGCAGCTACAGCAAATTTTGTCCAGCCTTCGTCCGTTCTCAAAATGGTACCAAACCTTCTTTTACTTCACAAACTTTCACTCCATATGCTCCATCCTTTGTTAGTCACAAAAAAATCACTAGTTTGGCGTTTCACTATAGGCGCAAGAAAGTTTTCCGCTCCACTAGTTCTCGTTGTCACATCTCGTAAAGGGGGAGAACTCAGTCACACGTCGTCCAATGAGAAGACATTTCAGGATTTCAAGATGGCGGACAAGATGGCTGCTAAAAACCGAGCTTATCATGAAAACTCGGTGTTTTATTTTTCAAAAACCGGGTTTTTGTAGAAAAACTCTGGTTTTTATGTTAAACTCGGTTTTTCTGAAAACGGCGGCGAGAAAAACCGGGTTTATCGTGTTGAACTCGGTTTTTCACAAATATCCGGTTTGGTGCAAATGGCGCCCCATAAAGATCTGACGAAATCCGCGAGATATATTTAATGTGCAAACTTCGATCGATCGTGAGACCGATCTGCCGGGGCCGATTCTGGTGGTCAAACGCATACACACCGCACCAATTTCACTTCTCAAGATAGCTGATGGTTAAAAAAAAAAAAAAAAAAAAAAAGCAAGCAGAAGCCTCCATGGCTCCCTTGTGACACAGGTCAAGGTCGTTCACAAAAGTATGTTTGTAAAGCTCTTATCACTATCCATTATCATGCTAAGTAAAGTGTCTGGCGCTCTGAATTCCTGGCAATATTACAATTTTCCCCGAAACAGTTTGTACAGCCTTGACCTTTGGTCAAGGTCATTCAAATGAGATCTCAAAGTCTATCATCATGCTAAGTTTGATGCCTCTAGCATTTGTAGTTCCTCCGAAAACAATAATGTTAAAATTCACAACAGACAGCTTTAATGACCTTGACCTTCAGTCAAGGTCATTCAGAAAGGTAGGTTTCATTGCTGTCTATCATCATGCCTCATCAGGCCCATTTGAAGACCTACCTCTTTAGGCAAGCTTTCGAGCTGTAGACCGACCACTGTTTCATCGGCACTCAGTGTGTCAGTGTGTGTGTGTGTGTGTGTGTGTGTGTGTGTGTGTGTGTGTGTGTGTGTGTGTGTGTGTGAGCGCAAAGAGTGTTTCGTCGAAAACAGATAGGCGCTATATAAACTGTATTCATTATTTTTTTTTTTTTTATCCTCTGGCTGGAACAGTCATGCTTGCAAATTTTATTATTATTAGGAAAGAGAACAAGGCATTGTCTCCCTCCATTCAAGACTTTCCCCACTGGTGGAATACTTGGCTTACGTCAACCAACACTGTGAAGCAGTATCCAGCTGTATTTTGTTTTTGTTTGTTTTATTGAAGACAAGAGACGTTTATAAACATAGTCATACATGGTCTTATCTATTTTGTGAAATATAAGGGAAACTTTTGAGTGATTGAAATCACTGCTTGTCAATGCATTATGGTGCGTGTGGTCAGTGAGCGCGGACAGTACCCTCACTTAAAGGGCTGTAACTCTTGGTGCAACCCTGCCGATTTTTGGGAACAATGATCTAATGTGCTCAGCACACCCCAAGGTTCATTTTTAAACTGGTCTAATAGAGTCGCCGGGGGAGTGCACGGTAACCGACCTCACCTTTTCCACTAATGGAAACAACATAAAAAAGGGGGCGGAGGGTAAAATACGGCAAGCACTATTACACAGCTGCTGTACTTTTTAAACTTTACACAATCACTGTCACATAACTAGTAATCCAGTGTGTAAAATTGTACGTGCAGTTTTGCTTTCCAGGGACAAGGTCGGTGTAAACTAACATGCATAATCAAACGCAAAACAGTAATGGGAAACGTTGAATCTGAACAGATGATTTAAGTCCATCCCATACAAATCAAGACTCTCATCTTTTTTGTCCCTGTACTGTACTAACATTGGCTGTCAAGATAAGAGCATTACATGTTTGCCAGCGGGAGCGGGAAAAACAGAAACATGGTTCAAACTGAAAATGTTGCCACTTCACATTGTCAGACTCTTGACGTCAATGGCACCATGCGCATCACGTTTGCAGTGGCGTCGGAAGATGTTCAGGGCTGGGGGGGCACAACTGGCCATCGACGGCGCGGAGCGCCTAGCCGAAGGCGCGAAGCGCCGAGCTATCTAGGGGGGTCCGGGGGCATGCCCCCCCGGAAAATTTTTAAAAATTAGAAGCAAATCTGTGCAATCTGGCGCATTCTGGGCGTGTTTATGGGTGGATTTCTATAAGCAAAATTTAGGTGTGAAAGACATACAAACTATTCACAAGAAGTGAGGATGGGGGTGGCGAGGAAGAGAAATAGCTTGCTCTCTCTCCCGCCTGCTAATGAATGCTACCATTCCCTGAAGGGGGGTGGGGGGGGGGGGGGCACGGAAAAAAGGGGATTGCTCTTTGGGCCCCCGTCTCATTGGGCCCCCATGTCATTGGACCCCCACACTTTTTTTTGTTGTTGTTGTTGTTTGTAGCCAATAATTAAGAAAACGTGTCATTGGGCCCCCGTCTCTTTGGGCCCCCGTCTCATTGGGCCCCCCGTCTCATTGGACCCCCACACTTTTTTTGTTTATAGCAAATAATTAAGAAAACGTGTCATTGGGCCCCCGTCTCATTGGGCCCCCATCTCATTGGGCCCCCACACTTTTTTTTTTAGCAAAATAAATAAGAAAACGTGTCATTGGGCATGATCATGTGTGTGATTTTCTCGTTTCACATGTACAGTGGAAGTGTTTTCAGTTGTGTATGATGATTCTGCCTCAAAGTAAAATCACAGAATAAACAATATAATCGTGTACCTACTTTGTATGTGTATACAATATATCTATTGGGATTTATGACAGGGGAGTCGCACACGGGAGGGACGGGGAGGCCATGGGTTCACCAAGTTTTTTTTCCTCCTCTACCAAGACCAAGTTGAGGTAACAGACACTTTAAACATGACTAAACTTCCTCCAACTCATTCAAGGGGCTGAACTCTGCCTTTTGGATAAGACGGGGGCCCAATGACATGGGGGCCCAATGACACAGGGGCTTAAAGACATCATCCCGGAAAAAGTCTTCGAGTTTAATTTTCCAACACCTTGCTCTGGAACTTACCTCTTTCCAAAATGCACACACGCACGCACGCACGCACACACACACACACACACACACACACACACACACACACACACACACATCATGGGAGAGGGGGTGGGGGTGCATGGAAAGTGTCTTCGAATAATTGCTTCAGGCAGTGCCCTCATAACATTCTCTCCTTGAAAACTGGAGCACTGGGACGGGGGTTCCACAGCCGTTATAGTTATACCCGCCCCCCCCCCCCCCCCCTGCCGCACCCCACACTTTATTTATTCTCTCTCTCTCTCTTTCTCTCTCTGGATGGAGTTGGAGAGACTAGAGGGGGGGCCCCAAACATGCTAGTGCCCCCCTCAGCTGGGCAGATTTCTAGGGGGGCCTAGAGACCCTCAGGCCCCCCCACTTTTTTCACAAGGGGGGCCTGTGCCCCCCTGGCCCCCCCTGTTCCGACGCCACTGGTTTGTATTAGTTGGCACTTGTTTTCAAATGTTTTTTTCCTTTGGAGCGAAATGATCCAGTTTGCTGAAGATGATCAATAAAATTGTATTGGTGATCTTTGGTTTTTCCTCTGTTGTTGTATGTTTCTAAAAAGCATTCATGTATGTGCCTTGGGACTGCTGATAAGACAGTCGAAACATGTTTGGTGAGTGGATGAGGATCTTTGTAAATTAGGCTTTTGGTTGTCCTCGAGTTGGTCAGACCAGACACAGCGAATGGTCAGACATCAGATTCCTGACCCGCGAAGGTTGTCCGATTTCATTTAAGACTTTTTATGTTTGGCACATAGTACACATTGTATATTCATATACAACTAGGTCTGTTGTACTGCAAACAAAAATGCATAAATGGGCACACCAACCGCATTTATTTATATTTTAGTATTACTTGTACTGTTTAATTCTCTCTCTCTCTCTCTCTCTCTCTCACACACACACACACACACACACACACACACACACACACACACACACACACACACACACACACACACTGCTATAATGAGAAACAGCGAAAGACTTAATGTTCAGGTAGTGTATGTTGAAATTTATCAGCCTCGTGATTAGGACATCACTTGGAAGGTCACACATTATCAAACGTTTGTACATTTATTTCTAGACATATGTTGATCAGTTACAACACACACATCTTGGCCAATGGGGACAAAGTTTACCATTCAGGTTGGAAACATGACAGCACATAGAAACTGATGATCAGTGATCAGATTTAGGACTGACCATAGGGTAATGTGTCATGGTAAAAACAAAAACAAACTAGATACCATTTCTTTCAAATGTTACAACAGTGAAACAAGTGCTTGGACGACTAGCAAATTACAGATAACAGAAAATGTATACCTGAAATATATTCTTTAGATTCTCACTGTTCCTTCAGCCCTGGCCAAGTCAGATTCACACTATATTGTGTCTACTTTGCTTCAGTGTTATACCTTCAAAATGAAAATGTAGCAGTACAAACAAACATACAACCAGCACACCTACAAACATTTCAAACAGAGTTTAGTACTAAATTTATTTAAAAAAGGGGGGGGTGGGGGTATGGCAGTTTGAATTTAGCGTCAAGTGTCCGATTAGATGAGGGAATTTTGGGACTGAATTTCACGAGTGTCAATACTGAGTGGAAAAGGTCTTGTCCTATTACAACCGGCTTTGGCATCACCATAATGGTAACAAAAGATAATTTTAATGAGGGAATTTTAGTCTGTAGATCCTGAGGTAGCAGGTTTAAATCCCATGGTAGGCAGGGGTATTATTGGCGATTGCTTTCCGAGGGGATTTCATATCGGTTAAACACAGAAATAGACCAGTTTAAGAATATATAATTTTTGCTCTCAGTTTGTAGTACATGTACATGGATTCGACACAATAGAGGTTGTCTGGTACGCTTGTTGCTAACTTTAACATTAAAACAAACTAGAGAGGCAGTAGCCTCCATGGCTCCCTTGTGACACAGGTCAAGATCATTCACATGAGTATGTTTGTAAAGCTCTTATCACTATCCATTATCATGCCAAGTAAAGTGTCTGTGGCGCTCTGAGTCCCTGGCAATATTACAATTTTCACCGAAACAGTTTGTATGGCCTTGACCTTTGGTCGAAGTCATTCAGATGAGATCTCATCAATGTCTATCATCATGTCTAGTATTTGTAGTTCCTCCGAAAACGGTAACGTTAAAATTCATATCAGACAGCTTTAATGACCTTGACCTTCAGTCAAGGTCATTCAGAAAGGTAGGTCTCATTGCTGTCTATCATCATGTCTCGTTTGGTGCCTCTACTGTTTGTTGTTTTGGACAAAATGCCAAGGTTAAAGTTTCCCAAAAAACGCTTGCATGGCCTTGACCTTGACTAAAAGTCACTGAATACAGGTATAACTGTAAAGGTGCTGCCAATGTCAATCATCAAACATAGTTTGAGGCTTCTGATCCTTCTAGATTCTGAGAAAATGCAAATGTAAAATTTCCCAACATACTGTTTTAATGACCTTGACCTTGAGTCAAGGTCATTTAAGATGGTATGTGTGCATAGGTCTTATCACTGTCTATCAGCACACCAGGTTTGGCATCTCTGCTGTTTGTTGTTTCTGAGAAAATGCCAATGTTAAGGTTTCACAAAAATAGCTTGTACGGCCTTGACCTTGACACAAGGCCACTGACTACATGTATGTCTGTAAAGCTCTTATCAATGTCTATCATCATGCAAAGTTTAAAACCTCTGGTGTTTGTAGATTAAGAGAAAATGCCAATGTAAAATTTTCAAACAGAGAGCTTTAGTGACCTTGACCTTGAGTCAAGGTCATTCAAAATGATATGTTTTGAAAGGTCTTGTGGTTGTCTATCAGCACGCCAAGTTTGGTGCCTCTGCTGTTTGTAGATTCCGAGAAATTGACAACGTTAAAGTTTTCTGGACACACACACACACACACACACACACACACACACACACAGACAGACAGACAGACAGACGACGGAGGGTTAATACATAGACTCCCATTGTTACACAAGGGAGCCAAAAAGCAAAAGTGGACCTAACTTACCACTTGGTGTTGACTTGAATAATAGCCATGTTGAACATGATATCAGATGAGGACACATTTGTAAACATATCTGCAGGAGCTGGTTGTTTTAAGCAGGACCTGGGCCTGAAATTAATGCATACATGCAGATTAGTGATGTTGTCACACACACACACACACACACACACACACACACACACACACACACACACACACACACACACACACACACTCTGACACACACACTCTGACACACACACACACACACACACACACACACACACACACACCACATTTTGTGATGCCGTGCATGGTTTCTCTTCAGTCCTCATTTGTACTGATCTTGCATGATACATGTACTTCATAGACTGTTCAAACACACACAAAACACTTTGGTATACAACTGACTTGTACTGCAGGCTTACTGAAATAGCTGCTGGTGAGTCTGACATGAGATCTATCTCTACACTGCCTGAGATCATACTTGCAACACCTATGTACAGACCAATGCCACAGCAAAATGCACAGTGTGCCCTGCTTTTCAGCCCCCCCCCCCCCCCACACACACACACACACCTTCCTGCTGCACCAGTGCACATCTGTCTAGCATACTGGTTTGTTCAGTGCTCTGCAATAACATGACAAAGTCCAGGGAAAAGAATATCCAAAGTGTCTAGTCTATCATGTCACAGTCAGCAGGGGGAAAACACAGTAGGACCATGCTCACCTTCGTAGAATGGCTACTGTCTGTGTATGTGATTATTAAAACTGCTGTGAGAGTCAGAATCTAATGCAGCACTCCCTCTAGTTTCACTCCGTTGCCTCCCAGTACTGCCTCTACTCATCCGTCTCCAACTTTCCTGGACTCTTCTCACAGTACACATCTTCCACACCCGCCGGAACTCGACTGATTAGTGTTGATTGATCACCTCCTCCTTCCCATCATCAGAGTCATTTTCTTCCAATTCTTCTACATGTCCGAAGGAATCAGGACTGAAAACCGCCGTCCAAATCTACGAATCTTGCCACACTCTAATCTTCACTTTCTGCGCCATTCCCCGGAATATTGAACAAAATTCCACGATTATCCCCATTACGTAATGTATCTTGTTGACTATACATCTAAAGTAGATTTTCACACGAACATTTATAGAAACTTAAAACCACTAGTAGATAAATATTGCTGTTTGATGTGAGGAGCGAGACCGCGTCCTTCGACTTTGCGAAACAATTCAGAATATCCCAGGTAACCACTGAATATTTCGCTAACGTCATATTTTGAGAAAATTGAATCTCGCCTGCCAAAGTCGCTGACGTGTTCTACACGGTAGCTGAGGAAGCAATAGACAAGAAATGCAGTAATTCTGAGTTATACAAACGCCACCAGCGGCATTGTGAAGTACAATCCGATAGCATTATGTTACTGGTATGAGTGATCGAGTGCGAACATTTCAATAGATAGATCTGGTTCCTGCCTAGTCTGTACAATTTAGTAACTGCAGACATGTATCCGTAAAGGCGTTCTTTGAAACTTGAAGCAGGCTTTTCAGTTCTAGCATATAAAGGTCTAAAACCACTCTAGTCAGTGTCCTAAAATAGTCGGCTGCTAAGACAAAGGTATCAGTGACGCGACGTTACTTTGCTTGTCGGCTCACACGCTTCCTTGTCGGACACAGACGACAATCTCTGTCTAAACTGACAGAGATCATGTTGTTTTGAAATAAAGGGGGAAAATGGACGTACAAATACAGTACACTCAAACACACTGCTTACCTTCAACCACGACGAAGAAATCACAACGCGGATTGAGACTGATTGAGGAAGTATCCGTGTTAGTATCCTTTCGTGAAAAATGTCGCAGGAAAGTGCGCGCGGATTGGTGTGGGGGCACACGGGAGATAATTAAAACATGGAAGATAACTCTGAAATAACAATGAGCACTCTCTGGGGCACAGAGTCTTTCAGTGAAGTATACATTTTCACGCCCCGCCGAAAAGGGACTGCACTCTGGAGTCTAAACATTGAGTTCATTCCCTTCAGTTTTCGCTGTGCGCTATAAGGGATCCCATTCTAACTTCCGCAGACGGCCGGTTGAAGCCGTGAACATTTCAATCAAGTTCAGCTAGTAAACTTCATCGTACAGCTTAGGTACGCTGTCAGTTTTCTTATATTAGCCTGACGTTTTCCTGTGCCATAGCCACCACGAAACTAGAGAGGCAGAAGCCTCCATGGCTCCCTTGTGACACAAGTCAAGGTCATTCACAAGAGTATGTTTGTAAAGCTCTTATCACTATCCATTATCATGCCAAGTAAAGTGTCTCTGGCACTCGAGTCCCTGGCAATATTACAATTTTCCCGAAACAGTTTGTATGGCCTTGACCTTTGGTAAAGGTCATTCAAATGAGATCTCATCAATGTCTATCATCATGCCAAGTTCGATGCCTCTAGTATTTGTAGTTCCCCCAAAACGGTAATGTTAAAATTCATAACAGACAGCTTTAATGACCTTGACCTTCAGTCAAGGTCATTCAGAAAGGTAGGTCTCAATGCTGTCTATCATCATGCCTCGTTTGTTGCCTCTACTGTTTGTTGTTTTGGACAAAATGCCAAGGTTAAAGTTTCCACAAAAATGCTTGCATGGCCTTGACCTTGACTAAAGGTCACTGAACACAGGTATGTCTGTAAAGCTGCTGCCAATGTCAATCATCACACATAGTTTTAGGCCTCTGATCCTTCTAGATTCTGAGAAAATGCAAATTATGTATAATTTCCGAACAGACTGTTTTAATGACCTTGACCTTGAGTCAAGGTCATTTAAGATGGTATGTGTGCATAGGTCTTATCACTGTCTATCAACAGGCCAGGTTTGGCACCTCTGCTGTTTGTTGTTTCTGAGAAAATGCCAATGTTAAGGTTTCACAAAAATAGCTTGTACGGCCTTGACCTTGACACAAGGCCATTGACTACATGTATACCTGTAAAGTTCCTATCAATGTCTATCATCATGCAAAGTTTAAAACCTCTGGTTTTTGTAGATTACGAGAAAATGCCAATGTAAAATTTTCAAACAGAGAGCTTTAGTGACCTTGACCTTGTGTCAAGGCCATTCAAAATGATATGTTTTGAAAGGTCTTGTGGTTGTCTATCAGCATGCCAAGTTTGGTGCCTCTGCCGTTTGTAGATTCTGAGAAAATGACAACATTAAAGTTTTCTGCACACACACACACACACACACACACACACACACACACACAGACAGACGACGGAGGGTTAATACATAGACTCCCATTGTTACACAAGGGAGCCAAAAAATGTAGCCACCAAAAAGTTCTTCGCTTGGATCCCGGACCCAGGATGTGACTTCCCCGATCACTCATGGGTTACCCGGACTAACTTTGCGCTTGCGTGAAGTACTCTCGGCAATGTTCGCGCTGACTCGTGAGCTTACGTCGACTGGTCGACCAGTCAGCGTTGAGAATGGAAAACCCGTTCTCAGTTCCTTTGACTATGCTCGCTACCGGGCCCTGCTCGCTACCGGGCCCTCCCCCCCCCCCCCCCCCCTTTTTTTTCTGACCCGAACATCGAATTTCCGGAATGCATAGGGCACAAATCGTATTCCCGGAACAGCCTCTCCATTTTCATTAAAAACCGGAACAAATACATGCCAGCCGTAACGGTAGGCGGGTGACAGGCGCCACAAACACAAACTACAAAGCAGGCTGCTGCTCTTTACCTGATAAAATGACTAGAATTAAAATGAACACAGCAACACTGTAATGCTGGTTGTAATAAAACAAAAAACTAAACTAACTAGGAAGGCAACCTAACTACACCGTTGCCCCCTAGTAACAAGCCAAGAGTTAATGGAAATCACCCGTCTCGGAAGCGAACTGGCAGAACGACCTTCCTGCCACTTCTGGTGTGGACCCCAGGAGACGTCGGTGTTGGAGGGGTGGGTGGGTGGGAGGGAGACTGTAAACTGAGTTCTTCTCTTTTAGGACAGCACTCCTCCAACAACCAACGAGTAACTTTGACGAGATCAGTATCTTCCAATCCACTGCACCAATTTCTCTTACTCTAACTGCCAAAGGAAGTACATCGTCTACATCTTCTTCAAAACGAGCCCATTGAGCATGAGCTCTAGTACAATATCGACAGCCTCTACACGGTAGTGATTGCAACTCTTGTCCTGCTGTATAACAGTCGCAAGCTTCTAAGGAGTCAGGCAATCGGGACAGCACATCTGCATTTATATGATCTTTTCCTTTTCGGTGCACAATTTTCATATCGTACTGTGCAAGTTCTTCCAACCACCGTGCTAGCTGTCCATTGATATCTTTAAACCGCATAAGCCAGGCTAAACTATTATGATCAGTGCGGACCAAAATTGGTCGTCCCAGCAAATAGTGTCGGTATTGTCGAGTGAAAGTCACCAAAGCTAAAAGCTCTTTACGTGTTGTGCAGTACTTTTTCTGCGCTGGTGTAAGAACTTTGCTTCCGTATGAAATCACTCTCACCTCACCATTTTGGATCTGAGACAGTTCCGCTCCAATAGCAGTATCTGAGGCATCAGTATCTAGAATAAATTGGCCAGAGTCTCGTGGCAGCGCCAACACTGGAGGCGTGAGCATGGTTTGCTTCAACTTTTCAAAAGCCTCTTGTGTCTCTGCCGTCCACTGAAACTCAGCCTTGCCAGTAATTTTGTATAATGGGGCTGATAACTCTGCTATTTTTGGAATATGTTCACGATGGTAGTTAATAAACCCAAGAAAACTTTCCACTTGACGTGTGCAAGTTGGTACAGGCCAATTTTTAATCACATCAAGTGCTGATGGGTCTACTCCCAAACCTTCTTCACTGACTATCTTCCCCAAATATTTCACCTGTTTTCGAAACAGTGCACATTTTTTAGGTTTCAGTTTGAGATTGTATTGCTCAAATCTCATGAACACAGTTTTTAGATTTGACAAATGATCATCAAAATCTTTCCCCAATACCAGAATATCATCCAGAAAACAAAGTACCACTTCCCAAGTTAGACCTCTGAGTACTAGATTCATTGCTCTTTGAAAAGTACTGGGAGCATTGCATAACCCAAAAGGCATTCTAATATACTCAAACAGGCCATATTTAGTTATGAAAGCAGTTTTATTACGATGTTCTGGACAAATTTCCAACTGATGGTATCCTGATGCCATATCCAGAGTACTCATATATTTATTTCCTGATAATGCATCTAAACACTCTGAAATCAGAGGTAAAGGAAATGCATCCTTAACCGTGACTTCATTGAGTTTTCGGAAGTCAAGACACCATCTAACTCCACCATCTTTCTTTCGTATTAGGACTGGTGGACTAGCCCATGCAGACTCTGAGGGTTGTATTACCCCTGCGTCTAACAAAGACTGTAGATGAGTCCTTTCCTCATCCTGAAAACCCAAAGGTGTTCGTCGCATCCGTTGTTTAATTGGAGCAGCATCCCCTGTTTCAATTCGGTGCTGAGCAGCACTGAAACAGCCAATGTCCAGATCATGTGCAGAAAAGACATGTGCATATTGACAAAGCAATTTTTTCAGTTTATCTTTCTCTTCATCAGAAGAGAGATTCACTGCTGCATCATCGTACATCTTCCGCACGTGTTCCGGTATCTCTGACTGTTCAGGGGATACACTTCTCACTTTATTAAGATCTAATAATACAAATTCCTCCGACTCATCAGGAAGCTCATCCCCATCACCCTCTTGTTTAGGAATATCTTCCATGATATCTACAGTTTCAACTGCAATTCCAATAGCAGTTCCGGATTGCAACACTACATCTTTACTGGTATCATTTACCACTGGTATGATAGCCTTACTTCCTGCAGCATGTACTGTAGCTGGTATCATGCAAGATTTTTCTCCAGCACTAGAGGTGACCATGAATGTAGATTCCAATTTTCGATTAAGCTTAGACTCCACAAACATGTATGAATTTGCAGGAACAAGAACTTTTCTCGGTACTTTAACTCTACTTATTTTAGTTCTTTTTCCTTGATTATCTCTAATGAGTTGAGCCTCCACTATATTTCCATCAATCTCTACTTCTCCTCCTTTCAAATTAATGATAGCATTGTAAGCAGTCAGAAAATCTATACCCAACAACAGATCATCCTCGATATCAGCTAGATACACAGTGATTTCATAGGTTTCTCCCCCAATATTTATAGGTACTTTTGAGAAAATCTCTGCAGACAGGGGCTGTTGGCTAATGCCTTTTAAAAATGTCTGTTTCCCTTGTCCTGTCAGAAGTTTCCTGTATTTTCTATTGAGGACTGAAACTTGCGCAGCAGTATCTATTACCGCTAGAATAGGTTGCTGAATAATAGTGGTATGAATTACTAAATTCTGACCACCCCCTTGTTTGCTAACATTAACAGTGGGAATTTCTTCTTCAGAGTTTACTTCCCTTCCCTCCTTTGCTAAAGCAGGACTTTCGGATGTCGATGGAGAAACCCTGCATCTTCCACCATCCTTTATCCGTTTAAATTGAACGAGACACTAGGTTTAGGGGAGGATGCGGGTTTAGCTTCCTTCTGACTACCACTGGACACTCTAGCATGCGGACACTCGCGTGCAAAGTGACCAGTTTTACCGCAATTGTAGCATCCAGAATATGGTGATGGAGACCTAGAATTTTTAAAGGTTCCCTTTCCACTCTTTAGCATCTGAAGAGACTTCTGCAATGTTGCTAGCGCTTCCTCAGTTTGCTGAAGGATACTCGGATTAGATGTAGATGTTCCAGAGTTCTGGGAATTAGGAAACCTCTCTGAGATCTCCGATAATTTCGACACAGCTCGAACGAACTGCGCCTCACCATTTCCTTCTGCTTGTTCCACATATCTGACCTTCTTTGTCACAACAGATTCGGGGCAGTTTCGGTTTAAATACAACCTGACCGCCTCCACTGCATCTTTTAAATGTTCAAATTTGTGGAATGAGAACCCTTCTGCAGCTTTTTTGTTACTCAAACCACTAATGAACTTGGTGATGCACTCTTGCTCGATCACAAAAGAAGGACAGTATTGAAACGCTTTGGAGCCTATCTTTTTTACTCGAGCTGCAAACTCTCGTAGTTCTTCTCCAGACTGTTGGGCCATCTTTGTAAAGACAGCACGCATCGTCTCAGGAGTTTCGTCAGGCTCAAAACGTTCCGCCATGTTTTGAAAAATACTGGCTATACTCCTTCTATCTTCGTGAGACATATCATAATAATGAGCAGATGCCTCACCTTCTAGAAACAAGCCAAAGTTTTTAATGCTGGTTCTCTCATCCCAAGCCATTACCTCAGCATACTCGGAAAACTGCTGTTTAAACACGTTCCAGTGAGTACCACCTTGAAACGGTTTAGGTTTGGGAACAGCACGGCTCATGTCAGGCTGAACATAATTCTGAGAACGCCCCCTTCTGTTCTCTAAGAATTCATCCCGACGAGAAGCCCTTTCCTGGTGCCGATCACCGGTATGGTTCGGTCTGAGAGATCCATCTTCCTCCTCCTCGTACCAATGTCGTTCCGGTGACTGCACTGGTGTCACCTCACTCCGGTTTCTCCTTGCGTTGTCGTTAAAATTACGCAGGCTCTCAGAGTGTCTGTTTCTTGTGGACGACATTGAGTAACTATTACCTGTATTAGAGTTAACAGCTTGAAATCTTGCAGATTCGGCTGGATTCCCTCTCTCATACACTGAGTACGGAAGGATTCCTGGGGGGCGAACTGCAGATTCCTGTCTACTCGTCTCTGTATTTTGGGACAAGAGCTGACTCAGGGCATCACCTTGCTGTTTTGCAGTGGTATCATAATGATCCCTGAGCAAGGCAACATCCTGCGCAATGGCCTGAGCACATTGAGTGAAGCTCTTTGTAGACTCCTGCTGGTGTCCTCTCAGAGTCGAAACATCCCTCGCAACACTCTGTGCAAAGGTTTTCATCTCTTTGATCACACCCGTGAAAAGCCCTACAATTTGCTTCAAATCAGCTCCAGATCCCGAACCATCGGAGTCGTCATCTGATTCTTGTAACTGGGGAACTGTGGTAGACCTTGAACTTTGTACTGGAGTGCGAGTTCTCGGACATTCCTCAGTTGTCTGCGACTGAGCACTAGGATCCCTACTAAGATCCCTAGATCCCCTAACAGTGGGTTCCCGGGTTCCCTGAGGTCCCTGTACTCTATTACTACTATATGTACTAAGGTTATGCCCACCAGAATCTCTAGGATCCCTAGATTCCTCAACAGATTCCTGGGTTCCCAGAATTCCTGGCACGACAAAAGCAGTACTACTACCGGCCAACTCAGACCTTTGATCTAAGCTATGGCCAGCAGGACCGCCAATATCCATGGGATCAAATCTTCTTCGACCCCGAAATCTCGTATGATAGGGATGGGGCGTCCCACCCCCACCTCCTTCTGAATCCATACTCACCTACACTCTTCCTCTTTTCTTTCTAAGTACTGCGTCTGCTCGCAATGCTGAAATCCGAATAAAATAGTATAAATATGGGTAATGAAATACCATAAAAGTTTCTGTAATTCCTTGCCATTCATCCTGCTCTTACACACAAAATCATTAATCTTAGAACTAAAATGCTAATCATGTGCCCTAAAGATAGTTTTTCTGGTTCAGTACAAATTCTGTAATACTTACTAAGTTTCAACACCATATGAAGTGCCCAACTTCAGCTATAATAAGAAATTCAATTGACTTACCATTTCCTACCTACTATAAATACACCAGTATGATAGGCATGATAACTGCAAAGACTGACTACCTCCCATGGGAAAAAACCCAACGGCAAACAGCCTATATGGTTATTCCAGAAAACCATCCAACTAAAAATACATAAATGGAAAAATATTTGAAACTCCTACTACTACTCAGTTGGGTACCTTCACTGAATTCATAGTACAAATTGCAGATATTAGAGAAATTAGAGAAATTTAGAAATCTTCGTCGGCCGATCTTCGTCGTCGGCGTTTGACGTCACGCACGCGCGCCCGTACTCACGCCGACGCGGGATGCGTTTGGAACATAGCAATCGTTCGGTGTTCGTCCAGTTCGCGCGCAGAATGCTCTCCCCTTTTCCCACCGATTAATGTCCCTTCGCAGATCTGAGTCAAGAAATTTTGCATTTTCAGACACCCCCCGACACAGAGACACACACTGGCAGACACGGAGACACGCAATGGCAGACACGGAGACACACAGCCGAAAGACATACTACGGCAGACACACACACACTCACAAGCAGAGAAGGCACTCTGTCAAGACTGCAATTATATACAACCTCACAGACAAGCAGTCTGCCAGTAACCTTATATACCCCATGAATGTAGTTTTCAAAGATTTCGTGGTGTGGAGCTTTGGAACACTATCATTCCAACAAAAGCGGGCAATAAATTTTGCGTTAACCGTGCATGCAAAAGTATTCCTTTCCATGAGACTGATTCTAAATACAATTATAAACATTGTCATGTGGAAAGTATGCATTTTCATAGATGAATTGTCTATTTATTCATTAAGAAATTTTTTTTGCACAACAATGAGCTACAGAGTTATTTCCCTTGGTGTGTCTTGGTGTCTGCCATTGTGTGTCTTCCGTGTCTGCCTCTGCATGTCTTCCGTGTCTGCCAGTGGATGTGTTTGCTTTCTGAACTGTTTGTGTGTACACATAGTGAAAACGATCATGTACCTCACTCTACAAACGTTTTACAGACACTGAAAGCACAAACTTAAATGATTATGTACCTCCCTATATATATGATGTACCAATGATGCAAAAAAAAAAAAAAGAAGAAGAAAAAAGCCAGGCATGACAAGACACTGAAAACACAAATCTAAATGATTATGTACCTCCCTATATATATATATGATGTACCAATCATGCAAAAAAAGAAGCCAGGCGTTAGCAATAACACACGGCTTGCTGGGGCACAATATATGACTACAGACTGGTCAGGCTGACACAAATTAAGACATGCACAGGCCGACACAAAGACACGAGACAGAATACACAAACATATATACAACCAATTGTCAGATTTTCTGTTGCATACTCATCTCATGGTCTCTATTAAAAATATTAGAACACTGCACTGGCAGTCTCCAAAGTCACACAGGCCGACACAAAGACACGCACGGGCAGACACAAAGACACCCACGGGCAGACACAAAGACACGCACTAGCAGACACAAAGACAAGCACTGGCAGTCACCAAAGACAAGCACTGGCAGTCACCAAAGACACACAGGCAGACACAAAGACACGCACCGGCAGAAACACACAGAATTTTTTTTTAATGTAGAAAATTTTTGCCAAAAAACACAACGTGCAGCCTTTTCTGTATTTCTTCATTATTTTTTCGTATTCTGTAAATTCACACACAAACTACTTCTACACGCAAGACACACACGGGCAGACAGAAAGACACGCTCAGGCAGACACAGAGACACGCAATGGCAGACACGCAAGACACACAATGGGAGATAACTCCGTAACCAGTTATGCCAAACCATACTCTGTTTTAAGAATAAATTAACACCTGGTACATAGCAATGCATATTATTTGCATGGCATTGTTAATACATGTGTTTGGATTTAGGTATAACTGGCAAGAAAAAAACAAAGTTTGCTGCCAACTTTAATTTCAATGTTAAAGTCAGTAGGGCTTCACACCACTCAATATTTGGCTTCCCCAAATAGTGTGTTCTGTGCCTGTCGGCGTGTCTGTGTCTGCGAGAGCGTGCCTTGGTGTCTGTCAGTGCGTGTCTTGGTGTCTGCCAGTGTGTGTCGTTGTGTCTGGGAGTGTCTGAAAATGCAAAATTTCTTCATAGATCTGGCACGATCACAAAACTTCAGGTATGCGCTTTTTCTTATGATTTTTAGCACGTATTTCAAAATATTTGTACATGTCAGCTTAGCGTGCTTGCTGTTTTTGTAAATGGTAAAGAAACTCTTTCATGTGGAACGTGAAAAACCAAGTCAACCGGGCAAAACTATGGATTAACCAGAATGGTTTGCAGTGTCGTCTGCCGGCTATGTGTAGCCGTTTCAGCTTGTGGTACTATGATTAATGAATCATTCCAAATAGTGACTGACAACAGGAATCGATAATATGTCACCGGTATATGTGTGTTTTCATCCCTGCGGATCGAAAAGATATGAGGTAGCCTGCTTTTATACATGTTTGTAATGCGCATGCACTAGGAAACAACACAGTGAGATGGCTCCAAATGGTAGGTCTCTTTGGAGACTGATTGTTCGTAATCCACGGCTTATCAGTTCTCATAAGTGTGCAAGACAACAGTGAATATGTTTAAAAATCACCAAATTATAGTGTCATTGTACCTACCGCAGTAGCACGGGCAGAAAAAGGGGCTGAAGGTGCGTTCGGAAAAATCGCAATTTTCACGACGAAGATCAGAATCTTCGTTCGTGCCAAAGTTCACGCGCATGCGCGCTCGCGGCAATGCTAAAAATAAAGGGGAATCCCGACGACGAAGATCGGCCGACGAAGATTTCTAAATTTCTCTATTATCAATGATTCCTTCATTGCACAATAACAACTTAGGTCCATTGCAACTAAATATATACTCTTAGAAACGTTATTGGAGACCAGCCCCCTGGCTCTTTACCCAATACCGCTTGTAAGCAAAACGATAAAATGAAACCTTTCATTCCTCTCTGGGCAAAAAAGAAATGTTAGGGTCATTCAACTAAATACAATAGAAAATTTTGCCCTCTCCCATTGATCCTATCAAACGACAGCAAAATTTACTATTCAATACAATGGAAACTGTTATCTATCTGCTTTTATCCCTTTCCCGGGCGAGATACACAGTTCCATTAAAACTAAAAATATCTATGGGACATCCCCCCATCTCCCATTTAGTGTAAACTAAAACGATGAGCCGCATCTGCTGATCCTTATCAGAACGGTGCGCAGAGTGCGGGAACACTCCACCACCTCCCATCTGATAAAATCATATGATGCTAGGGATATGCCAATGAAAATGAGGATTATTCAACCCGCCCTGGTATACTGAGGGTAGGGTTTCTAATCCGTGACTACACATTACGCCATTTGGGCAACACAAAATCAAACTCAACTCTATGAAAATCTACAAGTAGCACTCAACCAAAAACAACCAAAAATTTCCACAATCATTTACATTTCCTTTCATTCTTCTTTATAATTGTTCCTATTATATTCTAATTTCAGCGTCTCTAAACTCCGATTCCATAGAATTGGCCCGACAAAAATGTCGAAACTCAGCCATAGCTAACGGCCATTCCGCTGAGGCTAGCCGTCCACTCAAGGCACAAGTTCATCATCAATTTTCTAATTTTTCTTACTAAAATTTCCAGTTGAAAAGTGAATAACTTTATGTCTGAACCTGTTATACAACTTTTTATCATACTTTTTTCAACAATTCATCCAAATTATTTCTAAAAATAAAAAATTCCACTTACCGAATTTGCTGTGTGGTTCTCCGGACCGTGATGGTGCCAGAGAAAAGTAGTGTCGGTCCCCAACGAATTTCGCGCGCTAATGGCGTCACAAAATATAGTTCTAGGCATAGGGCTCGATTTCTTTTTTATTATCAATTTACCGTGAAAGATGTGACTCTAGGGTATTAAACCATATTGTTTTATACATTTTCAACCCACAAAAGCAGCCATATATTACTGTTTTGTGAAAATCTCCGTTGGTATCACTACGCAACGGTTGTACACACTGCCATATTTGGCAGGCGCACGTGTGCAATCGAACAGATGTAAACATTGCACGAGCTGGTACTTTCCGTTTTTATCTAGACACAATATGACAACTTTATCAAAACCATGTCAATTTTTAGAAATCTGCATATCAAAATTCATTCATGATGTTCATTTTTATCGACATCTTTTACCTAGCGAAACACAGAAAGTAAGAATACTGATGATAGCCATTTCCGGAACTCGCTACTGCCGGCCGCAGGCTATTAACGGTTACTGTCGTTCCTTCCACAAGTTTTTCCTCATGAAAGAATGAATCGAAAGAACTCACCGTCTTCCAAAACGACAATCCCAACTTACTGACACCATTTATCGTCGCTTCTCCCTTATGTGTTAGTAAATCATCGAACGTTACGGTCAGGACAGTTTATCGGCGGCGGTCATTCCAAGAGTGTTATGCGGTCCGTTGCCTTCTCGAAAGACTCGTTTTACTCGGTTCTGCGGTTACTTTTGGTCACACGTTATTATCGCTCCACAGCGCACACACCAGACCAGGGCGACGATAGGAACTAATCATGCAAACAGACTATAACAGTGAGAGAGCGGTGCGCAACCTACCAGCGGGCGGCCAGCTCCGCTTTCGGTGGTGTGCGCCATCTTGGATCTCTCTCTCGTGTGTCCTCGGTAGTTTCCGTCAGTTGGTTACCGACCACACTGCGCATACCGAAGGGTATTTGCAAATGCAGGGGATTTGGTCTAGTGGTTAAGGCATCCGACTTCGGATCCTGAGCTGCAGGGTTCGAGTCCCCGGTGGGCAGGAATATGGTGGGATTTTCCCTTCCCATATCGAGTCTAATCCATGTGCAGACTCGTTTGCGGTGCCTGTCTCGCCTTCGTGTACACACGCACGCACAAACATCAAGTGTGCACGCTAAAAATCCCACGTTCATCTTTCGAAGAAGAGTAGGCTGTGGCCGGTGGCGTGGTAAACAGAAATACTGGCGCACGCACCGGCCAGAGTGAATAGCAGGGTGGAGGTTTGCACACAAAGTAGCGCTTAACGGCAGCAGGCTTTCACTGCTTCGTCCTCCAGCTCTGCGGCGCCGTGAGCATTTCAGCAGAGATGGATATGTGCGCCGAGGAGAAGTCTACCATACCATACCATACCAAATGTTTGATCTGTGAAGGACTTAACTGTGGTGTCTTTACTCCCTGCAAAGTGAACTGAACACTGCAATCTGGTACGAAAACCTTCCGAAGACGCCTGAGCCAAACACGCGTCAGCCGTGTTTTCGTTTCGTTTCGTTTCGTTTCGTTTTCGTTTCGCAGCCACTGCTATTTGAGCCCGATGATTGGTTAAAATTGCCGCGGTCGGGGACGTCCCTGCCGCAGTAATTTTTTTTTTAAGACGCTGATTGGTTGAAAATTTCACTAATTGGTCAGTGTTCATTAGGTCCGTATTCATTAACCCGACCGGACCGACACGGAAACAACACTGATTTTGCCATACACTAGCCTTGTATTATGTTTCATTATATGAAAAAATTGCTTAACTCAGGGGCTATGGAGTGCGTTCTAGACGGCCTTGGCTCACGGCCTATACCACCTGCTGACAGTCGTTCTGAGACGGCTAGTTATGTTGCCAAGCTTCAACAGCAACCAGTCAATGTCGCGTCAAACTTGTCCGTTAGCGCGAAGGTTTTTGTTCCTAATCAAACCCAGTCTCAGTCTCTGAACCAGAACATAAGACAACAAGAAGAGATCTATCACAGAGGTGACTCTAGCGAAACCCTCGCTACAATGTTCTTGAGGAAAGACCTGCTCCTCTCACGTCTTACACACTTTAATGAGAAACCAGAAAACTTTGAAGTATGGAAGAGTAGCTTCCTCAGTGTGACAAGAGAACTTAAAACTTCTCCCCAAGAAGAGTTTGACCTACTCATCAAATATCTCGGACCAGAGTCCACAAAGTATGCACAGTCCTTGCGCGCATCAAACGCCGCCAACCCAGCGAGAGGCTTACGCCTTCTGTGGGAACGACTAGAAGACAGATATGGCTCTCCGGAGATGGTGGAAGCCTGCCTCAAGGCCAAGGTGGAGAATTTTCCCTCGCTAACCAACAAAGACAACAAGAAGTTGTATGATTTGTGTGACATTTTAGATGAGATTCAGTCAGCTAAGGAAAACCCCAACCTCTCACCACTGTTTGCAGTGTATGACTCATCTACTGGTGTGAACACGATCATCCACAAACTGCCTCATTCTCTGCGTCAAAAGTGGATCTCTCAAGCAGCAAGATACAAAGAGGAACATCAGGTTTCTTTTCCTCCCTTCTCATTTCTTGTAACATTCATGCGGCAAATGTGCAAGCTGTCTAATGACCCAGCCTTCCAGGTCCAACCCGAAGTCTCCAAGAAAGAGCAGACTGTCAGTCAAAGGGTGTTTAGCCGAAAATCAGATGTCCAAGAGGAAGAGAAAAGTGATCGAAAATCAGACGTACACGAGGGAGAGAGAGGCGACAGATGCCCTATTCACAAGGCGCAACACAGTCTGGACATGTGTAAAACCTTCAGGGCAAAAGAGTGGGGAGAGAAACTGAAGTTCCTCAAAGAAAACCGCTTGTGCTTCAAATGTTTGCGACCAGGTCACAACGCGAAGAACTGTCGACAAAAGCCGGAATGTGGCAAGTGCAAAAAGGGTCATCTCACCACGATGCACAACGAACAGCGAAACCCGCCTGTTGAGCCAGGAGATCACGGCGGGGAGGATGAAGCCGTCATCTCAGCTAAGTGTACGTCGGTCTGCTCGAACGGCAGCAGATCATGCGGCAAGATTATTCTCACTAGAGTCTACGCGGACAACTCTGACCGCAGCGCTTTAACCTACGCAATTTTAGATGATCAGAGCAATCGTTCGTTGGCACGTACAGAGCTGCTAGATCAGCTAGGAGTGAAGTCTGAAGAGTGCGCTTATCAACTGTCGTCATGTGCAGGGACGAAAATGACCAGTGGACGCAAGGCTGTAGGTCTACGGGTGCAGTCCCTCGATGAACGTACAACAATGAATCTCCCTACGGTCTTAGAATGTAGTGTCCCTCAAGATACTTCCGAGATTCCCACACCAGAGGTTGCTCAAAATCATTCGCACCTACAATCGATCGCTACTCACATTCCGCCGTTCAACCCATACATCAGCATCGGTCTCCTCATTGGTCGAGACCTGCCGCAAGCACATCATGTTATGGAACAGATTGTTGGTCCACCGTCTGCACCCTTCGCTCAGCGTCTTGGGTTGGGATGGGCAGTAATAGGAGAAGTATGCCTGAACAAAGTTCACAAGCCTTCAGTAATCTGTGTGAACAAGACGAACGTCTTCAGTGGCGGACGAGAATCGATTTTTGTACCCTGTCAGAACGTCATTGAGGTGAAGGAAATGGATAATGTCGGCGCAACAGTTTTCGAAAGGACGAAAGACGATGAGAAACCGGGGTTATCCGTTGAAGACAAGAAGTTCGTCACCCTCATGGACGCCAACTTCACGATGGATGATGGTCGTTGGACCGCACCTCTTCCCTTTAGAGACGCAAAGCCAGGTTTCAACAACAGAACTGAAGAAAAAAAGCGAGCCCATGCCTTGCATCGTTCGTTGAGTCAGAACCCCACGAAAAGGGAGCATTTTTTCAAGTTCATGACCAAAGTCTTGAAGAGTGGAGCGGCAGAGGAAGCGCCACCACTTGAAAATGAAGAAAGTTGCTGGTACCTTCCGCTTTTCGGAGTCTATCATCCCCAGAAACCAGACAAGATTAGAGGAGTGTTTGACTCGTCCGCGACCTATCACGAGGTCTCTTTGAACAGTTTGTTACTCTCCGGGCCTGACCTGACGAACAGTTTGATTGGAGTTCTTCTACGTTTCAGGAGAGACGAGCACCCGATCATGGCAGACATAGAACAGATGTTTTACCAGTTCCGGGTTAGAGAGGATCACAGAGATTTTCTCAGATTTTTCTGGTATCGAGACAACGACTTCGACAACCCGTTGGTCGAGTACAGAATGACCGTCCATGTTTTTGGGAACAGTCCGTCACCTGCTGTAGCAACGTACGGTTTGAGGAAAGCCGTGGCTTCCAGCGACGAAGACGTCATGAAGTATGTTGAGGAAGACTTCTACGTCGACGACGGCGTGACTTCTCTGCCTCGTAAGGAAGACGTTGTTAGTCTTGTGGAACGCGCCCAAACAGATCTGATGCAAAACGGGAAGATTAGGCTTCACAAGATAGCTTCCAGCGATCGCGAAATTTTACAAGCCTTCCCGAAAGAAGACCTCAGCGAAGACCTTCAATCACTGGACCTCTCGGATGGTTCGACGGTCCTTCCAGTTCACAAGTGCTTGGGTCATGACTGGAACCTCAACACAGATTCCTTCCTCATCAACTTACAGTTCGGCGACGCACCATTCACACGTAGAGGTTTGCTGTCAACATTGAATAGTGTATACGATCCTCTGGGCTTCTTAGCTCCCGCCGTCATCGCCGGAAAAATTCTTCTGCGAGAAATAGCTCCAGACGGAAGAAACTGGGATGAGATCCTACCTCTGACTCGTCAGGAAGAATGGCAGAATTGGAGACAATCCTTAGAATCACTCAAATCACTGGAGATCCCAAGAAACTGAAGTATGCTCCTCGTTCGCTGTCACAGACTTCAGACGCTGAATTACACATCTTCTGTGACGCTTCAGAAAAGGCCATTGCTTCCGTGGCCTACGTGAAAGTCGACAACGACATCGGCTTTGTCATGGGAAAAGCTAAGCTTGCCCCCATCTCTGGACACACAATTCCGCGCCTAGAACTCTGTAGTGCCGTTTTGGCGGCGGAACTTTATGAACTCATTTCAGACCAACTACACGTGGTCCCAAAGAGTGTAACTTTTCACACTGATAGCAAAGTCGTTCTTGGTTACATCTGCAACGAGACAAGAAGGTTCCACATGTATGTCACTAATCGTGTGGAACGCATCAGGAGAGTTTCCAGTCCTGGGCAATGGAAATATGTTCCCACCAACCACAACCCAGCAGATGCTGCAACCAGAGGCAACCTTGAACGTCTCGAAGAGAAGGTAGAGCATTGGCTTGACGGTCCACAAGATTATCTCAACAGAGACCTTACGACTGCTCAAGATCAGCTCTTCCCCCTGGTTAGTCCAGACAATGACAAAGAAATCAGAGTCAACGTTCTAAAATCAGATGTCTCAGAAGTCATCAACCCACTGACCACACGGCTTGAAAGATTCTCTTCTTTGACCTCCATGATTCGCACACTGAGCCTTCTCCGACACATTTGCAAGAGTTGTCACTCGCCCTCAGCCTGCGGCAAAGGTTGGCATGTTTGCTCCCAGCATCGCAGTGTCGACAATTTGAACTCCACAGAAACATTTGTTCTGAAAGCTGTTCAGAAAGAAGCTTTCTCAGAAGAAATAGAGTGTCTGAGCCAAGGTCGTTCTGTCCACAGATCCAGTCCTCTGTTCTCTTTGTCCCCTTACCTGGGTGAAGATGGCCTGCTTAGGGTAGGCGGTAGGCTTTGCAAAGCTGAAGAAACTCTTGGTCTCGCATCAGTACACCCCATAATCCTGCCTAAGAAGCATCATGTATCCATGCTGCTTGTTCGCCATTTCCACGAGAAAGTGAAACACCAAGGCCGTCATTTCACAGAAGGTGCCCTTCGCACGGGCGGTTTTTGGGTCATCGGTGGGAAACGCCTTGTTTCGTCTGAGATTCAAAAATGTCCTCTATGCAGGAGACTTCGAGGAGTCCTCAGTCATCAACAAATGGCGAATCTGCCCATCGACAGAGTTGTCCCCTCGGCACCCTTTTCTCACGTCGGAGTTGATGTCTCCAGGAAGACAAGGGGTGGTCTCGCCAACTCCAAGCGCTGGGCTGTAGTTTTCACGTGTCTGGCTATCCGTGCCGTGCATATCGAAGTCATAGAAGACTCGAGATGAGCAGCTCATCATTCATAAACGCTCTCGCCAGATTCACATCCTTGCGGGGGCCAGTCACTGAGTTTCGGTCCGATCGAGGCTCAAACTTCATCGGCGCAGCAAACGAACTTGGTCTTAAATCGCTGTGCTATTTCGGACTATCTCTCTAAAAGCGGAGTCTCATGGAAGTTCAATCCACCTCATGCATCACACATGGGAGGTGTCTGGGAAAGGATGATAGGTGTCATCAGACGCATTCTAAACTCTATGCTACTAGACATGAGACGCAAGCCTTTGACTCATGAGATTCTGTGCACGCTGATGGCTGAAGTCTGTGCCGTGGTGAACGGTAGACCCATCGTCCCAATCTCTCATGATCCTGACTCACCATTTCTGCTCACCCCCTCGGTGCTGCTCAACCAGAAAACCGGCAACAGTCAGATTCTCTGCTCACCCAGGGACATTAGAGACATGTACAAGTCCCAGTGGAAGCACGTGCAGGTTCTGTCAGATGTGTTCTGGAAACATTGGAAGGAGGAATACCTACAAAATCTCCAGCAGAGAAGAAAGTGGGAAACTGCGCAGAGTAACATCAAAGAAGGCGATCTCGTGCTTCTCAGAGACAAACAGCTTCCAGGGATTCACATCCATTTTGGGTTCAATAGGACAAATGTCCTGGTCTCAACCAAAACAATAGGACATTTGTCCTGAAAAATAAAAAACAATAGGACATTCAATGTTTTCCAATCTTTTATTGATCAACGTGCTGAGGTGTCTGTTCTTGTATATAGTGAATTGAGCTAAACCGCGCCCTTGCCAAGATGCATGGGTGAAAGCTGGCAATTTTGAAAATACTGAAACTTCTTTTCCCAGGTCGGGGTCCAGGGGCCATCCAGGCCCCGGTGGGGTGCAGGGGCAGAGCCCTGCTGGGGGGACTAGGGGGGCAACACGAATTTTGCCAAATTTAAGGGCCAATTCTAGGCCTCTCGTAGCACCTGAGAGCACTTGATAGCTATTCTTATCTACCACATTTCCCTTGAAATTTCAACCCTTAGACTCAAGCTATTATAGACCTCTTGTTGCTGTACACACGTTTATCCAAATAATCATTGTGGAGAATCACACTCTAAAATCCACACAGAAGATATGTCAGTTTACTCTCAGAAACTGAGAAAAGTTCAGCATGGTTTAGGGGGGTGCCAAAGTGTAGTTTTTTCAAGCAAAGTGTATCTGTAATAGTCGGACCCACTTAACAGGATGACACTTTGTACAAATTAACAGTTTGCAAGTACACATTTTGATTTCTAAGTACAGGTGTTTCTTTATCTGTGTAAAACTACACAGTGTGTTTACCACAAACTGCCTAACACTTACTATGGTGATGAAGTGTGAAAGCCAGGCGTGCACGTCTGCTTAATTATTAAGCAAGAGGTGTGCAGGGGAATGCTCCTCAAGATTTGTTTTTAATTACACTGAAATCTGTGGAAGTGACCAGTCTGGCCGGACTGACTTTTTGAGAGGCCAGAAAAGTTTTAGCCAACGGTGGAAATCCGACAAAAGCACGGTGGAAGATCTTAATCCCTGACTGTTAACCATGTGGTTATCTTGATTAGTCCCTCCTCCAAATGAGATCACTAGTATTGATTTTTCGTATTGATTATCGTCTTAAAATAGACCGGGAAAATCCGGTACTCGCAAGTCGGTGTACCACAGCCCGCGCACAATCATTCCAGGCAAATTGTTGGTAACTTAATCGTCGTGTCTGGTCCTAAGAAACGATTCGTAATGCATTTTTCGTTGTGCTGTTTTAGTTTTGCGTAAGAAAACACAACCGTTTAATGCTTTCTCGACGCCTGCAAAGAACGAATGGATGCGAGAGCCCCTGGGAAAATCCGGTACGCGTACGCCCAAGTTGGACGATCATCATACGTGTATTTTTGTAGCTAAAACGTCGCGTCTGCCCCTCAGAAACGATCCGTATTGTATTTTTCTTTCTGTTGGTTTAATTATTCGAGTAAAAAAAATCCAAATAAATCCTTCATCGGCGCGAAGATCGCACGGATTCGTGAGCTGCAAAACGGCGACCGCGCGCTGGTCGTTGGCGCTTTTGATTGGCTGACTGACGAGATCGGACGACAGCCATTGGCCAAACTAGTTTTCTTCTCATCCAGGTTCGATCACGCGATAACGCCGAACAGAATATTACACTGAGATGATTATCGGCCACCGTGTTTAGTGTAGCCTTCGTTCGCTAACCAGTTCAGCGGGGCCGGTTTCGGCCAAGCGAAACTCGTCCGCGGTTTGCGCAATGCTGTGTCCGGCCTTGCGAAAAAAGAATAGGACATTGTCCGCTTCTGTCGTCAATGTAATCGGACATTTGTCCTGAATCTCCCCAAAACAATCGGACATTTGGGAAATTAATCGGTCTATGTCCGATGTCCGATGCGGATGTGAATCCCTGAGCTTCACAGGAACAACTGGCCGATCGGACTTGTATCCAAAACCTTTTCTAGCCAAGACGATGGTCTGGTTCGGTCAGCTGAAATCCGGGTGATCAAAGACAAAGCTGCAGTTCATTATGTCCGGCCTGTAACTGAGCTAATGCTGTTGTAGACGAACGTCCAGAGTTGACTTCACATAAGTGATAGACCACGTGCATGTCTGAGTTCATACGAACAATTTAGTCAATTAGTGACTTTGTGTTTGGTTAGTGACGTTTGTTTCACGAATTTTGTTGTTGTTTTTTGAGGGGATTTCTTTTGGTGGTTTGTTTTGAGTATGGTACCCCCAGAAGTCAATTTGACTAAAGCTGTTTTATATATAGTCTGTTATATAGTTTGTTCATTCATTCGTTGGTTTAGAAGAAATTGATTGGTAATATCAGTTATGATATTAGACGGGGAGTGTGCCGGAAACGCAGCAGACGCTCTTTTTCCGTGCCCTACTATTTGTGGACCCCGTATCTTTTTTTTTTAACTGACGTTCTGGTCTGGCCAAGTTGGCCACGGTAATTCGTTTTCAGTAGTTTGGATCTGACAGCTGCACACGTTGTAAGTTTTAATTTTTAGTCTATTCGAAATAATTTTATGGATATTGATTACGCTGTCAAGAGTTACTTTGATGATTTTATTTGATCTAGAATACCAATGTTGTGTAAAATGACAAGTGTCAGTTTTGGTTGGTTCGTTTGTTTGTTTTTATTATTGAAAGGCTGAATGTTTTCCTTATGAAGGTTTATTGTTTGTTTTCAGTTTTTCACCATATGGCTTCTTATGGCTTTTCTGTAATAAACCGCCGGTGACACTCGCTGTACAATGTGTTGGCTAATCTGGGATTGGTGCAATACTTGAAAAAATGAGATCTGTCAGTAAAGGTCTGATCAATGTCTATCATTATGTCAAGTTTGACGCCTCTGGTATTTGTAGTTTCTGCAATGGCAATGGTAATACACAACAGCCATCTTTAATGACCTTCACCTTGAGTTTCATTGCTGCCTAATGATATGGCTTTACAACATGGCTTTACGCACTCAAAGGAGCACTATCTGAACTAACCAATGTGACCCAACTGCGCCATGAATTGCATTAAAAACCGAAATAATCACCAACGAAACCATTGAACCGACAGACAGTTACAAGCCGGTACACCGGCGGTCCTACTAATTACCGAAAACAACGAAACGACCGAAAACAACCGAATACAACTCTTAGTACGGATAGAACGCGGTTCAAATATAGAAATAACAACACACAAACATGATTAACGGTGACACCGGTGTAGCAGACGGTCACCAGCACTGACACGGCGGAAGAAAAACATACCGACAACAATGTCGCGGTTTTGCATCTATTTTAGCACAAAATTAAATTTCTACACTACCTCAGTAATCAGTGTGACGCAAGTGAGCCATGAAAGTTATAGATGCCTGAAACATCAGCGACTAGAATACGTCAAGTTGACTCGGTACTCGCCATGTGACGACGCGAACCCGGCCGGCGCACACCGCCACGCGAGCAAACGGCGTTAGCATGCGAAGCAAAAACACCGTAATTACAGATATTTCGCATTCTTACTTCACCTGTAGCATTGTAAGTCAAATGTACACTATCCTTACTAATCAATGTATTCCAACAGCACCAAGAAACTTCTTCATTGCCGAAATATTAATGCGTGTAACTTTGAACCGACACCGGCCATGTGCGAGCGCGACCCTCCGCCATCCTGAAATCAGATAGCCGGCGAATCTGGACCAGCCAATCAAATAGCGCCTGGCGAAATGGTTCGCGGTTGTTCGGGGTTCCTCGCATTGCATGTCGAGCGAAGCCCGAGCCAAAGACAGTATTATTATCTATGGTCTATGCCACAGACGTAAAGAGATAGACGCACTGCCGCACGCTGCCACCGCTGCTTGCGAGTGTCGCTATCGCGGCCATCTTACTAATACCAGAACTCAGAGGCTCTGTTTATAGGACGCCTCGTTCGAAATACAAAGTTCTTTAGAAAGACGTCATCAGAAATGTGACGTAAGATAAAGCGGACCGGCAATGCTATGCGCGCTACGTAAACAGCTGATAGCGTCTGGCCAATGCTATGCGCGCTATGTAAACAGCTGGCACTTCCAGGTACTAGCAACATGGCGCGCGGCGGCGTCACTTTTCCGGCACCGCGGTGCGTCTATCTCTATACGTCTGTGGTCTATGCCCGAACTGTCCAAAATCTCTTCGCGAACAAGAAAAATGATTCGGGCGAAGAATTTTTTTTTCTTCGCTTCGCCGACTTGTTCGGTCTCAATTAAGACGCGCCTTAACGTCTCCAAAGATTCTGTTCTTTCGTCAACCAAAAAGGGAAACTATGGTGTTCAAAATGTATAGGGGTGGAAGAAGGAGTTTATTGTTAAGTCGAGCGTCCAATGGCCTACCTAAAAGGGGACGCTGGCAGATTTGTTTACAGGTCATAACCGCGTGTTGCAAAGCAGCGTGGCAGACTATCTCACAGCGTCAGCGGGCGGTGTACAAGCTCACAGAGGAAATCCGAAACAGGGGGGAGTGAACTGTGCTCAGTGGCAGTCACCTGTGCCTGCACTTTGTCTGGCGAATTTATCGCTAATTTGGTGGTAATTAACCACTGTACAGCCTCGAGATGTGCAGGATGTAATCTGTTCCAACTTGGCCTACATTTCTGTCGAAGATGGACTAATTTCATGTAATATTTAATAATAATAATAATAATAATAATAACATTCTTATATAGCGCAGTATCCCCAGGAAGTGAGCTCAACGCGCTTTACAATTTCTGACTAAACTAATAAAATAATAATAATAAATAATAATGAATACAGTTTATATAGCGCCTGTCTGTTTTCTACGAAACACTCTTTGCGCTCGCACACACACACACACACACACACACACACACACACACACACACACACACACACACACACACTGAGTGCCGATGAAACAGTGGTCGGTCTACAGCTCGAAAGCTTGCCTAAAGAGGTAGGTCTTCAAATGGGCCTTAAATTGAGTCAGCGTGGGAAGGTCCCTAATGGTGACAGGTAAAGCGTTCCAGACAGTGGGGGCGGCGTAAGAAAATGAACGTTCGCCAGCTGACTTCAGAGTTGTTCTTGGAACCTTTAACAGTTTTTCTGATGATGAACGGAGAGTACGGGAGGGTTGGTAGGTTGTAAGCATTTCAGACAGGTACAGAGGGAGAGAGCCATCGAAATGGCGGTACGCCAGTGTTGCAATCTTGAACTGGATGCGGAAAGGGATTGGAAGCCAGTGCAGCTGTTTCAGAAGGGGAGTGGCATGGTCTCTTCTGCGTTTTCTAAGAATAAGGCGAGCGGCGTTGTTTTGCACGCGCTGTAGCCTTTGCATTTGCTCAGAGGAGATTCCATACATGACAGAATTACAGTAATCTAGCCGGGAAGTAATGGTGGCATTGACAAGTGTAGCGGCAGCGGTTTCGGGTAAGTATGAACGGATGGAGGAGATCCGCCTCAACGCCAGAGAGCATGAGCGACAGACCTGGCTAATGTGGTCCTCCATAGAAAGCGTCTGGTCAAGAGTGACACCGAGGTACTTAACTGAGGGTTTGAACGTTATACTATCATCAGCTATGGACACCGAGTTGCTGTCTACCTGCTTCAGCCTGTGCTCTGTACCTGCCAGCATGACTTCTGTCTTATCTGTGTTCAGCATCAGTTTGTTACTGTTCATCCATGACAAGATATCAACAATACAGGATTGGATGCAATCTTGAGCTGAGACAAAAGCCTCTGGTGTTGCACACTGTGATAACTCTGTATCGTCTGCATATTTGTGGAAAGAACACTGATGCTGGTTTATAATGTCTGACAGGGGCTGTGAGTAAAGCGTAAAGAGGACAGGGCCAAGCACTGAGCCCTGAGGGACTCCGAAGGCTAGAAGACTTGGTGTGGAACGCACATCGCGAACACATACCGACTGGTAGCGATCGCTAAGGTAGGATGCGAACCAGGTGAGCACCGTCCCGCGAAAACCGAAGGTAGTCTCAAGCCTTCGGAGAAGGATCGAGTGGTCGACTGAGCGTGTCGAATGCGGCGCTCAGGTCGAGGAGAGCCACCAGAGAGACAAGTCTCTCATCCGCATTGGACAGCAACTCACCCACGACACTAAGCACCGCAGTCTCCGTGCTGTGACCGCTCCTATAGGCGGACTGGCGGATTTCAAGCAAACCGTTTTGGCTCAGATGTTTCTGGAGCTGGGCGAGCACAACCTTTTCCAGTATCTTTGATACGAACGGAAGGTTTGACACGGGCCGGTAATGCTTTAGGATGTTACGGTCAAGGCTAGGTTTCTTAAGAAGTGGAGTGACAACTGCCTGCTTAAACTGACTGGGTACTCTGCCTGAGGAGAGTGACATGTTGATAATATCTGTGATCAGAGGTACTAGGTCTGAGAAACATTGCTTCACTGTGTTAGTAGGAATGGGGTCTAGCATACAAGACTTTGAGGGGGATTTGGTGATCAAGTCACTGATTTCCTTCTGGGTGACAGGAACAAAGTTACTGAACATGGGGCCATCGTATACATGAAATACAGGCTGGGCGCAGGTACGGGAGTCAAGCTCATCACGCAACAATCGGATCTTGTTCGCAAAGAAGTCACTGAAACGTTGAGGGATTTCAGTACAGGGAATGTCAGACGGCAAGGGCTTGGTTTTGGATTTTCCTAAGAGTTCATTTGTTACTTGGAAAAGCTGTTTGCTACTGGAGGCAGCGGAGTTTATCTTGGCGGCGTAGAACTGTCTCTTTGCAGCAGTCACGTGAGACCGAACGGCGTTTCTCTTGAAGACATAGATCTCTCTATGCACGGTCAAACGGGTTTTGCGCCACTGTCGCTCTGCACGCCTCCTCGCTCGATAACTCATACTGTCATCACACACACACACACACACACACACACACACACACACACACCGGAATAGTTTTGTACAAATACAAAGGCAGTATCATCTTGAGGAAAGATGTGACTACATAATGAGTGACATGTGCGTTCCTTCAACAGGATTTTAGATGTGACCATCGGAATACAGTTAGATTTCAGATATTTTATGTTCAAGATTTAAACCTGTGTAACGGCGATCAGAAAACTTGAGACTTTTTGGCAAGGAAATGATATATCCAAATCTCTCTCTCTCTCGGCCCCATGGGCTCGCCTTCACGCGGCGGGGCTGATTTCGCTGAGCTTGCCCACCCCTTTTGCTCTTTCTCTACTCTTATTTCTGCCTCCATCAGTCCATTCACCTGTCTTTTGCTCTCTTAAAATCTCCTCCGGGGGAAGGTCAGTAAGCGGGTGTCTGCTGACCCTTGGTCCAGTGGGACATCTGAAGGTCATTTCTGAAGGCCGACTTCACTGGATTCCCCCCACCTGGTCTTCACCCTGGCGGGCTTTGTTCGCAGCGACCTGCTGGTGCTGCTGAACACCTGTCACGTTGAAGACCTTCACAACGCACCCCTCTCTGGTGCGTTGTTTTCCCAAACCGCCTCACGGCGGGGAGGTTCCGTCACAGTGTTAGCTGGAGCGGTCTATTCTCCAACCAACTGCCTCCAAGGCATGTTGTCTTCATTGGTAACTAAGGAATGTTCCTTCCTACCTCTCTGTCTATCCCTCACCAGTCACCAGCCCATTCGCCTGTCTCTTTCTCTTTAAAACCCCGAATTTAGCCGCGAGGGGGTTGGTGAGGGATAGACAGAGAGGTAGGAAGGAACATTCCTTAGTTGCCAATGAAGACAACATGCCTTGGAGGCAGTTGGAGAATAGACCGCTCCAACACGGAACCTCCCCGCCGTGTGGCGGTTTGGGAAAACAACGCACCAGAGAGGGGTGCGTTGTGAAGGTCTTCAACGTGACAGGTGTTCAGCAGCACCATCTTCTTTAAACCCGGTATTTCGCAGAGCACTTCGAATTTTGAATTTGAAATTGATTCCCTTTGGATAGGGAACAAATTCATTCGATTTTAATGAAATTTGTACGTCGTAGACACGCATAAACCCCCTGATCGTGAAGTACAACCCCCTTCTCCATCCCCCTCCCTTTTCCTTCCCCGCCTATCTCTTCTCCCTCTACTGTCTGACTGGCTATGTTCTTCAGTCATCAATATGCCCTACAACATCCCCCCTTCCCCTTACCGTGACCCGCACCCCCTTACGTTGCTCTCTCTCCATCACCAAATCAAGCCCACTAGATTTTGAACGCCCATAATCCCCCCCCCCCCCCCCCGCCCCGCCCCCCTACAGTAGCGACAGCGTCAACATACACATTTTCAAATGTATATCTACAAATAAAAATTCATAAGGAAAGCCGGCCACCTGCACGAAGTAAACCAGCCCAAAAGAGATTTGTCGACAGACGCCAGTTGAGAGCCTCTTGCGCGCTTGATAGTCGATACTAATTCGCCACTTGCAGCCTGCTTTAGGTATTTATTCTTCTCTCTCAATATATATTTGAGAGAGTTGGCAGTGGAACATCAAACTCATTTGCAATTTGGGTGCGTGCCGTTTGCTGGGATTGTCTTCCACTGCCTTGATCATTTTCAAGCGATCTGTTAAGGTCAACACTCTCCGTTTTCTTTTGTCTGCCATTTTGCAAAGTGATGGATCGACAGATTCTTTCTTTTTTATAGAAAAAAACGCGACTAGCAGAGAGATCTAGCAGCTTCTAAACATAGAGAGCAACTCGAACATGCGATAGTGCACTCCCTTGGTGGCTTTGGCCAACTTTCGATTTTCTTATAACTGGCCATTGGTGCTGCTCGGGACCAGAGATTTCCTTTCGTACAAACGGACTTTCATACATCCGTGTTTCTTACAAGCGGAAAATTCTAAGTAATAACAAAGAGTAGATGCTGCCGCCCCCCCCCCCCCCCCCAGCACCTTTCATATAAACGGACTTTGTTACATCCGATGTTTCTTACAACCGGTCTATACTGTAAAAGGCTATTAAATTATTTAAATTAGTAGTGAAACTACTAACAAGGTGGCTAATACCTAGTCAGGGAACCAGTCTAGCATTGTCCATTTGACAGTGCGCCATGAAGCTGCAAGGAAGTAGTCGTCGTCGGTTCCAAGTTCCAGCATGGATATATATATATATATATACACATGCACACATTCTGGTTTCAGGTTGCAGTCTGGTATTTTTGTCAGGCATGTACGGTCAGCATCTGACTGCCGGCACAGTGCGCCATTGTATCAGGAGCCCCGACCGGTCACCATCTGTGTGGTATAGGTCACTATTGACCCAGGAAGTGTACACAGTATCGCTTGAGCTTTTATACCAAGTGCAGCAAAGGTTGATTACACACATTTAACTGACACTCCATCACACACACAACCACCACCAAAACGAAACAAATATCAAGATAGCCAGTCGGATATGGGTAACATTATTGTATTCTGCCAACAGCATCGAAAATATGCTCACCCCTATCGCTCAGGTACAGCCCTGCCCGAACTTAAAACGAAGATATTGTTGACGAAAGAGACTGTGCAAGCACGTAATGAACATCAGTCTGTGTCATCTGACCCTGGTCACCAAAAATTAAATTTATTACAATACACAGCATGTGTACCCATGTCAACAGCACAGCAGTTCATGAGTTTTGACTGTGGACCTTTCACATTGCACTGTGCATCTGTCTTGATCAATAATGATGACATCTAACAGAGTGACAAACATACATACATGTATCAACAACAGATCGTTTACAAACTGGCTGTCAAAGACAAAATGAACCTGTACAGGATCTGCAGATGCAGCACCAGGATTCTTTCAGTTTCAGTTGACAAATAATTATCATCCTCACCAGCAAAGTTTCAAGAGAACAATGGTTCATTTCTCAATGAAATGCACGGACAATGCAAAAATGTGGGTTTGTGGTAAACTGATGTCATTACTGGACCACTTTAATTAAATAAAACATTCTGATCTGGCCTGTAGTCCAGGCAAGTTTACTCACTAGGAGTTTCAGCGAGTGCATGCGCACACGCACACACACACACACACACGTGCTAAAACGTCATTCATGAATAAATTATGATTCTTTGGGTAAAAGAAACTTTAAAAATCCTCTCTCTCTCACTCTGCTTTTTCACACACAGAGAAACATTCGCACACGCGAAAACATCATACATAAATAATAAATCTTGGGTAACAAGTACCCAAAAAATACATGTATCCTCTGTCTCTCACAGTCACTCCTCTCTCTGTCTCTCTCTCACACACACACACACACACACACAGAGTGGGTAAGACCATGCACACATTCCCAGGCACAAATCCACAGTAAATTATGTAATCACAGCATTTTCCAATACTCTGCATGAACAATCAGCATCTCAACAACAAACAACTTACTTTAGTCTCAAACAAAAAAAAAAGACATACACTGGAAATATGATAGCATGATAACATGCAGAGGTCACTAAAAGTAAAACTGTCACCATGATAAGTTCACTCCCACTCACTTTGAAAACAGCTAGAAGTAGGACGTAGCCTAAAACAATTTCTTGAAGCTAAAAAAGAAACAAACTATTTACTGCTACTTGTATCTTTCTTTTTCCTAAATGCTGGATCACTGGGTGGAAGAAAAAAGACAACAAGCATAGAGAAAAACATAAAGCCAGTCACAAGGGCTCGAAACCTAATGCTGATTCTTTCCATATCATACTGTCTCACTGCTTCTTCATACATTTGTCTATCTTCTTGCTCTCTTCTGATGGACTCTGAGTAGTGTTGTCTGTAAAACTCGTCAAAGTTGTAGAACTGTGTTCTGCCGGTGGGGGGTGCTTGACGCTCGGACCCGAATCCCTCCCGATGACGGAAAGTCTGCGTGTAGTCTTCTTCCTCGGCAGCAGCTGCTCCAGTGTGCATATTGTGGCGACTGAAAGCTCCTCTGTCGTAGAGGCGTCTTTTGTGCGCGTTTCCTAGAATTTCATAGGCCTCCGATATTTGAGAGAACTGCTCTTGTGCACCTTCATTTTTGTTTATGTCTGGGTGATGCACTTTGGATAGTCGATAGTAGGCACTCTTTATGTCCGATTGGGAGGCTTTGGCAGACACTCCCAGCACATCATAGTAGTGTGTCCTTGTGCGTGGTTTCGTCTGAGTCGATGCGTGTCTGTACTGTCGCAGGGATGTAGAACTAGAAGACTGGACATTTGTCTTACCACTATTCCCTGACCGAGACGAAGTCAAGAGAAGGCCAGCGGGACCAACTGTTCCACCTGACACAGGCCGAAAACTGTGGAAGTTTGCAGTTTGGTGCGTAGTTCCAGCGAAAGATTGAAGCACAGTCTTCTTTAAGGCCATCTTGCCCTGCACAAAATGTGCGCTTTTCGCACATTTTTGCATTATCGGCGTTCCCTCTTGGCCACTTGTGTAAGTGCCGACAGAGGTCAAACGGAGCGGAAGCTTTCTCATCCATAAAAAGTTCAAGAAAGAATTAAACCATTCGAGAAGAGAACCATCTTGGGAACACAACACGAGGTTTGTGTAGAAACAGTACCAGAATGGCATCAGGTGGAAGGCCAGAACATCAAGCACCGCCAGAAATTGTAAGTGTTTGGTTGTAAAATGTGGTAGTTTCCGTTGATTTTCTTTTTTTTCAGGTATAAGCTTGTATCCAGGTACATATATTTAATTTGTTTGATACACGTGTGCCAGTCACATTATGCATACCTACACGTCTCTCTCTCTCTGTGTCTCTCTCTCTTTCAAACACGCACACACACAAACACACACACACACACACACACACACACACACAAACACACACACACACACTATATATATATATATATATATATATATACACACACACAATTCTTGTTACTGACGCATTTAATATTATTAGTTCATGCACTTCTTATGTTTCTTTCCAGTTCTACAATGAAACGGAGGCCAGAAAGTACACATCAAAGTAGGTTCTTACTCTTCCTGTTACTGCTTATTCTTAGCACAATGCAGACATCATGCATACAGTACATACTGTTGTTGACATAGTCGTTACTTAGCTTGAACAAACAAACACACATTAGATGACTCAGTGATCAGGTTAGCGGTTTTCAAGACCTGTACTGTGATCGTGCGGGCAGCAAATAAGCAAAACAAAACTGATCATCAGCAGCAGCGCAAACAGCAGTCTACATTAGTAAACGATTGTCCCCACTGTATCAGTACTCAGTAGACCAAGTGCAGCAACCACAGGGTTCGTACAGGCATTGAATGTCTTTGAAAGTCTTGGAATTTTGGAGACCCTTTTTCAAGTCTTTGAAAGTCTTTAAATTTCGATGTTTTGAAAAAATGTCTTTGAAAGTCTTTGAAAAATCGCGAAATGATTTTTTTTCCCCACGACAGTATTTTCGGGGCCAGCTCACTGTTTCTGGCCGTGTCACTGTGCCTTTCCTTTCGCTCCGCTCGCGAGTCGACTCTGGTTGGTCACAAAGCGCATGCGGTGACACGTGACTAGGATTGCGAGAGCAGGGTCTTTGAATTTTATTTTTGGTCTTTGAAAAGTCTTTAAAAAGTCTTTGAATTTTGTTCTTAAAATCCTGTATGAACCCTGAACCAATAGATCATAGCGGTAGCCATGCAGTTTCGTACATGGTACTTTCAAATCTCAATTGGTAAAGTACATGTACTGGTAGTTACCAGTAACCTTGATCACTGTAGCTTTGAATTTTTCCTAATTATTATTTTACTTGCTAAGGTAGTAAGGATAACTGCTACTGGTGTGTGTGTGTGCGTGTGTTACATTTTTGTTTTTCATTTTATCATTATTATTATTTAGACTCTAATCCTTACCTTTGACTTTATTCGTTCCAGTTCGCGAATGATAGAGATCCAGCAAAAACTGTCCGAGAGAGCGTTAGAGCTCCTGGCATTACCAGAGGACACTCCATGCTTCATTCTGGATATTGGGCAAGTAGCACAGTAGCACCAGTTGGATTTTGTTGCTGTAGTTGCCTTTTAAATTGTCCTAATGGTGTATGTATTTGAGAGAGAGTGTGTGTGTTGGTGTATCATGTTGGTGTTGATGTTCGCGCAGCGCTGAGCTTTAACGCTCGCCAACTCGCCAATGGCCCCTAAAAATGGTGTCTGGCGAACTCGATTTACGGTACTATTCGCCCGGCTGGCGACCTGAAAATTACCGCCAGTGGTAGAGATTCCGTGCCTGTACACGGACTCTTGACACATGCTGTAATCGGCACAAATTTGTTTAAACTTGATTCGATCAAAAACCATGAGCAGCCGGTCAGTTGGACACAGAGATTGTTGCCAGAAGGAGAGTGCACAAAAATGAAACAGTGTTGTTGTTGAAAGTTTTCTTGTTTATTAGCTGCAATAGTTATACAATTTAAAATAGGATTGCATTTTCAATCAAAGGGTCTGGCAACCTCAACTTCCCAGGTTAGGAGCCCAGCTGGCTCCTTAGCCTGGCTTGCTAAATCTCAGCCCTGTTCGCGTTGACTTACACTGAAAGGGGGGGTGGGGGGGAGGGGTATTAGTATTTTCCTTTTCAGTTTCTGTGATGGGTGTAAGAGATTTTTATCAGAATTCATTTGGTACTTGTAACACTGTAATGTAACTGATAGTTGTGTGTTGCTCTTAGTCTGACTTCTTTTTTTTGTATTTTGTATCCTTTGTGTGTGTGTGTCTCTGTGTGTGCGTGCATGTGTGTGTGCTTATTTGACTTATTTTATATTAAGATCATAGTATAATGAACAGTGCAGTTGCGTGATTTTTAAGACAATTTTCTGTTTGAAGTGTTACATTTCAAAACAGACAACAAGGTATTTTTTAATTTGAATTGATTAACAGGAGTGTGAGGATGAGTTTGGATGGTAGAAGAGTAGGCATTGTGGTATTTTCACTGAACTATCGATCAAATGTTGCCTCAAAATCAAATTCCTCACTTCTTTGAAAGCAAAGGACTTTCAGTTTGTTTTTTTTTGCTTTTTTTTGCTTTTTTTGACTCGGTAATTTACTTGTGATGGACTTATAGTCTTTCTATTGCTGATGATAGATTTCTGTGATTTTTTTTCAGGTGTGGTTCAGGACTGAGTGGGGAATGTCTCACAGATAATGGACACATGTGGGTCGGTGTTGACATCAGTCCTCACATGCTGGGTAACTGCTTTTATCACTCTCATCAATAACTTTCCTTTTGACGAGAACAGTAGTTTAGAAAAGCTCGATTTATAGTGTGATGGATGAAATACTCTTTTCTCTCCAAACACTACTTTTACAGTTTGTTTTTCTATCTGATTTAATCACACTTGTTCTGACACGGCCAATTCGGAAATATATTTGACGTGGCATGTCAGTTGTATAGGCAGTCCATTTTTCCGTTTTTTAACGGAAATCCATTTTTTTTCTTGCTCCTCAAGGCCATTCCTGTAAAACTTCTAAATTTGGGGAGAAAAAAAGGGGGGTGTGTCGGTTTCAGTTGAGTGTCGGTGCAGCGCCGGTATCCGCTATGCCATTGAGAACACAGTATGAGTTTTGCGTAAGCCAAGTTCTCTCCCTTGCGACTGATAGCGTTCCGCGGTGTAGTGCGTCATCACAGTTGCACGTTATCATCTGTTGGTATTCTGCGGCAGAGATACCAAGTTGACCGCCAAAGTTATCGTTCAGTTTGAGAAAGCACGTTGCCTTTAACGGATGAGGATGCCATATTTGTGCTGCTGCGTTATACTTTGGCAAGTAATTTTTACTGTAAAGGACGAGGAAGATGTCACGAATTGACTGCAACCTGAAAGCCAAGGAGATAGACAAAGGTGGAGGCATAAAAAACTGCTGGACATTTGCATGGCTCGAAGCCTCAGTGGAGATCGAGCTGAAGATCAGTGGAAAAGTAGTAAAGAAGAGCATGAGTGTGAAAGATGCAGCCTGTGAGCTGTTTCCTTTTTTTTGGACTGACCCCTGTGGAAGCTCTGGTTACCGTATGCGTGTTTCTCAGTATCCAGGTTTGCTTCTCCCTAAATAATTATGTTCAAACAATGTGTGCCTTGCCCTATATTGTGACATTTAACTCAGGATTTCGCAGAGTGTTTCACTGCATGAAGCAGAAATTGCATAACTGCATACTCAGAAACTGATGCTCCATTTCAATTGCATAGAGACATACTGATCTGGGCCTGTCTTAGCTCAGGTCTTCACCTGACTCACATGTCCTTCGTGTTCCAAGTGTTAGAACAAAGACATACGGGCAGCGGTCGTTTTCGCACCAAGGGCCCACCCTTTGGAACACTCTCCCAAAAAACATAAGGCGGCATAGAGAGTCGGTCCCCACCTTTAAAACTGCAGTCAAAACTGACACACTTGTTCTCAGCCCAGCAGTAATGAGGGATTGACAGAACTCTGTGTGTGTGTGTACCACAATTGCTGTGTCTTTTATTGTTCTCTCTGGCGTTGTTTTCATGCCATTTCACTTTTTAAAATTAAATTTTTTTATTTATTGCTGTTAACGTTGAGTGTGAGCTGTATAAGTGCTATATAAATATCCATTTATTATTATTATTATATGGTTTGCAGATGTGGCCCGAGAACGTGAGGTGGAGGGCGACGTGTTGCTGGGTGACATGGGAGATGGCATGCCGTTCAAGCCAGGAACATTTGATGGTGCCATCAGGTAAACGGTCGTGCTGTTCAACGAACACAAATGCACAAGGTCTCAAAATGCCTTTATATTCCCTACTAGCCTCAGGCATCATAGTCATCCCTAAATGTGCTTCAGTCTAGAAACAAAAATTACCAGGCGCACACACCTCACATGAGTTTAAAAAGATGAGTGTGTACATGTAATAGCCTAAGCCCTCTGTTGTCTGTCATGTGTCTGTGACAAAACTTTCAACGTTGACTTTTTCTAAGAAGTGTAAATAGTAGAAACACCAAACTTAGCACAGTTGTAGTTCGTGCTAAGGGCTTTCCAAACACATCATTTTGAATGCCTCCCTCAAACATGGCATATAATAATAATAACTATGAGATTTCTTTCTTTTTTGTATTTCTGTTTTTAGGACATATACATATACATGCCACAGACATTTACAGACAACAGACCTTACGTAGATGGACCACCTGGGTAGTACAGTGTATAACTATGAGATTTCACTTATGTATTCCCTACAAAACTCACTGACCTTCATTGCCTGGGCGAGCATTTTTCATCAATGAAATTACGATCTTTTCATCTGCTGACAGCATTTCTGCCCTGCAGTGGTTGTGCAACGCAGACAAGAAGCATCACAAGCCGGCAAAAAGACTTCACAAGTTCTTCTCTACTTTGTACTCCTCGTTGGTGAGTACATGTATAAATTTTGCTGGTTAGGTAAACATGTTCAGATGTGCGGTGAGCGTGATGCATTTCAAAACTACCGCAGGAAATTTAGTCTGAGGTGATAATGCTGTGGGTCCGTATGTATAAATCGGGGTTAGGGAGTTTAGCCCTGGGTTAGAGTCTAACCTCAAACTAAACTAGCTCTGGGGTTAAATTTTCTGTTGTTTTTTGTTTTTAATCAGGAAGCGGGTCCATTCCAGCAAGGTGCCTATGCCTATGCCGTTATAGAAGGATTTTTGTCTTTCTTTCTGCACTTCCTTTTTTATTTAATGTTGTTTTGGGGTTTCTTTTGTCTTAGTCTGGGTTAGACCTGTAGCCGTGGTTTAAATTAACCTCAAGTTTTACATACGGCCCCAGGTTGAAAAGTTAAGGAGTAGTAGATGTTGACTGAAAAAGAAACTATTTTCTATGATGGTTATATGTTGAAGTTGTCTATGCACACATCTTTGTTGTTTGTTGCAGGCACGAGGAGCGCGTGCTGTCTTTCAGTTTTATCCAGAAAACAGTTCACAGGTGAGATGCACTTGCTGTTTGTTTTGTTTTTGTTTTACTGTTGTAAGAGAAACTACTCTCCCCATTGCAAGCCTGTCACCGTTTGTGTGCCACCCATTTTTGTGATGACAAAAAAAAACATTCAAAGCAGATACGCTTAAACCCTTTCTACACTGATTATCATTCTCCCGGATCCCATGGTGATACTGCAAATTATTATATATTTTTGGGGAAAGGTGACTTAGATATTGAACTTTACTTAGAAATCAGCTTCAGCAGGTTGCCAAGGAAACCTAAGGGCAGACACATTGGAAACAGAGGTAAAATGTAAACAAACTGGTACAAGCATAGTCCTAGTTGGGGTACAATTAGTTCAGACATTACTGGTATGTTTCCTACAATGAATACAGGTTATGACAAAGTCAGATGTCTTGTTTTGTTAGTTTTGGAGACGTGTGTGTGTGAGTGCGCGCAGAAAAATCAATGATTTTCCATTTTCAGGTTGAACTGATCACACAGCAGTCAATGCGAGCTGGATTTACAGGGGGTCTGGTGGTTGATTACCCCAACAGTGCAAAAGCCAAGAAGTAAGATTAATTTTGTTTGTGTCTGCATTAGTGAAACAACGCCGGAGTTAGCGATCATCATTACCGTGGTTGAATTTGCACGTTAGAGCTTTTGTTTCCTCTCTCCATCCGAGAATAGAGAATCAGTTCAAATTATTGTTTTGTTCCCTTTGCGGAGATTTGTTTGGCGTTTTGAGCAGAACAAATGTTCAAAAAGAAACAACGAAACAAACTCATCATCAATGTTTTTCAACAACAACAACACACACACACACACACACACACACACACACACACACACACACACACACAGAGTGACATCTTACACTTAACTCTCTTGAACTGTTTAATCTCAGGATGTACCTGTGCTTGTTTGCGGGCGGAGCAACCCAGCAGCTTCCCCGAGGGCTTGGGACAGGAGAGGAGGCAGGGGCCAGGACAGACGCTGCTTGTAGCGCCAGGTAACATTTTTCTGCATTTGCTTACGAGCTGTCATTCTGCACTAATAGGTCCGGTACCGCTCTCCCAATCTGCAAAATGGCTCTGCGGACATTAGCCCCAAATCCGGTGCAGGACCCCCAACGAAGTTCAATCACTAGACTCATGAGAGGCGAGAAAATGTTTCCCGGTAGCTGCTGGTATTTTACCATTTGTATAATTTCAGAAATTCTGTTAAGAAACTACGACCTACTGGTTGATTGTTACCAGTTCACCCTGTCATCTCCATACTGTTCATGCAGTCGGTGCACACTGTTACGTAGTGATTACTTTTACAATGTGGGTTCTACCGAGTACTGAGACAGTGTGGATGTTCGTTTGCTGGTGTAGACTATTGTTTGTGCTGGTTTTTGATTGACACTGGTTCCAGTTTTTTATTGACACTGGTTCCGATGAGCAGCGTACTGGTTTGGTTTTGCTTATTTGCTTCCTACACAACCGCAGGTTTGGAAAATCACTGTTATTGACAAAAGGAGCTGGCATAGTGGTGGTTACCATTCACAGTAATGGATATTTGTATCACTTTTTGTTGTTTTTCAGACAACGCTGGAAAGAGAAGAAGCCACTGAAGAACAGCCACGACTGGATTCTGCAGAAAAAGGAGAGAAGGAGAAAGCAGGGAAAGTAAGCAGCGTTCGCTTGGTCACAGTTTTCATTGTGAGGAAGTCAGTTAGGGCCGTTCTTAAGCGGGCGAACCACCAGTCTGGCGAACTTGTTCGGCGAACTGTGTATTGTATACGAACAGGGCAAGCGCACGCACGTACATAGTTCCAGAGGTTCGGCCGGACTAGTTCTCTTTCTTAACCGACCGTTAATGATATGCATACGTCATCGCCCGAACAAGGCGGACTCGGAAGTTGAGACAATCGTAAACAACCAAAATGGGCGCCTTCGTAGATCGAGACGACCAGGCATTTGCGGTAGTTATCATTTTGAATGAACTCTTGGAAGCCGAGGAAGAGGAGATAAGAGGAAAAGAGCGCAAGAGAGGGAAATGTGAAGTGAGTTGATAGCCGCGATGCCGTCCGCCATTTTCCTCAAGTTTGTACATGCGCACAACAGCTCTCCCCGAGCAACCAATCAGAGCGCAGGATCGGCAAAAGGATCGCGAGGGTTCCCACGACACGCTATGCAGTCCTCGAACCTAGTTCGCCAAACCTTTCGAACCAGGGTTTCCGCACAAGTATTTGGTCGGTTTAAGAAACAACGTGCGCGAACCTAGTTCGCCGTACTCTCCGAACCTAGTTCGCGAACCAAAAGTCTGCCCGGTTAAGAACGGCCTTTAGGAGATATGGAGAGCAGGGGGTAACATCACAGCAGTAAGGTGGCAATAATTACCTGGCACAAAGACTGTGGTAACCAGGAGGCAACTCACTGTGCCGGTGGACTGCAGTGATGTTACGAAGGCTTTTGGAACGTCCTCTGCCCTTGATATGTCAGGACAAAGACTTTTGGTCAGCGTAGTTTTTCATACCATGGTCCGACTAGTTGGAATGATCTCCCAGTTGTATTTCATTTTTTTGGTGTGTTTTCTGTAATTGAGCATATCTGTGTTCCTTTTCAGAGAAGTGCCCATGGACACAAAGTACACTGGACGGAAGAGAAAGACCAGCTCTTTCTGGCGCTGATGTTGGACGTCTTGCATTTTCTCTCGCTCTCTGCATGTTGAAGACAAATTTTACTTTCCTTATGTGATAAAATGTAAATACATATGTGTATGTATCATGAAATGACATTCTTGTGAGAGTGAGTATGTGTGAGAGTGTGCGCGCACGTGTGTGCATGTGTGCGAGAGAGAATTTGTGTGTGTGCATGAGAGAAACATAGAGCTGTGGGAGCGAACAGGACAGGAACCAGCGGCCAAGCAGATTCTGCGGAGGAAGTGGGGTTGGATTGGACGCACCCTCAGGAAGCCAGCATCCAGCACCACACGCCAAGCCCTGACATGGAACCTGCAGGGGAAAAAGGAAGAGAGGCCGGCCTCACAGCAGCTGGAGGCGGGACACGGGGGCAGAGCTACGCAAGCAGGGGGCCAACTGGAATGGAGTGGCAAGAGCAGCCCAGAACCCAGTGCGATGGCAAAGGGTCGTTGATGGCCTATACTCCACTTGGAGCCATCGGCCTGAGAGAGAAAGAGAAAAGATGAGAGAGAGTGCATGAGAGAGTTTGTATGTGTGGAGAGAGAGATCTGTGTAGTGCGTGAGGCAGAAAGGTTGGCTGTAATAACAACAAACACACACCCCCACACATAACAACAGCAACAAATAAACAAGACCGGGACTAATCTGCAGTACATCAATAAAAAGTTTAATGTTCCTTAAAACATCCTGACACAGAAAAGGGGAAATGTTTCCATATAATGACTAGCACACCCACTCTAGTACATCAACGATAATTGATGCAATGTTACGCATTAAAAACAGCAGTGGGAATACACTGGCGCAGCTGACAGGCGATCTGCACACAAACAATTCTCTCCTCTCTCTAACGGGGTCCTCCCTCTCTTGTGCGCGGAATGTAACAGAGACACGTGATCTAGCATCCTAGGCCACAAAGGAAAAGTGTAATAAGTACGCAACACTGAAATGTTCCCTTACTGTCAGGAATGTCTCGCATGAAGCTGAAAAACACACAAGTGAAAAACGACAAACTGCGATGACTGATGGTTAAGTAAACCTTACATCACAGATCTGTGAGATACACGTCTGTGCACCATTCTCACGCGGCCCTACATTCAGTGCTTCTTGTACATTTTTTGTGTTTTTTTTAATCTCTTCACAGCAAGAAGTAACTTCTAACAACAAACATTCACTTCTAGCTAACAATGGAAGAGAGAGACAGTTAAATTTTTTTCATGTGATGGAACAAACTTGCTAGCGCAGTTAAGTAATGAGGCTGTCTTGAAATTAAATGTTGAAACAAACGTGCACCAACAACATGCCAGCTCAAACCAGCTACATGTGGATGGTCCCATGCATTTTTTTGTTTAAAGTTGCGGCTGATTCATCCAAATCAAAGGTCAAATGCTAGTCTGTGAAAACAGTATTTTCAACTTGCACCATGGTTTCACACTTACATACGTTAATCTATAACTTACAAAAAAATTCATGAGACCATCCAGATATTTTGCTACTGTATTTTCAGCTTGTGTCTGGTTGGTTGGTTTGAATCTAATTTCAAGGTCTTCGTTTCTTTCATTCAAGAGTAGTCCCCATCCTTAAGCATCCACAATTTTTGTTCAGCATTTGCCAGAAAAATGTCGCCAGTGCAGCGCACAACAAGTTAGGATCACACTGCAGCTAACGCTACATGTTTGTTCTCTAAGCAGTTTCAAGATTCACTTGAGGCGCTGCTGTACTTGACTATCAATGCTTCAAAGAGCAGTGAAAATGTGGCATGGACTTCACGATGGCTTGCTTGATGAAACATGAAAGGAAACAAATCCACGACTTCTATGTAAGGTACTATTTCCCAGTGTGAATGAACAAAACTGGCCACATAATTCCATGAACGATGTCATGAGAATTTGGTGGGTATGAATAACTTACACAGATATGATGGGAAATGCGTCTGTCTTGTCTTGTAGGCGTACAGAAGAAAGCTCATTCAACGATTCTTGTGAGAATTCAGTGGAAATTAACGACATGATGAGAATTCTGAACTTTTTTTGCAGGTGCATTGAACAACTCGTTCAGCGATAGCAGATCGACCAGTCATAACATTGTTGCACAAGTTAACTGTGTAACAAATGACAACAGCAAGTAAGGAAGAGTGTCTCACCGGCTGTTGCATGGAATTTGGCATCTTTACATGCACGCGTGAGGGAATCGATGCTGACACTCCCCAGTCTACCATGCAGTTCAAGCAAGTGACGAAGTTTGTCACAATAATGGGAAGGCAAACCCTGCTTCTGAAGAGTATCGAGTGAAATATGATTCACAAGACTGATAACCATCAGAAACCTCGCTGCGCATCACATGCGAACACCTTTGAGTTGATCTCTCCGTCTTACACGTTCTTGCGTTGAATTCAGTACATGCAAGTCTACAAACTGAAAGCTTTGAGTTGACCCCCCTCTTCCTTATATGCTCTTGCATTGAATTGAGGGCATACACACGACACTTTCAGAGTGAAGAAAGACTTTGATCACTCTTCTTTACATGCTTTTGCACTGAATTAAGTGCATACACGTGACACTCTTAGCTCTACATACATGCCATTGAAGAAAGCCCTGCTTCGACCACTCTTCCTTGTTTGCTCTTGTCCTGAATTTAAGTACATAATCATGATATCCTTTGCTCTACTGATGTGCCAGCAAAGAACGGGGGAAAGAAAGAAGTGCGCACTACCAATGCTGACAGACGACATAAAGACATTGAGACTTGTGAAGGTTGGATGCGAGAAGCACCAGTTCAACTTTGATCGCAGAGGAATGAAGCCATAACAAGAGCGATCACTCAGGAAAAAAGTTCTCTGCCCTTGGTCGACTGTGGTTCTGGGCCAAAACCAGCAGTCAACGATGAGCATTGAATAGGTAACCATGAAGTTAACATGGAGACAGTGAAACAGGGAAGCACACATACTGAAAATGTAGTTCAGGAGTGCTTCCCCGATAACGCGCACAAAGAAAGGAAAAAGTTCAACATGTATGTAACACACAGTTTCTATACAAAACTACATATCACTACCATATCCCCCCACACTGGCCAAAAGGACAGAAAGGGGGGTAGATATAAGTTTTTATCACAATCATTCATACCTGAATCACGTCATTTGAATACAATTTGTAGCTGTGCCAAGAGAAATAAAAATCAGGATCTACTGTCTTCACATCGATTGCAAAAATTGATTTCATTATCTGACTAGTTAGCTTTCTAAGTGCTCTCACTCATACTTCTAGTTCTAGTTCTAAAACAGGTGAGTTTATTTTCTATATTGCTCAACGTCTGCTAAGGGTTTAACGTTTTCTGAAGCACTGTGCAAAAATGGGACTTGTTGGGAAAATTCTAAGACATACATTATACCAGGGCACCTTTCTGCTTCACATTTTGGGCATTGCTCGAAAACTTATTTTTTATCCCCGATTGAAAATTCGGCCCAGCTGTAGTCATGCCTGTCTCACAATGCAAATATCACATGATGAAAGGCGGATTTTGTATCTAAACTGGCATACTGCCATTTCCTGCTGTTGGATAAAGATTTGCGTTTTAGGGGGCACACATGTGTTATGCTGAGGAAAAGACCATCATCAAAGCCCTCTCCAAGAAGAAATGGAAGGAGCAACACCCTAACTTCAACGAGTCTGACAGCTACCACAAGTTAGACAGACCAGACCAGGTCATCCTGTTCCGACTGAGGACTGGACACAACAGACTAAACGCACATATGTACAGCAAATTCAGATTCATCGAGTCTGAGAAGTGCGCATGCAATGCAGATGTCATGAATGCTGAACACCTGCTACAACACTGCCAGCTCCATGAAGCTCCCAGACAAGAAACATGGCCAGAACCAGTACCGCTGAGGGTCAAGCTCTACGGCAACCTGGAGGACCTTCAGAGGACGGCTACGTTCGTGCGGGCGACTGGCATCTCCATCTAGTGAACGACGAAGAAGAAGGGGGCACACATGTATAATGTAGTATTCTATTGAACAACCTACCAGGACATGAGGGTATGACCAATTTTGCGATCAGCGTCCAAAATGAAACTCAGAAAGATACCCTGGCGTAATGCATATCTCAGAACTTTCCAGAGATGTATCATTTTTACACAATGCTTCAGACAATGTTCCCCCCCCCCCCCCCCCACCACCACCCCCCAGCAACAGTTGAGCAATTATTTATACACATGAACACAAAGCACAAAACCACACACTTTGTGCAAAACTGGTCCCTCTATTCCAAGCGTAGGTCACAATATATGTGGCGAAGATCTATGTCACGACTATTTTAGCTGGTTTCATTTTTGTCTCTGTTAGAAGCTTTGTGAGTATAATTAACAAACAAAGTTCCGATACACGTACATTTTTTTCTACTTAAACATGTCTAGTGTCACCAGTGAAAAGCTCAAAACACATACAAAGTCTACCATTTAAAAAAAAAAGAAAAAAAAAGGACTATTTTCTACTCACTTGTAGACGTACGTTTTTTCACGAAACATATGCATAGTTTTTCAAGATCTTAAATGCGTAGTACAGCACACAGTTTAGCCTACACGAAAGCCACTGACACATCAAAAGAATTAATAAATAAATTAACTACTGCAATACAAGTATAGCTCTGTAAATGCGGTCCTTGGCATATACTGTACAATCAGGATGGCCTTCAGGAGTAGTGTTTAGCTAAGATACAGGAGCTTAGATTCAGGTGTATGACAATAGGAATATCCCATTTTTATATGTCCAGTTAGCTCTAAATGCATTTGGCCTTGCTAAACGCGCTTCAGAAATACCTTCCTGAACTTCTACAGGAACTGTGTATATGAGTACATAGCCACAATGTGGCAGGGTTTCATATCCGTAGGAAATATTATAGGACATATGTCCTGGCTGACTGAAGAAGTATAGGACATATGTCCTGGCTGGTTGAAGAAGTATAGGACATTTGTCCTGAATAAGACTAAGATCCAAAAATTATAGGACAAATAAGCTTGGATGAGATAATCAGACACATCCAAAATGAATCAGTCTATAACCAGGGTCCAACGCGGATATGAAACCCTACCGTAGCCTTCAACTGTGAAATATTAACAGCGTAAATATTTGATAGAAAATGGTAAAACACATAGCTTTAAAGGTGTGCAATCTCAACAAACAGTCACTAACAGTGTGTTTTTGATAAAAAAAAAAACTCTCTGACTTTCCGAAATGCAGTCAACTCTGTCACAGTTACAGAGATTTCAGTGTCCCTGAAACCTGTTTAAAAGCCAAGGGGAGCCTGACTTCACAGCTCAGTTTGCGTTTTTGACACTGAGCGCGAAAGGTCGCAGAGGCATTTGCTAGACACTGTGGCGATGTTTCTTGCTCACTGAACTCACGCTCTGGTTTTATACAGGTCTCCGACGCACTGAAAACTCTGACAGAGTTGCCTGCATTATCCACAGTCACAGGAATCGCAGTTTTCAAAAACATTATGTTTGCGGCTTTTTTGCTGAGATGGCAGACCTTTAAGGACAGTATCAAATCTTTGGATTACACATTGAACAAATGTGTAGCTAAAAACTGTGCCAAACACTTAGATCGTATGTAATCTAGTTCTTGTACCAGGTTTGAGTGAACACATTAGTCATTATACACTGTCATTTAAAAGTGGTTTGTACAGAGTGAACGGACACACAAAGCTTGTCGAACACAAAATCTACGGGTACGTACCCACTTTCAAATAACACTAACGAAGCGAGTGAAGACGGATGCTAGCAAAATGTGTATTTGCCCACAGTGCTACGTGTAGCATCATTTTGCAGAGGTAGGACAAAAATCATATTCACTCCGAGGACAGCATACATTTTACATGTGCACACACAGACACTGAGATTAATTAACGTTCACTCTCAAGATCTGCACTACAAAGTTTGGTCACTACACAGCGTAAAAACTGGAAAAAAAAAGAAAAAAAGTGAACAGTCAGCTTTGTCAAATGAAGAACTTTTCACGACCCAAGACCCCAAAAGCACAAAACAAAAGAAGAATAAAACAAAACAAAAATTGACAGTGACCAGTCAAATTTGTCACTGCAAAAGCTTTCAGTGAACGAAGAGTAAAACATGATGTTGAAGCCTTGGAAGGAATGGCTAAAATCGTTGGATGGGGGGGGGGGGGGGGGGGGTTTAAAGGATGGATGCAGGGGCCGTGTAGGATCTGGTAGAGTGCATGAGCACTGCCCAGCTAGTTGGTGTGGGGAGGGGTGGGAGAGGGGTTGGGGGGGGGGGGGGGGTGGAGGGGAGGAGTGAAACCTTCTGCCTGGAAATTAATAATTACTAGCACACTGTGTGAGGAACAAACCTGAAGTGCAAACCCTAAAAACGACCAACTCACATGTTACCCTTAACTCTTTGACGACGGAGCGCAATTTCTGACTCACGATTTCCTATAGGAAATCGTGCATCAGAAATTGCGCTCCGTCGTCAAAGAGTTAAAAAGTGTTCCACAGTACATGACCGCACTACGGTGCTCCCAAACCTACACATCCATTGAAGCGTGAAACATTCTCAACAACCCAATCAGATCTACACATACACATGTATGCACAGTGATTCACACACACACACACACACACACACACTCAGAGTGCAATATTCTGACTGACTTTGCAAGACTATCCGCTTCTCAAACACACGTGATTCAACTGAGATTCAGTACATCAAGTATCACGACTCATCTACAAACGGATAAGAAAAATGAACGATTAGAAAAAGTCTGCACTGAAACCAATTCAACCGCTCTGCAAGCTTCAAACAGTGCATGTGTCGCTATGCAAAATGTTCTTTTGCTAATCGAACAGCTTGTACACAACATTTACAGAGAACACGTAGCTCCCGGGCGTATTGGCCGCTTCTGGTGAAACTTTCTCAACTTTTCCCCTCACAAAATTAACTCTATCTTTGTGCTCTGAGAAGGACATTTTTCCCTTGTTCAGATGTCATAGCCCTTTAGTACCCTGATGACTATTTTGTTGTCACTTGTTTCAAATTAAAAGCGCTATACAGCGTGCTGAGAAAAAAATAAACCAGTGCTAACAAGTACAGGATTTGTTTTAAAATATAGAATATCATGAAGGAAGTTGATGTATTACACGAAGCAATAATCTTTTGTGCTGTCATGTGCCCGCCACTATAAATTTCATGTTCATTGCTGACTACGAGGAATCACATAAAAACTAACATTTAAGCACGTAAAGTTCTTCTCATCAACTGATTAAGATACTGCGACATCTTTTTATCAAAACCGTCTTCTGTAGTGTCCAGAGCTCTCAATCACATTACAATGCCACACATCCCCGAATTACATCTACCACTAACATCCTTTCCGTTTTGCAAATCTCTTCAGTAACACCAAAACGGCCATTCCCAAACTTCATAAGCCTGTAGTCATGTGTTTGTCCAGCAGTGTCAAAATGATGATGAAAAACAAGAGTTGTGCACGGTGCACGTTTCGTCCACCAGTCGCGCTTCAACGACGCTGCCAACAGCGTCCTGCGTTCTCTCAGCATCGTCTCTGTCACCAGCAAGATGGTCGTTGTGGATCCCAGTTGCATCAGAGGGGCGGTGCAGACACAGATGATGTTATCAGTTGGAACGTGCACTAGAGGCTCGATGATGGTGGCGGTGGTGGTGGTGGTGGTGGTGACACGGGGAGGGTGACGATGGTTGCCATGGCAGCGGTTGAGGGGCGGGGCTAGCCGAACACACCTCCGAGGACTCCACACAAGATAATAATGAGGACCGCTAGGCAGATTAAGATCATGATTTTCTTCTGCAAAAGAGAGAGAGAAAAAAAGAAGAAATGTTTTATTATCCATATCATTATTATTATTATTATTTTGAATGAAGATTCGAATGTACCATTTTTCTGTCAAACAAATTCCATGTCTTTTCCAAACAATTTTTTTTTCTTTTCTTTTTACCCTTATCCATTCTTCAAGTCTTTCACAGTTAAGTAGTCTGCCATTGTTTTTCAGTGCCTTTGTCTGTAATTGTATATCTGCATCAAGGTTGGCTGAAAGAACTGTGAGCCGAGTACAACGCACACACACACACACACACACACACACACACACACACACACACACACACACGCACACATGCGCGCCCACAAACACACGCACAAGACCACACGGGAGAATCCCCCAACGGTCAGCACGAATGAACGGACCCATATGCTTCAGCTTAAAATGTTGTTCCTCAAGTGGGACTTGAACCCAACCTCTTGCATTGGTGGCCGGAGAACTAACCTCTCCACCACCTGCCACCCCACTTCTCACCCTTCCTACATGCAAACCCTAAAAGTTTAATTGCTTACTAAACGTACCCCAGTGCTAAACATGGTCATTGCCTGCGCCAACATCCGCGAACACACTTATCAGGCCTCAAAATTCACACTTGCATGTATGCACATGAATCAGTAATCACTGACAAACGCTTTCATAATTTCCAAGAGTAAGAAAACGTCACATTTGCGTGTAAATACATGAACGACTAATCACAGACAAACACTTGCATAGATTTTGAGCGTGAGAAAATGTGTTAATTATCCAAAAACTCACCAAATCCTTGCGCTGCGTTTTATGGGATTCTGATAAAGAGAACAACACCGAGTGAAAATAATGAAACATAAACACACACACATGTACACTGGCACACAGAATGCACAACAACTACACAACACTGACGGAACTAGATGTGCGAAGTAGGGCGGTGAACTGGCTATTCACTGCAAGGTTTCAAATAGAAAAACAACAAGAATACCACAAGTGAAATCTGTACTTTTAACACTTTGGATAAAAACATTTTGTTCATGATTACACTGCTCTTCTCAGGAGTATTTTTCAAGTTACCCCCCCCCCCCCCCCAAAAAAAAAAAAGACAAAAAAAGACGGGTGTTTGAAGTTCTAACGTCCGTTTCCACCACATACGGGTGACGTCAAAGACACGGCAATGAGAATAAGGCCAGTATAACTATGTGGCCCAAGCCGTGAATTAAACTCACGATTCGAGCACTGATCGCCAGATGCACCACCGTATGACTGTCCTGCCCCCGCACCCCCTTTTTTGTTTTTTAAACAAAATGTATCAAACCTCTTCATACAATGTACATTAACTCTTTGACGACGGAGCGCAATTTCTGACACACGATTTCCTATAGGAAATCGTGTGTCAGAAATTGCGCTCCGTCGTCAAAGAGTTAAACATCCCATCACCAAAAATTCATACAATGTGTGTACCACCTCAGCGACGTTTCTTGTCCGAGCGGCTGTAGTATTAATTCAGGCTTGATCATTTCTCGGAGACCTTCCTCACTGAATGCCAGAAATCGGCTTGAAAACAGAACAGCAGGTCGATCTCCATCTGTCCCTCCTTTGTAGACATCGCGCTTTGCCCCAAAGTGAGCAAGTTACTGATTCATTTATTCATTATTTTTATTATCTCATTGCTGGAAAATTTGTGTTGCTTTCCCCAGGGGTTGGTGTGTGTGTGGGGGGGGGGGGGGAGTGGCGACAGTACAGTGTCACCCTTGGAAAGGAAAAATCCAATCTAAGTCCTCCCTCAAGAGGGATTTGAACCAGGCAGCTCAAATTCTGAAGTTGGATACCATAAATGTGACCAAATCCTCTGTCAATTTTTTTTTTCTTTGTTGTTAAAGCAAGTGGCGCTGACGCTGATGCTGCGAAGATTTGCTTCCCCTCAAAGGAAGTCCCCTGAATTTCCCACTAAAGACGTCCCATATTTTGTTGTTCAAGTTTCCAGTATAAAATCCAGGCAAATAAAACACAAAACATTTCAGCAACTGCTAGTTCAGTTTACTAAGAATCAAGAAACATGAGGAACATGACGGTGTGTACATGTACAAGAATTACGCCGACACTCAGTTCAATAGATGAAGTACTGTACATACATGTGTAAAAACGTTTACTGCTCTCAACCATTCATCAACACAAAGAAACTGTCACTTTTAGATAATGAAAATACATACAAACAAACAAAAAATTTACTCAAAGGTGAGAGGCACGTGAATGATCGTCCAGAAACCACGACCAAAATTTCTGTCAGGAATGTAAGACCAGTAAAAACCTTTGGCTGCATTTCATGAGCGTTGATGTGTAGCAGAGACTGCTCAAATGACTTACAGTATATGTACGACACTTGGGCGCGCTTCTCACTCAGAGGATTGTACTGTCGAACAAGTATCAGTATCGTGATGCATGACGCACGCAACTCATTTTCCAAGCAAACGGTCTACAGTGTAGTTTGGCCACGGCTATTCTTAGCGACCTTACTCGGTTGTTCCCTTAATTCTCAGGGGAGGGATAAAAGATACACATTCTTCAATGAAATGAACAGGTGTACTGACACTAGTACAGTCTTAGGATCACAAAATGCTGTATCGTTCATTTGCTGGAGCCAAAAAAAAAAAAAAAAAAAAAGATGGAGGTATTGCAGAATTGACTAGTACTGCTGTTTGACGTACACGCTTAATTTTGCAATATTTTGCAGTATGGTGAAGCACCTAATGAAAACCTTACTTACTCTTGTTTTCATAAACGCACAATTGTGTAAAACTGTGTAATCAAATGGACACCCCCCCCCCCCCCCCAACTTTTTGACTTGTGGTGTGTGTGTGTCTGTGGGGGGGGGGGGGGGGGGGGGGGGGGGGAGGAGGCTTACACTTTCAAGAACATTATTATACATGTAATAACAATAATTAATCTACAGCTTCTACATGAATTAGAGGGTTTTTGACTGTACGAGCACATGAACTCATGGAAACAGCGTGAAGCGCTGACAGGTCAATACATATATAGAAGCTCATACTGCACTGCAGTACAATGAGACAGAGTTAGAGTATGTACGAGACAAATTCGCTCAAAGAATAACAACTCCGCATCAGGAAAATGTGGTCTGAAATCACAGGTTACCAAAAAAAAAAAAAAAAAAAATTGTGACTGTCACTGTTGTGTTTCTACAGGAGTTAACTGACATAACTTCCTCAGTGACCTGCCTGTAAATATGTCAAATTGTAAAGTTTTGGCTGGTTGGTCCGAAGGGGAATCACATGCTTTCTCTCAGTGCACTTATGGTAGGCATAATAAAATAAACCTTGCTGTTTCTGCGGTCACAAGGAGAAGGACGTTAATAAATGCTAATAAATTTCATGCTCCAGACTTCCTCAAACACCTAAACATATACTACAATAAAATATTATTAATGAAACCCAAGGACACCTGCTGCAAAAATAATTTTGCATAGAGTCGAACATTACTGGGCGTACTCGCAGCTGCGCATCATTTTAGAAGCAACTGGACAAATAACCTAAAGGCACAGGTCAACAATGGAATAAATTTGTGCTGCATAACCGTATGAGCAATACAGGTAAAGACATATAAGATTTACACAAAGGTCAATTTAATTACAATGTACATCTACGAAGAATTCAAGAAATATAATGAGGTTCAAGATTTCAAATCACCTCTAATATTTACAGTTTATACAGCTTTATACATGACCAATGTTACTTGAAAAAAAACCAACCTAGAACTGACAGAAAAGTAGACAGCTTTTCAGGAAAAAAAAGAAAGAAAAAAAGATCCATGATTAGACTTTTTGTTTTCTTTTGTTTGTGGCTTACCAACTGCAACACTTGAGCAAAAACTGTTGTTGTTGGAAACTAAAGGTTTACTGTTGCTATCAGCGATTTTCTTCCTTTCTGAGAGCGCATTTGGCGTTGCGTGGTCAGAAGTTGGTATCGGACCCTGAGCAAAACAATACGGCTGTCAACAATACAGATAGCACGTTTGATTGTCTACAGAAAGAAATACATCCGCATTTCTGGTTAATTTTATGTAATACACTAACTGCTTGGAATTCAGTTATGCAAAACAAACAACAGCAAAAAAAAAAAAAAAAAAAAAGGCTGTCAATGTGATTTTGTGTTTTTGTTGTTGCTGGTTTTTTTGTTTTGTTTGTTTTGTTTTGCTGTTGTTTGTTTTTAGGTGTTTGTTCTTTGTGTCTTAGTTTTATTGGCAAGGCACAGTGTAATATATATGTATGTGAAATCATAATTCGCAGATTTAACATAGCTGATGGCAGTTTCTAAATGCATAATGCATACGACATGTGTAATATTTAAGAAGAAATGCAGCTAACACAAAGACATTTGCATCTGAAATGGGGACATACTACATGCATAGAAATCCTTTTAAACACAAATGTATCGCATCACTGTGGTCACGCATGACAGATACAAAGGTTTGCCAGAAACAACAATTCTAAGTACTGAAAAATGAGGAAATTTGTCACGATCAGCAAGTAATTGAAAAAATTTACACAGTTATTATTAACACATTGCAATCCACAACTCGTTTGTCCAAGGGGGTGCGTTTTTTTGTTTTGTTTTTTTTTGGTTGTTTTTTTAAAGTGATCTGTGCTGGACTCACAGGTACTCTGGTTATGTTTCCCACACCAGTGCAGGGAAAAAAAAAAAAAAAAAAAGTGGGAGTGGGGGTGGAAAAAACTTTAAAGATTTATGAATTTCAGAAAAGGGTCTCAAGTAACGAATTGTCTCTCTCTGAACTGAGTTTGTATTTCACATGTGCTTTACCATCGCTGGTCACTTTACTTGATCACCGCCCACAGTAAAAAAAAAAAGAAAAAGAGTTAACGTCAATAATGTGTTGACATTCAGCATCAGACACTGGTAACTAAAAAAAAAAAAGGAGTTCTTTTCCAACATGTTTCTTTTAAAGCATTAGTGGCTTGACGCCGGCCATATTGAGCCATGTTTCAGAATCATCGACAGAGCAAAACGTGTGAGCCGCAAAACGTCAACAGTTCCAGGGCACCTGACCATTTGCAACCCACACCCCAGAGAAACTCAACACTCCATATTGCACATCACTAATGTTACAAGTATCACCATGAGAAAAGCCATCCCAAATCATTGCAATCTTTTTGCCGATAAAGCCCAAACAAATGCACTCTTTTCTCATCGAACAGGGCCCGTATGTAAAACTCAAGGTTAATTTTAACCCACGGCTACAGGCCTAACCCAGACTAGGACAAAAGGAACCCCGAAACAAAATTAAATAAAAAAGGAAGCGAAGAAAGAAAGACAAAAATCCTTCTATAACGGCATAGGCACCTTGCTGGAATGGACCCGCTTCCTGATTTAAAACAAAAAACAACAGACAATTTAACCCTAGAGCTAGTTCAGTTTGAGGTTAGACTCTAACCCAGGGCTAAACTCCCTAACCCTGACTTTTACATGCGGGCCCAAGTGTGCGGCCAGTGTGAGTCTACTGTATGACAGGGTGTAGTTAAAATGGAGCGTGCAAGTGTTTCCTGTGCCACTCCGCTTCATAAGCCAGTTTGACTCATTGCAGACACCTTACAAGGTAACTCGGAACAAGATGGCCACGTGTGGGGACGACTTCCGGGACAACTCGGGTATATAGTCCGAATCCATGCTTCCATGCCACTTTTTCTACAAACAGATCCATGACTGCCCCTTTCTCAGTTCCATGCCAACAAACTGCAGTCAGTTGAAGAAACCACTCAGTGCTACTCAGAATCTGAGTCAGATTTGAAAATGGAAGCACTCAGTGCTACTATATGGAAACACTCTGTAGTGGCAGTGCTTTTTTTTTTCTTTTTTTTTTTTTGGCAGTGCTATTTTTAAATGGAGCAGCACGGGAAACACTTGATGCTGATGCTGATGATGATGCTGATGATGATGCTGATGAGGAGACTTGCCATAGCCTCCATTTTGACTACACCTTGTGTGAAGTCTTACAGAGAAGGACACAGTGTGTGTGTGCGTGTGCGTGTGCGCGCGCGCGCGCATTGCTGTAGTTGTGTTTGTGTGTGCTCACTCATGTATACGCGCATAAGAGAATCATGTGTCATTTTACAATCCACGAGCCAAATCACTTCAGCGCATCACATCCTTAATGTAATTTATTTATCATTAAAATACAGCAAATGATCCCATTATCATAATCAAGGGAGAGAACGCAGCCCCGTGCATTCGGAACAAGTGAGGGTTGCAGTCAAGTATTCAGCACAACACACATTCTTCATTGACTATTCTGCACCAGCAAATGGCTTCACAATAATTCACAAATGTTCAATAAAAATCAACTGTACAACTACACATAATTAGTGAGAGAAATCATTCAAAAAATTGCCTCATCTTTTTTTCTTTTTTTAACAAGATGTTACTTCAAGAATCAATAAGTTAAAAGAGTAGATACATTATCGTACATTAAAACAGCTATTCAGCAGCGCATAAAAGGGTATGTTACACACAAAATGGGAGAAAAATCAAAATTAACACGCCTAAATTGACATCCAAGTCAAAATGTGGAATGATCCTTATCATACGTCAGAGTACTGAAGTCAACAGTGATCATGGAAACCCGATTTAAATCCCGCACCCTCCCTCCCCCTACCCTCAAAATCACACTTTTACCTGACACATTCCCCCCAATGTCCACTTTACACAAAAATCTTAGCCGACTGAAGATTCAGCTTAGTCCACAAAAAAATCGACAAATTCTGCTCCATTGTATACTGAACATCGTAAAGAAAATTTAATCCATCCTTGCCGACAACTTCACTTAAAATCCGTAAGTCTTCCCACATTTAACAAATCACGGCACAGAATTACTTTTCAATCTCGGGCAAGACATAACATATGTTTCCCGTTGCAAATACTGTAGTATTTGAATCAAAGCTGTGTTGTGTTTTTCATGTTCAGGATCAATTTTCAAGTTTGGTCAAGACATACACCAGGTTTCCAATTGTGAAAAATATTTGAGTCAAAAGTTGTGTCACACTGTTTTTACGCACACAGCTGAAAAGTCACATACTCAACTGGTGCCAACGTGCTATATTGGTCAGACACCAGTCTTTGCGAGGGTTCAACGCCGTAGCCATCACTTTCTGGACGAAAGGTCATTTACTACAGCGCTCATCCCATGCAAGGTGGACGTTTCAACTTTCACACTGCTAATTCGTTCCAGCTGCTTGGTAAAACTCAACCTACAGGTAATTACCACGAGCAGATGCCGCTCACTTTAAGACTGCCATAAAAGGGCTTAACCATATCTGCAGCACACAAAACAACAGTATTCTCTCATCAGATGTGACCTCAAACGGACTACACTTGTGCTAAGCAAGAAGTCAAGAAAGCTTTAAAAAAACAAAAAAAACCCACATTAAAATTCCACTAAATTCATCAATGAAGGCACGGCTTTGCGTGGAGTTACTCTCATGCAAACTGGATTTGAATTAATTTACAAAATGAAAACTGGTACGGAAACGCTCAAAGTATTTCCAGCAACTGTCAACCCCCGCAGCTCACTGACATACTACCGATCAGTTCCCTCAATTTTCTGCGAGGGTTTTGAATGTTTTCAAAAGTTACCTCCCTTGCCTGTTTTCTCCCTTACCTTCAGAAACTGTGCCTCAACATTAATTTTTTTTTTTTTTTTTTTTGGGGGGGGGGGGGGGGGGTTAAATAGGGGGAAAAAAGGGACTTCAGCAATGGTATGATTCCCTTAGTCTCACATGCCTGTACTTGTCTTAAAAACTTGATTTCAATGGCCAAAATACATACGGATAAAGAAAAGCTGAAAGTAGGATTCAGACACAACGGGTGTATGTACATAACTCTCAAAGCAACTGCAGTATCAGGACAACATGTACAATGACATGGGTGCCAGTCAATCCCTGAATGTCGGCACACAAATTGCGTACGCAGTGAGCAGTGCACATTTAACCGATTGACACATGAAACACAAGTTGCATGAAACAATAGCAAGGTCAAAGAAAAGTCAAGGTCACATTAAAGAAACACATTCAAACACACATTAAAAAAAAAAAAAAAAAAATCACAGTTCAAATGGGAGGTTGTAAATAACTTGTGCACATATAGAAAAAGACAACAACATTGTAGTACGACAATAATCATGCTTGCAATAAAACATTTAAAACAAACAATGATTGGCTATCCAGGCGGGAAATCAAGAGAACAAATGAACAGACACACAGCAGTGGAGATCCATCAGTGCACGTGCACCGAAACTTTGGTGCACTTGCACTAACACCTCAGTGCACATGCACTGAAACTGTTCACCAAAGATCCCACTGTAGAACGTAAACTGGACCAATTGGACCCAGCTTTTAGTGCTGTTTGCTGCATACTGCTTTTGTGTCAGTGAAATCTGGAACCAGCTTTTAACCTGGCTTCTGCCAATATTCGCTTGTGGTTTTTCAGCTCCGAATCATCAACAAACACGGATGCAAACACAGTCAAAAGTTACCAAAGCTGGAGTTGAATTTCACTTGTATAAATCATCAGAATTTAACTTGAATTTCATCCATCAGCGGTCACCAATATCCACAAAACGTGAATGCAAGAACGACTGTTCAAGAGGGTTACACGCATGCTTTGGTCTCGCGATCCATGATCTATGGAAACTGGAACACTTCAACGCTGTTGGTACTGTGGACTTTTTTCCCCACAACAATAATTTTTGGGTACACTGGAACAATTTGACAGATTGGAGTCGGTGTTCACCCATCGCTAGCTCGACTCCACCCCAGCGATGATGGCAATGATAATTATGGCGAGGATAATACATATGCAAATTATGATGATAATCTTTTTCTGAAACAAACAGAAAAGGAAAAAAGGAAACGTAAAACAATAAGACATCAGACAACTGAATGAAGTAAGTGACGTTTTCACAGATAAAAACACGAGATTAAACAAAATGTGGAAATCGACAATGGAGAGAAGCCATGCAAACTGACAGTTATCACCAAACAAAACAAACCCAAACAGACAAAATGCAAGCAAAAATAAGCATAACTTTTTTTCAAAAAAAGAAAAGAAAAGAAAAAAAGTTTGTTTGTGAAGGCTGGTGGGGAGAGAAATGGGAAATGCGAAATACTTCTTTCAGCATATTCACGTTAACATATGAACAGCCAATAATATAAAAATGCCCACATCATAATTCATATCGAACGATGCTTACACACAATCCACCAATTTACAGCTTGAGTCAATACACTGCAAGAGACATGCTTGAATAAGTACTTTAAAAAAAAAAAATGCAAGCCACTGGAGACTATATAGGTAAACCTCAAAGGCATCAAATAAATGCGAAAATAACTGTACAAAGCGAGCATTTGTTAATACAAAGTACAGCACTGCAGCTTGTTATTTTCACACAAAGTCACTGCCATAACCAGACAAGTAATTTTCCAGCAGCCTAACTCGGAACGGCGCATGAGTCGGTCAATCTCACACAAGCAGTTCAGATTATAAACGTATCCCATCATCCAAGACAGGTAAGAAACCTCTTTGGTTCACGTGGAAGTGTTCCGCAAAAACAACGACAGCTTGCACAACACCGAAGACATGCAAAGGTCAAAGGTGAATTCGGGAGTCTGGGTACGAACGAGCGAGTGAGTCGGGCGGGTAGCGTGCGAGTGAACTGAAGCGTGGCGTGCTACGGGACGACGGTCACGAGGATGATAATTGTGATTATGGCCAGCAGGATGAGAATGCAAATTATGATCAGTATTTTTTTCTGCAACACACAAAACAGTCATGCCCATGGTCACTTGACACTAGAATAAGGAAAAGAACTGACAAAGCCGTATACTCACAGGAACAGACACACACACACACACACACACACACACACACACACACACACACACACAGAGCAGACAAACTCCAACTTCAAACTATGAACAATCATCCTGATCCATTTTAGGAAAAACTAACCAGCAATTACAAGCACAAACTGAGGTCATTTTGGTGGGATTTTGGTGCGACTTCTGGTAATTGTTAAAACCCCACACAAAAATCGCAATTTTACTTAAAATCTTCAGATCACTAGCAGCCACTTCAAGCCGCTGTTATGCAATCTGCAGCCATCTCGCACCTAGCGGGGAAGACCCACGCCTTGTGTAATAGTGGATTGAAGTGGCTCCTACTAGTGTGCAGTGGCTTGTTCTTTTTAACCAGTCTTATCATGTAGTGGGCAAGGGTAGGTTCGGCTTGGGCTTTTTAAGAGCTAACCAATCTTACAGTTTTCCATGTCTTAACACTGACATGACAAAATTCCCACGAACAGAAATGTACAAAATGAAAAAGAAGAAAATGGGTGGGGGGTGGGGGTAGGGGTGGGGGAGGGAGAACGGGGTACTATACACTTTCTCTGATTAGAAAGACCAGATATAAATGTATTACGGTCTGCTGAACAAGGCGATCTAGTCACTCCAAAATTCCATGACAATGCCAATGTCTATCGAAAAAATCTTACGAACGATCTTTGAAGTACACACAGTTCAAAGCTAAGCATAACTTTGTTATTTGCAATAATGAACTTCCGGTTGAACTCCGCTTGTGCTACGCTGTCTCATGTTTTCCGTTTACGTGATTGATCTGAGCTGTCAGAGGCAGGCAGTTTATGACAGATGAACCCCAAAATAGAGAAAGTTCCTTGTACTTTGGCGCAAAAATGGAGGAAAAGCCAGATAAGCATAGAGAACTCATGAAAGTGAACATTTTTGTGACACCCTTTACAGAAACTTTCTTTAATCTTGAGAGAAAACAATCATTTACTCAACCAGATTTTGCTCCTCTAATTGAAACAGGAAATTTCAGTGTGCTAAACAAAAAGTTGTTCTACTGTTAGGATGAATAAGCTAGCATGAAGTGAACTCATGAACACCTATTATCTCTCTCTCTCTCTCTCTCTCTCTCTCTCTCTCACACACACACACACACACACACACACACACACACACGCACACACAGACACACACACACACAGAGGAAACAACAGGAAAACAACACACAGAGTGAAGATATGTACACAACAGTGAGGAAAATCCACTCGTGCAAAACAAACACAATCTCATTGGGAAAAAAAACCAAACCAAAACAACAAACATCTACTTAAACCAGACCTAAGTTTACCATCTGAAAACACTCAAATAGTCACACACACACACACACACCAACAAGTAGCACGTCGATCCACAAAACATTTACCACCACTCAAGATAAAGTTACGAGCTACTGACGACTGCACATACTGTACTGCAAAAGAGACTGCGAAATCACTCACCCGTCGTGCTTTACTTTGGTATTTGACGGCTTTCTTTGTGTCCATTTTGGCCGTTTCTATGTAATCCACAGCCTGCTCCACATTGTATTCTATCCGATCTATCATCTCTCCCTGAAAACAGAAAAAAGCTTGATGTTTGTATCAATGCAGCAAAAAAAAAAAAAAAAAAAAAAAGTCTCTAACTACAAACAGCATTCTCTCACACACTGGACATAAACACATTACAATCACGTGGTGCGAAGGGTCAGCTCAGCTATTTCAATTTCGGAATTTAGAATTGCATTTATTTTTCAATTTTGGTGGGCAGAATATTTCCAAAGCAGAGAGGGAGTATCGGAAGCCGGAGTACCCGGAGAGAACCCCCAACGATCGGCCCAGATGAACGGTGCCACGTACTAGAAGGAAAAATTCTTTGTCCCGAGTGGGACTCGAACCCCTGACCTCTCACATTGGTGACAAGTCTCTTAACCACTAGACCACGACCCCCCCCCCCCCCCCCCCCCCCCACACACACACACACAAACACTGAAAATTTTCCCAGGAGACAAAATGTCCCTAAGTCTGGCTCAATCATAACCCACATTCCGACAGAAGCCAAACTTGGCACACACACAGAACAGCTGGGATGTGGCCGATACAATTTGCACAAAATCATTATACATGATAGATTGATGTACACTTAGGATGGAAAGGAACTTACGAATTTGGTACAGGTCAATTCTCACTGTCATAATCCCCCCCCCCCCCTCCTGTCCCCCCCCCCCCCCCCCCACCCACACACACTACCCAAACACAGACACAACTGTGTTAACTAGCACAATGCTTCAGACCTGTGGAAGAGCGGAGAGTTTTGCTGAAGAGCGCCAACATAGCAGAGACCTCATATTCACTACCAAACATGCGAACAGCCACAAAGGCACTGATGTACATGTACTGTGATATATACACGTGCAGTCTCTCTGATATCACACACTGTACGCTGTGTTGTGGCCAGAAAGACTCCTCGACAGCCAGATCTGCTTTACCTTCTGATGGCGACACAAAACATCAGTCTAGCATGATTGCTTCCCCTGCCCGTGATTACTTCCCCTGGCAGCTGACAGTCTACCATCAGTAATCTACTCCTATCTGGAAAAAGGGCTTGCGCGCCATGGATTTCATAAGCAAATATCCCCATTTTCCGGATAACGACAAAACTGGCTCTGATCGCAATCAGGGGACAAAAGCTACAGAAGTCATCTGTCAAGACGCAATCACTGAATCTGGATACACAGTAACAAGTGCCCCTGCAAATCATGTCATGTCGAGCTGTGCGTCAGTTACGAGCATCTGGCTGTACTAATGACATGTCTTTTATTATTTTGTATCGGTGTTTAGAAGCCCGAAACAGACATCTCAACTCAACGTCTAGCCAAAGTGACTGTATCAAAGAGCGTGCAGGCCGTGGCAGTTGCCAATTATCGGACCTACATGGGCATGACAGGGCCTGTGTGACTCAAACCAACACTGGAATAGTCCCAAAGACGACACTCTCAGGTTACAGCCATAATTTTGAAATATGAACGAATCCATACCTTTGTACAAACATATCAATACAAGTTGCTTTCCTCTTGCTAAATGGCCCCACTTCTGAATCACAAAGCATTCTCCAGCGAGATGAATTTTTGGACAGGGAAGCTGGGTGTTAGGAAAAAACTCAGTACTATGGCATGGAACAACGCCAAATGAGGGTGAGAGGATTTGGAAGCAGCAGGGCACCAGAAAAACGCCTGTCCATTTTATTTTAACCCTGGTACTCCCTCCCTGGCCTTCCCCCAGCTCACCTGACTCTCAACCAGCATGGCCATGTCCATGAACATATCGTGCAGCTCTCGTATAGAGTTTTCCAGCTTCATGATGTCGTTGTGACGCGCCTCGATGTCCGCCAACGTCTGCTTCGCTTGTTGCGTCTCCATGATGATCTGAAACACACGAGAACCACCCCATTGAAAATCTCAGACTGTTTAAAGACTAGAGGCCCCATATCATAAGCATCCAAATGAATAATAATAATAATATAGGAGACTTATAGGGCGCTTACACACATACACATCAGACTCAAAGCGCTGTACACACTGGCAAATTAGATCTGCAGGACTGTGTTGTAATTTCTGTTAAAATGACTAACGCGCGGAAGTTTGCAGTGAACAACGAAGATGCACTTTACCAACAAGTATGGAACCCTAAGGAAATCAAGCAACTTTTTTTTTACAACTGTTAGATTTCTGTTTGTTGCCTACACATGCACAAGGTTTTATACAACTGGCATGTATGTGAATCAGGTACATCTAAATAAACTCAGGTTCTGATTTCAATCAAATTTGTCCCTACGATGCAAACTTCTGTGGGAAAAAGGTGACATGTAAGCTGTTAAAAACAACTGAGTTCCAATTTATTCCCTTGTTTCTGATTATCTCCCCAAATTATCCCCCCTCTAGTGAAGGCTCTGGTAGTTAAAGTGCTCTTTCTCCAAATAAACTGAAAATATATACTTCTGCACTTGTATTATCAACAGAAAAGATACCGCATTTCAAACAATACAAAAATCTTGACAGTATTTCTCATAATAATCGCGAGAGGGAAAGAGTTAAACCAGGACAGTGCGTGCGGAGTTTAGAATCTGAGGGGCGGCAAAGGCCTAGAGGAACAATGCGTTACAGTGTACTGACAAATGATTCCCATAATGCACGTTCATGCACCGCATGCTTCAAGCAAGTTTAAGATCTGGGGCCCGCGATCGATGAAGACTTAGCGCCGCTTCGCCAGCTTTTACAGCTGGACACTGATTGGTTTAGTTTTCCTCGGTCCAAATCTCAGACCATCAGCGAAACTCTTTGGGACTCCCCTATTCCCTTAAAGCCCTCCCACACACACAGACGACCTTACAGAACCCTGCAACTGGATTAACTGTAACGTATGTACGCCCCCCACAAAGACAAAATCAATGCCAGCTCCTATCTCTTCGTGAAATACGACTGGCGGACTGACAGGTCAGCATCCCTTTCCCAGTTTTAGTAACGCTGGGCACTTTAGTTCTTTAGCTGTTTGTCACTGTCAAAGCTAGGGGGCTGTGAGTTCAATTCCCAGCAGGGAGTGAAAAGTACATGGCACACGTGTGACATTCTGGTGAAAGAGTGACGAAAAGCACCCTATTGTTTTTGCATGTAGAGAACTTCTATTTGCCTGATCAACAAACAAACAAAAAAAAAAGAAGTTTTTTTTAAAGTGATGCTTTACTCACTCCTTGTGTGAAGATGGCCGGGTTGCCCGACTCTATCATGTCTTCCAGTTCCTCATTTGTCGTCGTCCTTCCGGCTGGAAACAGAAAGCGTCCATTAATTTTCACATTCATGGTGGATATAATCCATATAATCCATCCCCCCCCCCCTCCCCACTCAAAACCTTTTTCTGAAGGGTGGTTGGTGTTTGGGGGTTTAACATCCTTTTCCACCACATAGGGTGATATCAAAGACGGGGCAATGATGAAAAAGCCAGCACAAATATTTGGCTCCAGCGGGGATCAAACTCACGACCCGAGCATTAGAAGTCCAACGCTCTACCATTCGACCACCCCGGCTCCCCCCCCCCCTTTTTCTGAAGGAAAATGCTTAGAATTAGACTAAAGTCTATGCAATATGGTACCCTGCTTTTGCAGGGAGGAAATATTTTAGCCAATGGTTGAAATCTTCCAAAAGGTGGACGAGTTTACGCCCTGAGGAATACAGGTGAACATGAGTTTGAGAGTAGTACGTTGTTATAAAGCAAACACTTTACAGTTACAGATTCACACACACACAAAGAACATGGGCACATGAAATCTTACTTATTTCCAGCTGTCGCTGTATGCGTCCCTTGCATCGTTCTCTGTAGTCAATTTGACAGGCGTTGTAATCGTTCATCACCTCCACGAACTTGCGTGACAATGTTGCATGCTGAAAAGAAAAATAAATTGTAATTTACATGAAATTAATTTGTGATTTTTCCTTTGTTGCCCAGTCTCTGATATCACTTGCATGTGGAGGGGGAAAAAAACCCCAAAAGCCCGATGAACCCCATAAAATCAATTAAAAAAAAAAAAATTCACAGACTCAGATAGTGTGCACTGATAAGCTGAACCGTTTTCAACAACCACCGTGTCTTGAAGATTCTGTGCCTGGATGCTTACTTGAGTGAAACCACAGACTTAAATGGGCTAAGTTCATCTTTGCTAAGCCCGCTTATGTTTTGGAACAGTTTTGCCCGTGAGTACGTCTGTATGCTGTAAATACTCTACCTTCATGAGTGGTACAGCTCTAAATGTGATACAATATTTACTCTTTGCGTCAGCGGTCGAACATTCAAATTCCATGACTTGTTACACTACTGGAGCGCTCAGTGTGGTCATCTCGTACACTTCTGTTGGCTCTGTGTCAGTACTATAGACGGTGTCACCGTCCACTTCAGGCGTCTAAATGGTGTGATGATAGATATCAGGACAACAGCTCAGTGTGGTCATCTCGTACACTTCTGTTGGCTCTGTGTCAGTACTATAGACGGTGTCACCGTCCACTTCAGGCGTCTAAATGGTGTGATGATAGATATCAGGACAACAGCTCAGTGTGGTCATCTCGTACACTTCTGTTGGCTCTGTGTCAGTACTATAGACGGTGTCACCGTCCACTCCAGGCGTCTAAATGGTGTGATGATAGATATCAGGACAACAGCTCAGTGTGGTCATCTCGTACACTTCTGTTGGCTCTGTGTCAGTACTATAGACGGTGTCACCGTCCACTCCAGGCGTCTAAATGGTGTGATGATAGATATCAGGACAACAGCTCAGTGTGGTCATCTCGTACACTTCTGTTGGCTCTGTGTCAGTACTATAGACGGTGTCACCGTCCACTCCAGGCGTCTAAATGGTGTGATGATAGATATCAGGACAACAGCTCAGAACGATCTGCGCGCATAAAAATGGTAGCGTTTGCCCCTTTAAACTCACCTGTGTTTTTCTGATGCGGAGATCTGCTGATGATTTATTTGAGTGCTCCTCTTGTTCGATGTTCTGCTCAATCACTGAAACACACAAAAGAAACCTACCATTTATTTTTCATGCTTTAAAATGTACCCTTATATTCCTGCAGTAAAACCAAGTCAGGACTCCTTTTGAATGCAGCACCTGGTGCTGAATAAACAGCGTGAGGAGAAAAACTGTGAAGATCTGTTCACAGAAAGCACTGAGGTCAGCTGGGTCCGCATGTAAAAGTTGGTGTTAGGGAGTTAACCCCGGGTTAGAGTCTAACCTCAAACTAAATTAGCTCTAAGGTTAATTTTTTTTTTTTTATAATTTGGTTGTTGTTTTGTTTTAAATCAGGAAGCAGGTTCATTCCAGCAAGGTGCCTAAGCCGTTATAGAAGGATTTTTGTGTTTCTTTCTTCGCTTCCTTTTATATTTAATTTTGTTTTGTGGTTTCTTTTGTCCTAGTCTGGGTTAGGCCCGTAGCCGTGGGTTAAATTAACCGCGAGTTCTACATCCGGGCCCTGGTTGGTTTAATGTAAAGTCTTTATGTTCATAATGAATTCTGAGGGAAAATCACAGACGCTCACAAAGTTCTAATGAAGACCGGCCCCCGTAGTGTCGTGGTTAGCACTTCGGACTATGGACCGGGAGACCCGGGTTCGAGTCCCAGCCGAGGCAAGCGGGATTTTTCCTACCTAGGTCGGCTCCTACCCAGAGCGGGTGTGCTATGGGCCCAATGGGGAGGCTGTTGCCACACAGCCGAGCTTCACCCACTTCACAGGTGCGATTTTGGGGGTGCTTCCCTTGGTATGACATGTCTTATGATGTGGATGATTACACGGCCGGCACCGCAGGTGCCGTAGTTCCCGAGCCTGGTTAATGCCGGGATATTTATGACAGGAAGCGTGGAATGCGGCCCTGTCCCGCAGTCCCAAACCACACGGACCTCCATAGCATCATCTTACCATCATCCTCATCTCCATCATCATGCATAATAAAAATTGCCCCAACTTCCGAGCCCTCCGTGGATTCCACCCATTACCAGGGAGGAACACCACTGGAGCAGGCAAAGAGTTGTGGCAGCAAAAAAAAAAAAAAAAAAAAGTTCTAATGAAGAGATGTTCCTTTTGGCCTCTGTGACCATTTTCACGACTTTGCAGCTTCTAACAGTAGAGAAATAGGACCTAACGTTTCCATATCTGTACTACCCGCTGATCGACAAAGTTGCTAAAGATAGCCTCCGATCAGCGCTGTCCAGTCTGTCTTCAGTTTGCAACCAAATAACTTTGTCTGCTCAGTACGTGGTATGCATACGTATGTAGAACAACAGATACGGCAACCCGAATCATTACAATAACACTGTGTCCGAAGTGACCGATTCTAAGATAAGATAAATTTATTCACTTCTTATTTACAAAGAAGAATTTGGCTTGCTCCTCTTAATAAATACACATGCATACACAAACCTACCAAGGAAATACAAAACCGACATACATGCATACATCATTACACATTCACACACTCAGTCACTGGCTAAAACACAATTTAAGAAATAGACACTGCCTCAAATAGACACTGCCTCACATTAACTATGTTGAACAGCACTAAGAGTAACAATTAAGATGGAGGGGCAGACCTAACACAGGATACAGATCACAGGTAATATATCTCTCTTTATATATATCCTGATTCCTTCCTCATACACACATCCACACACATCCTATCTTCCGAACTCGCACAAGCACCGCAACCACCCACACACATCACGAGATAAGGTATGGAACAGTTTGGGATGCATCACCAATGTCCATATATAATATCAATGCGTAAGACAGGTAAACTATTAAATAAAGAGTTCAACTGGAGATTCTGGTGCACGGATTAAGAGCACTGGATGAAAAGTTTTCCACCGCGTTGCTGTACGCTGACAAACGTATCGAGACTTTAGTACAATTCACATCATATTACTTTTGCGGGAAATTATTATTGGAATCCTGCCCTGCAATTGTCAATATCTGTTTTTTCTCCGACACAGCAACATGAAAGATTCACACACCTATCCCACATGTCAGCAGAGTGTTCTCCCTTACAAAACATCCGCTCAAGAACCATTACTCTTGGGTGAATTCGCTCACTCTCTGGGGCACAGAGTCTTTCAATGGAAAGTACCTCCGTGCACGGTGGGGAAATGGCGCTCACTGCGCTACCGTGACGGGCCTAAATGGTCTCGGTGCTCTCAAACACAAGGTCGCGCACTATGTCATCCTTGACCAGCTTTGAACCCAGAGGGATCCTCAATGGCGCAAGTGATGGCAGGCTGTCTTCAGAGTGAAAGTAGGCGTGTTTCTGAATCAGAGACATATATAACATGTCTCTGTCTGAATGGACAGATCTATTATTACATTCAGTCCTAGAGCACGGGTGTGTATGCTTTTGTAATCGTCTCTTATTCCACCACAAGGCAGGTAGATGATCGTCTGCACCGTGCAATAATACTTGCCTGTAGAGTGCAACACCTTGGCCTGTCAGAGTGCAACACCCTTGCCGTTTACTCACATCCTGTTGGATCAGTGTACCACGTAAACAGTGCCATCAAAGCGCAACAATAATTGTCCACTGGCAAAGATTTTGCCCAAACGTAAAGTGGTCGGATATTCAAGACTTCGTTTCAAATCGAATCATATGACGCACAAGTCTTCGCTTTTCTAAAAAAAAATTCGCCATTTTTGAAAATGGCGCTGGCTGTAAGCAGTCACATTTTCACGCCCCGCCGAAAAGGGACTGCACTCTGGAGTCTAGAATTCGCTTACAGCAGCAAAAACCTGCCAGTATGTGGGCGATGGGAAGAGAATCAGGAGAACAGGGAATTCCAATTCTCAGTACGGAATGTGTTAATAATATTAACACTTTTACCATCGCGAAATGTGTTAACGATATTAACACTTTTGCCATTGGAGGCACTAAGAACAGCATGTTATGGGAGCGAGGAATATTGCCCGTGCATCCCAAGAGGATGAAGCTTTTAATGAGGTGAGGCAGGATGATTCTCGCACTCTGGCCACTACCGCTCACAAGCAAAGTGTTTCTCTGTGCAAATGTGCAGTAGCACTGACTGGATATATGCAGTCTGCCTGTAGCCAATCTGAAGGCTAAAATACACACACACACACACACACCCACACACACACATTCACCCACACACATACTTTTCACGCTGTATATTGGGGATACCTGCCTCTCGAGCTTACAGAACAGACCAACACCTACACACACACCCTTCCTCCTCCTCCCCCCCCCCCCCACACACATTCACCCCCATACACACACATCAGATTTCACGCTGCCGTATGCTCGGAGGCAACTTTGCCTCTGGAGCTTGCCGCAGAGGTGAGAACGGACCAAACCCTATGACGTCTGCACTCCAAATATGTGACAATAATATCAAGACGGCTATATCTCCTGTTTCTGGATCAGGTGCCAAACCTCACCAGAAAACAATCCCGCAGCAACAATAGCTTACTCGCCAGCTGCAGCCTAATGACCATCGTAAACCGTTGGTGGGTGGACTGCAGTCCACGGTACATGAGGAAAGAGGGAAAAGGGGAGGGGGTGGGGTGAGGTGGGGTGGGGCCGGGGGGGGGGAGAAGGGTAGGCAGTAAAAAGGACTATTAACCCCACCCCAACGAGCCACTGTATGTGTATTGACGGTCATGTTTCATCTGTGGCCGTTACTTTCAACGCGCGCCATTAGCAAGGTCATACGGGTCGGCCCCAACAGCACTCGGCGAAAGGTCGTAACTGATCTTTGTGCTCTCGTGAACAAACCCAGTGGCAGTGTACTAGTTTGGTTGGTTGGTCGGATGGTTGGCTGACTGAGGGTCAGTTTAACGTCCTTTCCAAGCAAGTGATGGTGACGTGAAAGACGGGGTAGCGAGGAAGGGTCAGCAGAAATTGTTGCGGCTCGCAGCCAGGATTCAAACCCACGACCGGAGCACTGCAGACGGTCCAACTCAGCCTAGTGATGCTCTACCATTTGGCTATCCCAAAAAAAGGGTTCAGAGGAAGAGAGGGGAGAGGTATCTTGGGGACTGCTTGAAAATGGAAAATGAATTCCCCCCCCCCCTTACCCTCGAAGAAAAACCCACAACAAAATGACAAAATGAAAAAAGCCCCAAATGACGACAGAGAAATTCGACACTATGTGACTTGCAGTGTGAATTAGCATGTACTAACATTTCAGACCGACCGAGACCGCTGCTTGGACACCGACTCCTGTTTCTTCCAGTAGTGCAGGTTCTCTTACCATCCATGTTTACTGTTGGCCAGGTCAGCTGTGATGCCTGCTGCGTGCTCGTCAATTATTGATACCCTTCTTGCGTTTCAGCATCATGCACGCTCTGTGTGTGTGGGGGGGGGGGGGGGAGGAGGGGGGACTATGGTAGGCAGAATCTGGCACATAGGGTACTACATCGCATGCAACGCAATCAATTGAAACTTCAAAAGCCGGAGTCTGACACGGAGAGACACCCCCCCCCACTACCCCCCCCCCCCCCGGCCGGCCGCAAATGAAGGGTGGCACATCTCAGTAGTGCAGATGGAAAACTTACCGCTTCAAGTAGGGCTCGAACCCCAACCTCTCGCATTAGTGACAGGACACGTTACCTCTACTCCCCCAACGCCCCAAGCCACTTTCTCCTGCAGTGCACAGGATTCCCGAGCACCACGTGCCCTGCTACCAGTGTGAGAGGTCAGGTTTCAGTCCCACTTGGGGTGTAACGTTTTTCTCTCTAGTGTTTGGCACCATTCCTTCGGGCCAGTCGTCGGGGGTACCCCGCCTGCCTTATCCTCTGCTTCGGATATTTTCAGCCCACACAACTATATTAATAATAATAATAATAATAAAGAAGTTCAAAATTCCTGACACTTCCCATCAAATGACTGTGATATGACGTCCTCGAATGAGCGAATGCATGTGATTCACGTGAGTGTGTGCGCGCTATGTCCAGTTCGCGGGCACTTCCAGCCTAAGACATTGGGTAAAGCCCCTCTGGTCTCATTATTATCATGTTGTGATGTCACCCCGCCCTCGGCTGTCACACTGAATCTAACACTGACACCAGGCCCGGCGACAACAGAACAGACAACAGAGCGACCGGACTACCACTGTTGTTTCAAACAAGCCGGTCATAACGTGAGCCCCAGGCTGGGAAAGGAGTACAGTACCAACACGCCCGTGAGGCGATTTATTGATTTACAATCAGGAGCAGGAAGAAACACTTAAGTGGATTGAATGCACAATAGACCAGAAGCCGGCTCCGCGCGGCCCATGCCCAGGGAACGCCGGCCTGTGCTGGCCTTGCACGTGAATCGCGGTGTCGCCGGTGGCCGCCTGACGGCCTTTCCACTGCCTGGAACCATCAGACGAGGCTCCCTGATTGGCAATGTCGACACGTTATAGGTCACAGGGTGTTTTGTCCTCGCCTGAATGGGAGGGTCGTGCTTGAGTGCTTCGCTGGTTGTGTGCCAGGCTTACAGAGCACCGCCGCCTGCTTTCTCTTCTGACAGAGAAGTAGTGATAGGGACGAAGCCTGGGCAGTTTCGCTGTAGGCTTTGGGCTAAGCGGACAATTGGCTAAGTTTCAATGGAGCTGCTGGCTATATGCTGGGTTAAAATGGTCCATGATCCCAAAGGAGGACCCGGTGTGTAGCATTTAGTGACAGAGTGGCAAAGCCACGAGCGTGCATCTGCAAAGCAGACGTGTTATGCTAGGGATGTCTGTGGACACTGGCATGCTCCCCAAGAATAATAATTAAAAAAATTAAAAAAGACTAAAATCTGTGCAGTCTGGTCCATTTTTGGCATGATCTTAAGTGCTTCGGGGGGGGGGGGGGAGAAACGCTAAAATTTTAGAATTCGACTAAAATCAACGCAATTTGGTGCGTTTTTGCATGATTTTAAGTGCTTCGGAGAAGGAAACAGTTTTTGTAGGGAGGCCGGAAAATGTCAAGTTAGCCAAAGGTGGATTAACTTAAGTGGAAGATCTGAAGCCCGGTATATGGCAACCATGCACAGCCGTAAGCACCCACAAAACAGCAGCTGGCCTAGGGCGAAGAATCTATTTACTGGGACATCAAGTTAAGACAGCGGAAAAGTCTCAAGCAGTTTGGAGTTGTGGCCTAGGATGAGGAATCTATCCACTGGGCCATCGGGCCAAGACTGAGAGTGCCAAAGCTCTTGTCTCGTGTGAGCCATCAGTCGATTGGCGAAGCCAGGAATCGGCGCAGCTAGAAGTAGGCACACTGTCGGCGGGAAAGCGCCTGGAAGTACTACCAGTGTTGGTACCGGCCTTTCTGATTGATCAGTGTCTGTGTTCTCAGTTGTCCCTCGTCCCCTGTTCGAGCTAAGCGGCTGGCTAGACTGACTATAGTCGGCTGGCAGAATGAACACAGCGCTTCTCCCC